>OZ024925.1:8857304-9399524 GCA_964017225.1 Netelia inedita
AGCGACGAGACGTAGTTCCCACTGCAGTCGTGATGAACTTGGTCGTTTCCCTCTCGCCGCGCTGATATCGCTGACTATAAGTTTTCCGTTTCCTCGCGATATTTTTTTTCTTATTTTCTCTCTTCCTCTCTCTCGCTCTCTTGGTTACGAGACAGTTTATTTTATTATTTTTTATTATTTATTTGTCGGATTCCGGACGTTCTCTTTCGCGGGGTGAACGACGAAGGGTGTGGTTGATAAAAAGTGGAAGAGGAAAAAAATGAGGACACCTTTTTCGTCCTGCGATGATATTCTTTCATTCTTCTCGAGCTGCGTGTAAATTTTCAGGCAATGGAGAAGAATGAAAAAAGTCGAGGAGATTTGAAACAAGTATTTGTTTATAGGTACTTGATTTTTTCTCGAAATTTTAATTCGCCAGATGGGAATTTTCCCTTAAGGTAAAATTCAAGTTTTTTAGCAAGATTTCGAATGTGAATTTTCCCATAAGGTAAAATTCAAGTTCCGAGTGGGAATCAAAGTATACTTAAAAAGGTGACTAAAAACTCTCTCGCTCCGGCTCAAGCCTCGAAGGGAAATCCGATTTTCTGGCACCACTTTCGCCCTTGTCGAGGGACTATCCATCCGCCAGGAGCAGCCCTCGCGACTCTTCTCGTCTCGTCGTCCTTCCTCGACGACCGTTCCACCTTCGTCGAGCCAACACTTTTCACCATCGTCGCTCATCTTCCACTACCCCTAGAAGCGAAAGAGCACGGTTGACGTTCGTTTTATTTTTCTTCCCTCGCTGCGAAACAACAAAAAAAGAAAGGTCCGAGCATTGACGGTTATACGTTGTCTAAGGGTTGAAAAGTCCAAGAGACAAAAAAGTTCTGTAAACGTTAAAAAAAAACATATAGAATAGAATTCTGGGTCAAAATCACAGCGAACGATCGAAATCATCCACTCGTAAAAATCCGTCGTTTGTACGTCGCGGTGCAATCACGAAATTACCGGAAAAACCAAGATCTATGGTTGAAAATGTTTTTCGTTTGATTCGAGGATGAATCGCCGTTCACCCCCTTCCTCCCTTCAAGGAGAAAAATTGATCACGGATCTCGTAGTCTCGCGAGTCCATTGGAAATTGAAAGAGATGGGAATGGATGGAACTAAGGTTGACCCAATGGATGGATTTTAGCTTTGTAAAGTCCGAGGGCCCGATGTGTATTCTCGATTGAATGGGCACACACGCAACCCTGGAAGAGAGAAAAAAGGGAAGCGTTTTACGTAATAAGAAATAGCCTCGCCCTCGATACGTTACGTTTTGTCGACTCTCGTTGCTTAGAACCCAAGTATGCAGGAAGATGCTCTCGTCCTCTCTATCTTTCTCTTACTCTCTCGCTCTCTCTCTCTCTCTCTCTCTCTCTCACTCTCTCTCTCTGTCGACGGTTTTTTGCCTAAAGGGCAAATTTGGGTAAAAGTTTTTTGGCGGACCAACGAGGCGGTAGCAGCCCCGTTGGGGATGACCCTTCGCAGCAGAATTGTATTGTCGAAGCTTCGAACTCCCCCCCTCACTTCATCCCTTCAGAACTCGCTGCTGACTGGTCAGTGGAGACACCTTGTCTCTTTTTTTCTTCTTTCTCTCTTTTTTCTTTTTGCTCAATTTCAACGCAATCTGCTGAGTGGATTGGCAGAAATTTCCTTCAATAGTGGACACCGTGGCCAAGCTTCACGGTGACTAGGGACTTGGACGTCTTTCACTCTCGCGCTGCGAACGACTCGTCTCGGGTTGTACCAAATCTCTTTGGCGCGCTAAGAGACTTTTTAGAAACTGGTAAATATCTGTGAAGTTTGTACATTTTCATTAGCAATATTCCAGGCGCCACGAGGTCTTAATGCTCCTCCAACTTACTTCGCAGTTTTTGCCATCGTTTGGTTTTTGTACTATTTCCCATAGTAGGGGTTGCTTCACTTTTCAATGCTTAGAATTCTCATCCCACTTGGTGTCCTGGAGTATTTCGGATAATCGTTAAAGTTCTGGGTCGGTCGGTAATATTGTCGAACGCTCGGTCGGTAACATTCTCGATCGCTCGGTCGATAACGTTCTCGTTACGAAACGCTTCTCAATTTGAGACAGGGGGATGGCAATGGAAATTCTATACGCGCAAGGAGAAACGCGAAGGGCCGAAGGGTGGAGGTAAGAGGAATCTGGCGAAAAATGCTTACCATTCCCTGCGCCCTTCGTACGAAGGGATCATCGAAGAAGCAAGAATTTCTAATTACCGAGCTTCTCTCGTGTTTGCTATTCCGCGTGAATTCACGAGATACGAGGAAGAGGACGCGATGGAAAGCTTATCGCGAATGGGTGAGAGGGAAATGAAAGAAAAGCGTTTCCCTTTGATGAGATTAACCATCCGGTAGGCCGGAGGAAGACGCGAGTTCTCGTCCTGAAAAAAGAAAAGCATCGAACTGCCTCGCAGGATCCTTGAGCACAATTTTCCCGAGACTTTTATTCGTCTGAACTTAATTTTATTTATTTCTTCTCATTTAACAACAAAAAATAATAATTTGTTGTACAATCAATTATTATATTCTTCTATAAATTAAATATTATATATATTTATTTTAATCAATTAAATATTAATAAATATAAAAAATATTAAAATCTTTTAATAAAAAAAAAAAAAGAAATAAAATTATTGCGAGTAAAAGTTTCAAGAGAACTTGGTATTATGTCTCGATACAGCTATTCAAAATTGGTTGATGTCGACTGTATTCGCTATAGCTTCGCGTGAAACCTCCAAAGTTTTTGCTCTTCTAAGGGAGTTGGTTTCTCGACGATGCGCGAAGAGGGGTACGAAAACCCTCCCCTCTCGGAAAACTCTCGGACTCTCGGTAAAATGGTCCGGCGCCGGCAATCAGGATGCCATTGAAGCCATCGCCCTATTGACTATTAAAAGCAACTGGCGCTAACCATGTCGAATGCTCGTGACTAGTCATTCGCCGCGCTCCGTGCTTCCGGCAATCAATGTTAGATTCAAGGAACGTTGGATCCTTGGGACTCTAATGGCTATCGAACCCATTGCTTTCCATTACTGTCGTCCTTTCCTTTACAATCGCTGTGTTTGGACATAACGGAACTCTCGTTTGGCTCGAGCCAAGTCGTGCATCTCAATTTACGTACGATATAGGCTGTCTTCTCTCGCAATTTAAAAATATCGTTCGTTTAATAAATGAAAAAATGAAAAAAAAATAAATAAAATGTGTGTAGTTTTTAGTTTGAGAAAAATTTCTAGCTCGATAAATTTTTCTCTGTGACTTTACGATCCGTGTCGTGAATTGGTCTTACGAGTGTCTAGATAAGGTATAATGGCGTATTACTAGTATAACACGGAGCGTTAATTCCAATCTCCAGGAGACCTCCCACCCTCAACGACAGATGTCAAGTTCAGTAGTCCGGACACGTGTCCCGCATCATTCTCGGGTCCACGAAGACTCTTGACATTTGGTTGTCCCTCGCAGTTTCACATGATTCGTTCTCTTTCCTTTACGGGGTGAAAATGGGGATGAAAATGAAAATTGCTCTCGTCGAGACTGTTTCAAGATTTTTTGTGATTATACTTTACCAAAATCAGCTTTACATATTCATCGTTCTGCTAAATTCAAATCTTTGCAGATCTTAATGAAATATTCAACATACAAACAAGAATAAACACAAAAAGAATTTAATAAAAAGTATCGAGTAAAAGAAATAAATTAAACAAATGAAATTAATAAAGTAAATGACATAAATCAAATAAATCAAATGAATGAAATCAATAAAATAAACATAATCAACAAAAACAGGAAAATAAATAGAAATAAAACAAAAAATAAAAATGGAATCCATCCGAGTCTGAGTGAGTTCCAAAAGTCAAAAAGATTCGTTTTTTCCACTCGTTCGAAAAGTTCCTGGGGGGCGTTGAAAGAGAAAGAGAGAGAGAGAGAAAGAGAATGGTGCGTCATGCGAAAAGTGATCTGACCCGTAGCGGGTTGGAATGCAGCCTGGCTCTTTCGGGGTTGTTAGTGGGCGGGGAGGCTTAATTAACGACTAACGCCGCAGCTCGGCTAACTCAAGGCAACCCGGGCCTCGGAACTGTCGCGGGGCCATTTAAAAATATATTTCGCGCGGGAATAAGAAGAACCAGCAGCGAGCAAAGAAAGTTCGTCGTTTCGCGTCGCCTCCGTTCTTCCTTCACGCGTTTCCATTATTTTCTTTTTCTTCATTTTTCATTCGTTTCGCGAAATTTTTTCATTTCATCTTGTAACGTTGATACTGCAAAAGTTCCCCTTGCACACGTTTCGATGTTCCTCGTATACATGGGAAATGGACGACGAGGGGGTAGAGGGAGGAGGGGTTCCTCGTCATCGTCTCCCCATCGTTCTGTTCCGAGGAAACGAAGAGGAAAGAAGATTTCGCGTTTCAACTAAAACTCATCCACGCCTCGGCTAATCTCCCTGATTTATATGCCTGTACAACACTCTGTACACTCTTTCTCTTGCTCTTTCTCGCATCCCTCTTTCTTTCCCTCTGACGAGTTTCTCGGTGCATTCTCCGACTCGACTCTTCCGTGCCAAATTCCCCGCACTCTAATGAAGCTATTGAAATAATCGTTTCGCTCGGATTCACCGATTCGTAGTTATTCGTCGCACATGTACTCACTTTTATGTTTAGCTTTCATCCACTCTCTCGCCGCGCTCCATTCGAACCGTTCTTTTTTTCGAAAAGTTCGGATATTCCACTCATCCTCATTCGTTCCATGCTAACGTCTCATTCTACGCGGTAAAACACGCTCGCATGAGAATTCAACGTAGTTGAAAAAGAGTTATTCACGTTTTTTTCCAATTTTTTGAAAAATATTGGAAGAAACGTAATATGAAAAGATTGGGGAGAACGGAGATACAGCATCGCGAAAAGTCGATTTTTGGGGGTTCGTTTTGAAAAAACGCGATTTTTCACGGTTTTTTCGATATTTCGTACATTAATTTCGGACTATCGTAAGAATAACCTTCGTTTTCGTGATTTGCGAGAAATTTTCGATCGAATAGGACCATTTTTAAATCATTTTTCGGAAAAAGATTTGTCCTCCTTCGGGGGCTCTCTTTGCCCTTTCCTTTAAAAAATCGTGATTTTCGAGATTTTGCCACGGCCTCAAAAATTGAACTATCTGGATGTTCCTGGGTTCATTCTTCTCGTCTCGGCGAACTCTTCAAAAAGTTATTCGTGTAATTTTCTGTCAGATGAACCAGAACCGAGTTACAGCATCGCGAAAAGTCGATTTTTCGAGGTTTCGCGATACCCATTAAAATCGGCAATATATTGAATTCCGGTGAATTTTAATCGATTTTCAAGCTCCAAGGACCTATATCGATCGCAAATTTCCCGCACAACAAGAAAATCAGAGTTTCGTTTTCGATTTTTGACAATTTATCGACCTCAAATGGACCTTGTCACACTTTTCTCCCTTTTTATCAATATCAAAATGCACATTGATTATTACGACTACAGTCGATCGAATATCGTTACGAACTTCTTGGATACCCGGAAATTTTCTCAAATAAACGCAGCGTTGACAGATGCATGAGGCGGTGGAACGAATCGAACGAGATAAAAAAAAGGAGAATAAACCACGAGGATGAGTGATGACGCGACTCGGTTGGTGAATTTCGAATATTTCTAAACATCCCTTTGCACGTGTTGTATATACGTATAAAATCGAGATTTCGTTGATGCCCCACACGTGCCGACCTTTTTCATAAGACACGAAGAGGAGAAGAACATCGTCGAGAAAATCGAGGAAGATTCTCGTTTCGCTTTCGATGTGTTTTAAATTTCATAAAGTTGATGGGTCTTCGTGGTTCGACGGCGATGAGGTCGAGAAGACGGGGGGGGGGGGGGGGCGGTAAGGCAAGCGTACGCAGGGATGAAAGTGGGAGTAGTGCGAAGCTGGCAGAACGACTCGAACTTTCGGAACCGTCGTTCTCGATGCATGGCTTGTTGTGATCGCCTCTCATAACGCATCAATCTCGCTGGGGAAGATCCCAAGGGATCACCGTATGGGAGCCCTGTCCAAAGCTTACTTGCCCTCATCCGTCACGGCTACCGGGCACGCTCCTCTCACTCGAGTGCGTGCCCACCGATGGAGAGACCGACGGCTTCCTTTTACTTGTTTTTTTCTTTTTCTTTTTTTTTTTATTCTCGCCTTCTTTCGCGAACAGAAGTAGTATTTCGCGATAATGTCGGCTTTCTTCGATTTATTTGTTGGTCGTGAATCGGCCATATTTTAGATTTTTGTAAAGGGGTGAACGCGTACATTTTTTTGTGGAAAACAAATCGACGATCCAAGTTATTTAATCCGTACGTCTTGGGATTTTCTTTACGTCAATTAACGAATTTGGAATTATATTTTTAGTGCAAACTGGTGGGAATTGTAATTTTTTTGATCTGCGGTCTTACTAGTTGTTTGGAAAATACCAAATCGTAAAATTCTTGACGGGTTTGCCTTATATTTCGAAGCTAGCGAACCGTCGCAAGAGCGAAGAAACTCCTGGTTTCTTTGTCCGTTGGTTGCGGTGAATAAACAAACGATGTACGAATACTGTACAAGAATCTCGTGTATGAGAAAAAGTATGAGGAAATAAGGTACGCGTTGAAGGATCTCTCTGGATAAAACGCTGCTACGTGAGAAAGAGAGAAAGAAAAAGAGCGAGAGAGGGAGAGGGAGAGGGTTTCGTTGATCCGAAGGTTGATCCCAAGGTTGAGTCGACCGTTGTCGAGAGTCGTTGTTGTCTCGATAGCGTCCAAAGCGTCGAAAGCCGTACGGATCGATCGTTCGGAAAAAGAAAGAAAAAAAAAACTACCCCGAAGGACAACCAGGACATCGCGCGATATCTCCTTCGAAACTATTGTAAACCCATTCGCTTATCTCCATAAGGATGTTTACATCGAGATCGACGAAGCCTGTGTCTCCTGTCAGGGATAATGGGAACGCGGTGAACGAGGGATGAGAGAGGGGTTGAAAAACCACCCTCTCGCGATGGACACAGGACGAGTTGCACTCGATCTACGAACAGGACGAGAGGATTCTGATCGAATAGAAGGACACGTCGTTTTTTTTCGTTTTTTTTTTCGCCGGAGTTGATTCTCGAAGGGGGTGAAAGGGGGATGAAGGAGCAAGATCGGAATACCGATATACCTTCGCAAATCCTTGAAAAATCCCTTCTGTCCTCGCGATGCCGTGTGCAGGGATCATCCATGTACCCCGACACCCCCTCGTCACCGTAACTGCTGGTAAGGGTAGAATTTTTCTTTTCCTCTCTTTTTCGCGTCATCTTGTATTTTTTTTCGGCTCTCCACGGGGCTACCGGATATCCCGGGGCGTGGACTCTCGACAACCGCAAACGCCGTAGCTCCGGGATTTTCGAGTAAGATCGTCTCGAGTGTCCGTGGTTCGAGGGGGTGCCAAGGGGGTTGAAAGAACGAACGAAAGTGAACAAAAAAATGCGACCCGGACACTGCGGACTGTCGAGTTTTGTGAAAACGCGAAGGTATTTTTCTTCGACCGATGGATTTTTAACGCGCGAGATCGTATAGGGGTGGCTTTTTAGGGGAAGTGCGCTTTTCGTCCGTGCACGGTTGGATCTCTCGTGGCTTAATCTTCGGACTGAGACGGACAAAATTGTTCGGGGATGACGACTATTTTTTGGACGACGATCGGTGTCTTGTGCAAACGTATTTGTTACGTTCGTATCTTTTTCGGTTGGAAGCGCTCGGACGTTGTCCGGTGGAGATAAGATGCGGATTTAGTGTGACGAGGGTCGTAAAAAGCGTTATAGTTAGCGCGTATCACTTATCGCCGGCTTTCAACAACGATGAAAGATATTTCTCGATTATTTTGCGGCGAACTTCTTTTCATTTTTTTTTATTGTAATTTATTTATTCTAGAGAGGGAGGGGCTATGCGAAAGAGGAAGAGGGAGGAGAGAGAATAAGAGAGAGGATGCCCTTTCACGTTCATCCATCAGCTGAGGGCTGGGGGTTGACGGAGAGAGATGCTTGATGGGTCGATGAATAAATTTTCGATTAATTGGCGTTTGGGGAGAGCACTTTTTTTGTTACCACGAGGCCCTAATTTATGAGCTGACAGGAATGAGATATTTAGTTATTTTTTTGGATTCGTTAAAATTTCATTTGAATTGAATTGATGAAATGAAAAATAATAGTTTGTTAAAGATGCAAGGACAATTATATTAAATAAAAATTCAATTGGAAATAAATTAGATGTTAAAACTTTACGAAAGTTACGCAAAATTTAATTACATCGTTAAATTCCATCAAAATTAACGGTAGGAATTCAACGATATTCGGCAGGAATTCAACGGTTATTGAATTACATAGTAAAATTCGATATAAATTTTACCAGAATTACATCAAATATTAAAATTGTATTAAAAATCGGGCAGAGATAAATTAAATAAAAATCGATGAAAACCTTATTTGAGTATAACGTTTACCAAATCGTCGATTCGAGCGTCGATGTCAATTTAATTCAACTTCGCAATCGGTTGCTAAAAAATTGTCCAAGTTTCAAAAAATTCAATATCATTTCGAAGGTCATCGAGGTTAAATAAATCTGCACAAACTTCGATCGAAAAGCCAGCAACCTTGTCTGTCAACCGATGGATCTTAGGTACGTGACCGATTTGTATCGACTCGATCGTTCTGTCTTTTTCCTGCTCGATTCGTCAGCCTTTTTATCTCGCTCAAACCACGAATTGGCTTCAACCCTGATTCTTCATATTTCTCGAGTGCCATTGCTCTATTCACGTATGGAAATTCAAAAGCCCCTGTGCGATCGGGAGATCCCCTGCACCTCTATGGCCGTTCTCGAAGTGGCGACGAGCCGAAGATAAAAGGGACCGAAGGAAAAAGGGAGATTTGGGTTTTGCAGCCCGAGAGAAACTAGAAGTGATAAGAAAAAAGAAAATAATAATATGAAATCTCGATAAAATTTGACAGCCAGGGGCGTGTGGGTTCGAATGGCGTTTGAGTGAAAATACGTGATCGATGCGCCGTGACGACCCTCTCCCTTTATTGTTGCATCGCGTTTTATGTTAAATTTTCTCTTTCAACGACAAAGCCTAACCCCGAAGCGTTCTCGTACGCGGCGATCGTCGAGTCTCGATAACATTTATGTTACGCACTTCACCGAAATTTATGCAAGGTGGTGCACCGCGTTTAATCGCAAATTCTTTGTTATTCAAAGCTGACGCGGGAGAGACTAGGAGATATATTTAATTTTTTTTATATAAAAATCAATATTCTTCCCTTGTAAAAATTAATCGACGGGAATTCAAACGACGATCGAGGTTTATGAATTATTCTGGAGGGGTGAAGGTAAATCGTTATTTTCTTTTAGCTTGAAAATAGAACAAATTTAAATTTCGTAGACGAGAAAATATGTTGGAATCAGAATTGAATTCGACATTAAAGTCCGAGCAATTATAAATATTTTTTATAATTTTACAAATTGTACGAATTTATATTTCTAAAATCAATTTATCATTAATCTAATAAATTTCTATATCTTCATTTAATTAATAAATAAATAATAAGATAACATCATAAATCTTCGAACTTCAACATTGTCCAAAATTCCTCCAATTCTCCCCAATTTTTCGAATAGCCAGGTAGGTGTCGGTCATCGATGCTTATGAAATAAAAAAGGTTGATTAAACATCGTATCGGAAAACTAGGGTCTTCGGAATGCAGCGAGGTCTCGCTCTCTAGGATTATCGCACGCCGGCCATTGGCAGGAGTCTCTACAGGTCCATAGAGAATCGATGGGATGATTTACCGTATAGATAACCATCGAGAGAGCTCGGCTATGATCCAAACATCGAGCCGAGCCCGATGCTTCCCCCGTTATTACACCGGATCTCCCTTCTTAATTATATGTACCAGATATATAAATTAGATGAATCTCGTTCCACGCGAGCGAGCAGATATAACATTATTATCTGCCCATCACAGTCCCGTATGATCGACCGAAACCCATCGCACGAAACTCGATGGAGCGTACTATCTGTTATTACGTGGCGCCACACCGTTTTTCATATCGCTCGGAAAGTGAATGGAAAAAAGGACAATTTTCCAAACACGATATTTCTCGATTCAAACTGAAATTTGAGTCCGTAAATATTACGTTTCGACCTCTCACGTTGTCGAACGGATCCAAGTAAGGTCCAGAGCACAATAGATACACCAAAAGCAGGACAAGAAACGGAATTAAAATTGAGCGAATTAAGGTTGAAATCCTTTTAAAGTTCCCGAATTTAAGGTCGAATCTGAGGTCAAAATTGAGGCCAAATCTGAGGTCAAATCTGAGGACAAAATTGAGGCCAACTCTGAGGTCAAATCTGAGGTCAAAATTAAGGTCGAATCTGAGGTCAATATTAAGGTCATAGTTGTTTTCAAACTCAACTCAACTTGAGATGGAATCGATGATATAACTAATGCACCTTTTTCGATTTAAAAGCAAATAGCTTGGACGAATTTAGAAAGTTGAAATTTTCCTCCACTCGCACGTTGATATTATTTCTTCAGCCTGTATATATATTTTTACCATTATTGGTTACTGGTATGCACAAAATGTTATTTCAGTTTGTAACATTTCACGGTGATAATCCTTCGAGATATTCGGTATATCACGAGGGAATATAAGACGACGACGTCGTCGACGACGACGACGACAGACGAGAAGAAGTTTTCTTAGCCGAGGTTGACTTTTTCTACATTACTTCTTATCTGTATCATGTAGGCAAGATGTGTGCGCGGTATGCGAGAGGCTCATAATCCGTAGCTGGGTGGTTGAAATGTTGACTTACGCAAGCGAACCGAGGGAGTCCCGTATATAGTCGAAGTTGACGCCATGGGTCGCTTTTTTTCCGTGCGCGCCATTAGACTGTAATATTACGATAAGTACAGCGTTGAGCCCCACCAAACGTCACATATCTTAACCATGGGGGTATCCCATTCCGAGCGCACTCTTTTCTCGTGTATACCGCACATTTATATACGCCATGTCGTAACTCCCTTCCGGCGATATCGAGCTTATACCACCTCGTGCGGAATCGATCCCTACGGTTCGCGAGGTCTTCTTCAAACACGATTTACCCAATGATTCACGAGTCGGGCACGATGATTTTTGTTATGAAAAAAATAATACAAAAATCATGGGTTCTTTATTTAAGAATCTAAATGTGATATTTTTCTTCAAACGAAAATAATTTTTCAAGGATCAGACATTTTTTTAGTTATTTGTTTTTTTTTTAATCAGATTTTTTGGTATCATTTGACATTTATCTTGAGATTTTTTTTCAAGGATCTTAGTATTGTTTTTAAGAAAATGGTATATTGTTTAAGGATTTGGTGTTTGGGATGTTTTCAAATAAGAGAATGACGTATACGTTAACATAGTACGTCGGGCATGTACAGTTGCTCGAAGCTACACGTGCTAAATCAGCACGTATGACCGATCGTTGAATAATAGCCAGAGCTATCCAATCTGTCACTTGGTACCCGCCTTCCAACTATGATGTATCGTTCGTGCCCAACGCGATGTATTCCATAGTCCTGAAGTGTATATGCACATATACTCCTCTCCTTCTCCTGATACGATCTGGATCATCTCCCGATACAATCTCCAATCATTCTTCACTGCCAATCCTCGCTTTAATCCAACTCGAATCAGTGTTTACTTTCATTATCGGGTTTTAAGTTATTCTCGTGTTAACTGACACCTTTTTAGGGTCTCGTGCTGCTTTCACCCCATTACTTGATCATCCTGTTATCAGTTTTATCTCTAATTCAGATCTTTCGTTTCGATTATTCACGAAGATCCGACGAGGCGAAACGAGTGTGATATTTGATTTGAAACAGGTTTTTAGAAATAATCGGGAAAATAATGTAAATACGATCTAAAAATATCTAAAAAGTATTTAGAAATATCTAGAAATATCTAAATATAGTTAGAAATTATTGAAAAATATATCTAAGCAGAGTTCGATAAAATAAAATAAAATATCTAAAAAGTTATTTTTTACTCCAAGTATACGCGTTGAACAGCAGCAGCAGCAGCCGTGTCTACACGACCGACGTGTATGGCGAAATTTATGAAAGTACGTACGGTGTGTATCTTATTTGCACCCGGTAAACACGTCCCAAGAGACGTTTACTGATGGATGTAACGTCGATAAGCCGTCGTTTATCGATAGGGATTTAATGCACGTATAGACTAATCTCTTTTCCCGTGAGCCATTCCCGTATACAAGGCTAAAGATCGAGCTGGCAGACATACAGGCATCAGGTAGGAAGGCAAGGTAACGATTACCGATCGAGCCGATAGCGATCAAGATGCGAGCCTGTGGCCTCGCATATGCTGTAACGTCGTCTCTAACGCTGTCGTACGTTCCTCGTAACTTCGGTAATCTTCCCGACTGATTCTCACGCATATTAATTCCAAACAGATCTACTTATGCCACTACATAACATTACACTATACTGCGTAATAGTGAAGAGACAGGGTGAGTGAGAGAAAGAGGGGTGTGGGGGGGGGGTTAAAGACCAGAACCTAGAGTGTCCCAACGTGTGATCGAGTAGTCGAGACTGGCTTGACATCAGAACGATTTTCACACGATATAAGTCATCGTGTTTATAAATTCAAAGAAAAATGTTGGATAACGGGTGTAAGAGAATTAGTTGGCCGAGAAAACGAAGAGAATATTGCATACGGAGAAAAATGACAAGGGAGCAACTGCCTTAAAGTGGAGGGTCCGCGTAGTTTATCGTGCTTCTTTATAACCGCTTTCTTCCAATTATTGCCTTGGTGGTAGGAGATCGATAATGATTGATTGTTTAAAGGTGAAAGTGTAGGATTAGGCCAGTTGATTAAATTTTGTTTTCGCATTTTAGAGTAGAAATCAAAGATTTGTTGTTTCGAGGTGAAAATCGTTGTTTTCGAATTTCCTAAACACGAACCATTTTTTTAATTTTCATAATTAGATCATTTTTTCACATAATTTTACGAATGTGTACTGATATTTAGGCTAATATTGTTGAGTTTGAGTGAAGTGTTTTGAAAGATTGGAAAAATTTGAAAAAAAAACTTGTTTTTGGATTTTCACGAATCGATTAAAACGAATGAGTTTTTCTGGGTACCAAATTTTTGTTGCTATACGAATGTTATCGCGAAGTGTTGCACCAAAGTGTTTCGCGTTCACCTTTCGCGAATGCCCAGATAGTCGTCGCAGATCGAAATGTCAGAGACCTTCTCTCATGCGAGCAATGTGGAGTGCTGAGTAGTGAGAAAGCTGATCGGGTGTACGAAGATCAATCGGTCGAATGTGCCGAGCAAATGTATTGTGCACCTGGATGAACGACCGCGAGGAGTGTGAAATGAGAAGGTGGAATATTTACCACTCGAACGAACACACCTGTAACGAAACATTCGAATCACGAATCGACAATCGTATGCCTTAATTTTCAGTGGCCTAAACAGTGGATGATACACATTGCACGTTCACTCGTGGCATTATATAAATGGTGAAAAATTATTTTCACCGCTTGGCCAGTAACTAACAGCTGTCAAAGGGTAGCAACGATCGTTCGCGATGAAAATTCGTGGTAATAAAAATATATAAATTGAAAATACAATACTGGTGAGATGAAAGAGATGGACTTTGTGAAAATTCTATTTTTTTATCGTAAAAATAAAAAAATTATTAAAATTTTTATAATTTTTATATTCAATTATTTAATTATTTCTATACTTATTATTATATAATAATATTATAATATAATTAATTATGATAATATTATGGGTATATTATTCATTATATGAATATTTTTATAGTAAATGCTGGAGAAAAAAAGTGAAAATTTACAAAATTTATTAACCCTGCTTTTCAAAATTTTGTTGAGTAATTTAACGGGTAATAGGCGCATTTAAATTAACGAAACTCGATTGCATAAATTCTCAAGGAACTTACGATAGAGGCTCAAATAGGGGTTTAGAGTGAAAGAGGCAGGGGGAAGGAGAATTTTCATTTATGTGACGTCATGTAGCCGAATGCTGCAGGCTGCACAGAACCCTCGTCAAATCGCGTCTCACTTTTGCTCTCATGGGACACAATGACGTTTGGTCACGTGTTAACATCCCTCTCTCGTGCCATAGACGAGGAACACATAGAAACGACCGCTGCCACGTGCCACCGGCAAACACGTGTCATCTCGGTCACACCTCTCGATTCCTGGGAACTGTGACGAGTAAGCCGAGAACTGGAAGAGAAAAGGCACGGCGAGAGATCGACGTCACAGCCAGAAACGAGAGAGAAGAGGTAACATTTTAAATAATAACGGATAGCTCGATACTATTAACGCGAGCGGAACGTGTCGATAATTACGAAAAATAAAACAAATTTCCAACGATAAAATAAAAAATGTTACCTTTTTTTGGAAATATTGTCACAAATTCTTTTTGCATTTTCGTACAATTGCAAAATTATGATATTTATAGAACGTGAGAAATTTTGAATTGACCAAACTTCTTTTTTTAAATGACATAATTTTTTAACTAACAATTAACGAAAAATTTAAAAAATATTAATACGATCAGAACTGTTTTTTGTACAATTTGTAGTTTGTTATCCTTACAATTTTTTTCACGTTTCTCCAAAGTGTGGAATGTTATCGATTTTATTAATAATTTGTCAATACACCGTCCGAAAAAATCTTTCGAGCTTTCGCTTTTTGTTATCCGATTTGATCAATTTTTTATCTTCGTCGACAAATATTGGAGAATATTTGCTGCGTGATGAGACACGAAAATTTAGCTATTAACCGTCGCAAAGTCTTTAAGAGGTTTTTTAAATTGCCAAATGATCGCTATGACTGTTAATTATTCGTCACTCCCCCGTCGATCATCTTCAACCCCCCGAGAGTTATCATCGTTCCCTCGGCATTCGGTGCACAACCGCAAGGCACGAAAATAATAATTATTTCGTGCGATTGGTGATACGAAGAGGAGGGATGAAACGCAAAAAAAAGTGACGAGTCAAAGATGCATAAGGGGGTGGTTTCTCGTCACGTCCGTCCCTTGCCGTTCATTAAAAGCGAAACCGTCTCGTATCTACTTATATTTCAATCAACCACTCGATTAATCATCCCTCGCTCTCGTATAATTTTCACTGTCTCTATCTTTCGAAAAGCCGAGCTTCGTCGACGCTTCGGTGACGTTTGAAAGATTCTTAGGGGGTTGCGACCCGAGCGTTACTCTCCTCTTGCACGCGCCCACCGATTTTCTTTTTTAATGAAGATTACGAGACGATTCGTCCGACGCAAAATAGCGAGACGAATGAAGAATTTTGGGGGAGATTTGACGAGTTCATAAAAAAGACAAAAACAAAAAAGACCAAAAAAAAAGACAAAGAACAGGGGTTGAGACAATAAACCGAAAATCACGATGACGTTAAAAAAAAGGAATTTTATCGTACGACCCGGACGATTTCGTCGAGTCGTTAGTTTCGAGAGAAGCTTCGGAACTCGTCTCTTACCCCCCCGAGCAACGAACGATCGTACATTTCCATCCCTTCCTCCATCTCACCTACCCCCTTGTGCCACTTTGTACGATGTACATACTCCTTTTACGATTATTATTCTCATGATTATTATTACGACTATGAGGATCATCGGGTTTTTCTCGACGGTGGTGGAAATCGTCGCGGGCTACCAATGCCTCCCCCCCACCCCACTCCTCCCTTCACCCCTCTGTAAGGATCAAACTGCCGACAGCAGCTCGAATGGCCTTCGAGCGTGTACCATGTCCCATTGAGCTTCCATTGTGTAACGGTAAAGGCCGATCCTCGAAAACGTCCACACACGAGGCTCATCCCTCTGCCTGTGTCTGTTTCATCCCTTCTCTGTCTCTTTCATCCCCTTATCTCTCTATCTCTCTCTCTCTCTCTCTCTCGCTTTTTCCCTCATGGCCGACGATCTGTATATTGCTTTCGCACCCTTGGCACCCTTAAGAGTGTATCATCGTAATAAGGGAACAGCTGACAGTGGCACATAACTACGCTAGCTAAAAGCAATTATGAAGCCTGCCATCACGTAGATTTCTACCCCGTATGGTGTATCTCTCCTACGAACTCTCTCCAATATCCGATTGTACCGGGTCAGATGCGAGCTTCGACCGAATTTCGTTCGTTACTTTCGTTTCTCGAGATTTCTTCTTAGGGGGATGATCGGGGGTGGATTCGAGCGCGATGCTTTGGTCTCTTGAAATTTCCTCGTGATGTATCCGCGGGATGAATTTTACGATTTTATGGACAAAAGAAGAAGAAGAAGAAGAAAAACAATTAAAGTACGGGAGAAATATAAAAAGCAAAGGGCTGAAGGGTGAGATTGACGACTCTTAGGGTTTCTGGAAAAAAGGAGACGAAAAATGGAGGTTCCAGAGGCGGCGAATAAAATCGGACGGGGGCTTTTTTTTGGCCGGGATTTTTGGGCTTGTTCCGACCGAGGTGGGGCGGGGGTTAACCACCCCCGAGAATTCCTTGGGAGGGGACCGAGGTTTATGAAGATTAGAGGCTTTTATTGTTATTAGGGCTAGCTAACGCGCTGCTCCTTTTCTCCTTCTCGTTCGTTCTACGGTTTTCCTTTTTTTTGCCTTTTTTTTGTTTTTATTTTCATTTTATTTATTTTTTTTTTCGTTACGACGTATTCGGGACCAGAGGTAGGGAGCCCGACAGGTTTTCCTGCAGAATTTTCCATCCAACCTTCCACCTTGTCCCACCACCGACTCTCCTTCGAACGAACTGGCTGGTTTATTTAATCGGATCTAATTACGACGGCTCTTTTTTTCTTCGAACCTTCTCGCTAAATTCGACGGGAACGTGCCATGCTAAAGGGGAATAAAGGTTTCTTTTTCTTTTTTTTTTAATGTACGAGAGAGTAAAAAAAGTACGGGCGAAACGGTGGTGGATTTAGTGGAATGGATTCCGTGATCAGAATTCAATGTGAATGACTCGGATACTTTTTCGAAGTTGGCAAGGGGGACTTGGATGGAATTGAGAGGCGAATTAGCGACGAGATTTATCGGACGTGTTTATTTTCATCATTTTTATAAATTTTTTTAGTAATTTCGAGTATCGACCGGGAAATTGCGACCAATCGGGAATAAAAGTATGATTTTCGTATTGTACGGGAAATTTCTGATTTTGCGTTCTACCATTAAAGTTTTTTTGGAAAAAAAATAAAATTCCACCCTTTTCTAGCAAATTTTTTTTTTTTAAGATCTTAAAATTGTCCCCTAATCAGAATGAAATACGTAGAATTGTAATTCGACAAATTCTACTAGAATAGAATGAGTAAAGAGAGGGAGGGGGAGAGCGGAATAGAAGTGAGACACACAAACGTACCTTGTACGCACGAGTTATTTTCTCGTACGCTCGTTTGAGTCTCTAGGCTATTATGTCGCGTGGTGTACTTCTTGCTCTCGTCTTTGACATAAATCGTTCCAGGAGAAAGAGAAAGAGCGACAGAGAGAGAGCTTCCATTGGAGGGTCGACCACTTGCTGGCCAGATGACAGTGACACTCGTGTGTGGTTCTTCGTGACTCACACCACTCGAGCGTATACACCAGAATGCCCTCGTTATTCTACACAGCGTACATAGAAGCTTTTCTACTCGCGAACATATGGGAAATTGTCATTTAAATTGACCCGCTCAAAGTCTCAGTTTGTTTTTCAAAGCTCCAGTAATTCCAATCGTCTTATAACATTTTCCATTATTACAGACTCTGAAACGGACTTACGACAGGCATTTTTTTTAATTTCAAGAATTTTTATAGATTAGTATTTTTTCCGCTGGAAAATTGCTCTAAATATATTTTTATCTTCACGAAAAGCTTTTGTAATGTACTCGGTATATGTATATTATATTATTCGTGTGTCTGTTTATAATAAAAATCTATCGTTGCAACCACCTCGGTCGTATACAAAAATTAATGGCCCATACACCGGTCTGGTCTCGGACCAGAAGGGGTTGAACGATATACCGGGTGTCCGATATTTATCTCACCGACAGAGGTGGAATTACGTGGTGGGTGTCACCTTGCAAGCTCATCGTGAGAGAGGGTTAAAGATTATATAAATCGTAGGAGTTCAACCGCTGCATAAGAGGTTAATCGATATAGCGGGTGTCCTATTTCGAATCTGCACGAAATTAGAAATTGCAAATGAGCCCAAAATTTAAAAAAAACTAGTCTCTTTCAGGCGGTGCCTGAAAGTGAATGGCTACTTTTGTTTTCAACTATATAGAAGTAATTATTAAGCAATATACCGGGTGTCTCTTTTATCGCACCATCAACGATTGCGTTATATACCAGCTGTCCCATTGCAACTTTCGTACGAGAACTGGTCGAAACCGCTTTGACAAAATATTGAACAATATACCGGGTGTCCGAACTGTCAAATCTCCCAAATATTCTAACTGGAATCAATGAAAAAATTGAATAAACTCGTTGTCTCGTATCCGAAAGGTTCACATACCTGAATTCAATTCCAACCGTGTCGAAAAGGGATTGAACAATGTACCGGGTGTCCCATTCCATTCGTAATATTCCATGCCAAAGTCGAGGGGTAACATTTTTTAAGGAACTATGGGGTACCTGAAGTTTATGGTGCGAAAAGCACGCAGGGTGGTGAATTCCCATTACCTACATATCTATATACACGTATATATATATATATATATATATATATATATTTTCGTGATTTGTGTTATGTGTTTGCGCGGCCACGTGGCTCGACGCGCACGGTGTTTTCGGCCCGCAGAACACTTCTTCGCGGCTGCTCTTTTCTTCGTTCTCTTTTTCCTTCCCCTTTCTCTACTCTCGTTCTTTCATTTTTTCTCTCTCTCTCTCTCGTGCCTCGCGGAGTATCTCTCACGTGGAGAAAGACCCCACTGGCTTAAACATAGGCCGCAGGCGTTGTGGCTTCTTTAATTTTTTTTCTTCCCCCGTTATATTTTTTCTTTTTATTTCCAGGCCACTTGCGGTGTGTCGTAGGTATAGCACGATATACTGCCTCGTGCTCGGATCGTTTATATGCATATATATGGCTCTTTCCTCCAATGATCACCCAGTTATACACGACCAATTTTTTATTCATTTGCTACTCTCTCGTATTTTATTTTATGGGCACGAGGGGTGGTGATTTGTAAAAATTGAGCCTACAAAACGATCGTGAAAAAAAATTCCTCTTTCCTATATTCGCGTACTAAAGCTCGATAAACTTAAGGAAATGTCATTGTTGCATCTTGGGAGATTTTTAGAACATTTCACGGACATAACTTGATATGAAAATTTTCGGTTAATTACATCGAATTATCGTTCGTTTAAATTATATTGGCAATTTAATAATCAAGAGTCGTATTCCTTAGGAAGACGTTCTAATTGATACGCGACGTTAGAAATTAATTAATCAAATATAATAAATATATAGGATTTTTTAATTAAAATTACGTATATATTTTTTAATTTTTACATCTTTTTGAACAATTTATTTTGATCTATTATTGTTCCACGATTCTACACTGTATTGGGTACAACTGTGGAATTGAGAGTGAACGAATTGATAAATATTATCGATTTGTAAAGTCAGATACAAGAATGAAAATAAATTAAAAATTATGAAACTGTATAATTTCGAGATAATTGGCGGAATGAGCCGTGCATAAAGTCGTGCTTCTGGGGACTCTCCCATTACTGGGACGAGCCAATGACGGACTTACATCCAACAACTGTGTGTTGACTTTCCTCGTTTTGTTCCCTCCGGTTGAGCGATTGGTCGCTATATATAAATATATTCGTATATATAAGCCCATGGTAATTTGACGTTTTATTTATACCCTCAGTCTTTTTGTTGCCGACTCAGGCAGTCACAATATTTTTTATTCTCGAAAACAAAAAACAAAAAAAAATTATAAAGAAGAATTTGTCTCATGATTCTCCATTTTTCGTACCGGTTTATTTACGTCCGTGTCTCGTTTAGTAAGACTGGTCTAATTACAAGCTACAAACCGGTGGTTATTAATAAATAGAGAATTCGTACAAAATTGTTACCATCGCGAAAAAAATTTAGTTATACGAAATATACTTTTTGTTCACTTTTGAAAAATTATATTTTTTTTTGAGTAAGTTATATACGAGCTATTTAATTAACAGCGATGAGTAAACGATCAGCGTGCCGCTCTAATCGTCACCAAAGTTAAGCAGCCTTTCACGCTTCCAGTACTTGGTGCGGTGATCGCCCATTTTCAAAATTTCGAAGGGTCGCCTGTACTTGACACAAGTTCCCTGCAGTTTCCTCGTGCCCCTGGCAAATACTTTAGATTATAGATAGTTGACTGCAGACGCACCTGGAAAATTTAATTAGTCGAGCGAACTTGCGAGTTAGCAAAAAGGGAAAGGGTCGTACAAACCCGAAAGGGTATACGTTGGAAACAAAACGAATAAACTATGTATGGGGCATTCTCTGTAGAGTCGGTCACTCGTCCCTCAAACTTTCCAGACGTTTTTCATACTGTACCATTTTACAGAACAGTCCGAAAGTACTTTTGATAATGATTTTCAAAGTTTGAAACAAATTAATTTTCGACTTACATTTTTTTCACCGTCGAAAAATTCAAGCCGTTAAAGAAGACGTAAAATGGAAAAGTATCTGTTTTTTTTCATCCCATTCTATTAAAACGATGAAATACAGAGGGTCAAGTAGAGAATGGTTGATAATTACATCAGACAAACGCATGAAACGAAACTCTTATTGCTTATGAAGGGGAGGTCTTCTCGTATGTCGTCGGAGAGGAAGAACAGACCGCGAGCAAGAGAGAGAGAGAGAGAGAGAGGGAGGGAGGTCAAGGAACCACGAAACGCGTGTGTTCTCGTGACGTAACGCGACACCAAAAAAACTTTTCAGCAATATTATAGCAGCTAACCGTGTCGTCTTACCCGAGAGAGGCTGAAATAACTAAACTCTTCATTTTTATTATTATAATTTTTTATTTATAATTATTATTATCATTATTATTATTACGCCAGTGAAGTTTTTAATTCGAGAAAAATAAATTAATTGCTACCTGTGGTTACGTCGTCTCGTGAAGTTTCCATGCTTCTCGCTTTATAAATGCCTAGAAGGTAATGAAAAATTGAATATTCGAGGCGTGTGACACGTAAGCAGGATACGTGGCAAGGGGGGTGAATTTTCGAGTTCGAACTTTACACACGAGTGACCCCAAATGTTGTTGTGGCACGAGAGTAAAAATTATGCACGCACTGACGAGCGTGCAGCGAGTGACGTTCCATCATGGTTTGTAATATATATTTTTTTTTCCTTTTTTTTTTCATTACACACCGAAACATTTTCTATCGCCTGGAATGATTTATAACGAAATTATGGAAATATCGGTCGAGTGGACAAATTGCGAGAGCAACGTTGTATCGTTGACTCCTGCGACCTTAACGTATAAACGCCATTACCCATGAACGTAGGAAAAATTGGGCGAAAGGAGTGTTAGCGTTAGAACGTGGGTCGATGGTAAAAACACAAACGCGACACATTGTAGTGGAAAATGAGTTTTTAACTATTTTCAGCTGTTCCCCCTCGTCTCTAGGCGAGAGCAAGATATGGCAGATGCCATCGTACGAGAGTTATTGAATTATCGTGATTTACGACGTCGACTTCGAGCGTTATACTACCTCTTATACTCGTACTTAGACGCTGCTTCAACCCCATTCGCACGTGAATAAACTTTGAGCTAGATGCTCCCTCCCCCTCATCCCTTTTCTTTCAGCGCAACGGGCTTAATGATTCCTTCGCATCTCGTTCCGTGATCTATTTTCATCTGTATATACCTGCTTCGGTATACATAAATATGTATCTGTGTATGATTCATTTCACGCCTACGTCGGAAGTTTTTCGTTAACACTTACAGATGTTTCACGAGTTTGAGAATAACGTTGAAGAAGATTTTAATGACGATTGATTTTTGTAAGAAAATTGAATCGATGCAGGGTAAATTGTGCGATAAAAATAGTGTCTTGCTGAAAATGTTGGACAGCGCCCCCTTTGTTGACCGTGCGAGAGTAGGCGCATGCGCAGGCTCGTGTGTCACGCGTGCGCGCATGCGTGTAGATTAGTAAGGCGGCAAAATTAACAAATGAGAAATAAGTCTAAAAAAAAGTGTAAAAGCTTCATTATTTTATGCAAACAAAGATTTAATACGGGTTGATTAAAAACTGTTTATTAATCGAATATATGGCACGGAAAGGTATCTTGCTGTTGATAAACGACTATTACGCGACACGAGAGAAGTTTCGGTGTGAAAGGACTAATGAACTCGTTATAAATTTGTGAATAACTGGAATGGCCGCCATTTCCATATAAATTCTCGATTGTTTGGAACAAAAGGCGGAGATAAAGGGATAGGTTGCCGTTATAGTTCACGGAAGTGGCGTAACATGCATCACCCTTTAGTCTGATACGTCTCATGCATCAACCCTTTCAAGTTCGTTCGGGCGGAACGGAATCGTTTCCTGTCCCTATCATCCGGACCGAGGATGGGTGAGTTATTTTTGATACGTAAAACATTTGTTGCTTATGACGGGCCGATGAACGCAGTACTCACCGATGTCGAATGGCACAGAGGAGCTCATCGGATATCCCGAGTGGGGTTTATTTTTTTCTTCTTCAAACTTTCGATCTAGGCCAGCGTTTATTTTCCACTATGAGGTGGGAATGGTGATGCTGTAACGACTATCAGGTGGCCATTCCCGAGGGATCGGAGAGATGTTCACTCCTTGCTTTTTGCCCTATCTTGTACCTTTTCTATCTATAATCCCCTCTCGAACATTTCGCTCCAAACTCTCTCTCCCATTTATTCTCGCAGGACGCGACCCTAAATGGAAATGAATAAATAAATCATCGATACGAGAAGAATGAAAATTAATTTTATTACAAGAAATTATAATTTTTCTTTTTTGTTATTGATAAATCTATTTTTTCAACAGTTTTATATCCCGATAATGAGATAATTAGAAAACTCATTGACCAATCGCTTTTATCGAAACTCATCCTCCTGTCCCGTTCCTCCTGGACCACCGATCCTCCCACGATCGTTCGACACGTGTGCTGGATGTGTTTCGATCTCGCGAGAGTATAATGATCGTTGATTCGATCGACAATCCATTGCGTTTGAAATGAAATCGAGAACAATAAAAGAAAACAGTTATAATCGGCCGAGTCAAAGAAGTTTTTTGAAGACGTAGTTTCGAGGCAGCTGTGACGTAGGCGAACGTACCTACGTATACCTCAATACGACTATGAGATACTCGGTTCTTTAAACTTTTCATCATTCCATTTCGCCCTTAAGAAGAAAAAAAAAGAATGCAAAGAAGATGAAAAAAAACGTCGTCTCTACATTTAGGGATGCGCGTCTTCACGCGCGTGTCTCCCGCACAAGAGATTAGAGGCGAACAAAAAGGAGATCTCTTCTCGTTTAATAAACGTCCTTAAGGGGATCTGTCAGATTCAGGTCTTCGTGTGCAACGAGAGAAAAAAAATGGGGCTTTTTTTTCATTCAACCAAGGACGATGAAGGGACAGAGAGAGAGAGAGATAGAGGGGCTGAGAGGGGATGAAAGACGGAGAAAGAGAGAGACAGAGATCGGGCGATGCATTGAAACTCAAGATCCTTGAGATGGGGACCATTCGAGACAACGGCGAACGTGCGCCCGCGTACTCTCCAAGCCAACCTCGGATTCTCATCGTCGGTAAAAACGGGAAGAAAAAAGAATTGGAAAGAAGCGCGGAGGGTGGTTGCTTGTACGGAGGCTGGAGGGAAAACATAGAAGGTGAGAAGGGCCCGGAAAGATCTGAAAGAATGAAGAAAGAAAGACAAACCGAAGACGAGGAAGAGAGAAAGAAGAGCTCGGAGTCCGATGTAGGACGCCATTCAAGTTATTCACTCGTTCGCTCCTCGGTGCGGGAGAAAATAACGGCTTCGAGAAACTCGGAACCGAGATAAAGAGCCTGACAGCTCGAAGCCCAAGGCCCTACGTTCTAGCATTGAAAAAGTGTTGGGTAAATGCATCGTGCATGTGTTGTATAAAAAAAAAGAAAAAGAAAAAAAAACAAAAAGAACATTGTACAAAAGGGAAAAAACCACCCCTCTGGCGGTCGTTAATGGAAGTATCTGAGAAAACATGTTCGTTTTTTAATTTTTTTGTAGAAACGGTACGATTACTTTTCCCGTTTTGCCGTTTTTACGAATGTTTTTTAGCACGAACTGGAACAGTTGGGGAGAACGACGGGGAGGGTAAGAAATAACGACCCCTTGGGGGGTCATTAATGGAAATATCCGTGAAAAAGTCTTCGTCTTTGAATTTTCTCACAACAGAAATTGAACGATAGTTTTTTCTATTTATTGTTTTTGCCGAAATTTCATTGTCGAAAAAGGCGAGAGAGGGGATGAGAGAGAAACGTGAAATTTCAAACGTTGAGAACTCAGGAATTCAGGAAGGCAGATGTACGAGATTTAAAATCGTTTTAGGACCACTTGTTCGACGAGCATTGCTGCGAGCCATTCATCCGGATGGACGACGTGATATTTTTTTTTCTTGCTTTTTTTCCTGTCAGAGGGGAGTGACGCTGCGGATTCGATTCAAAACGAGTCTATACATACGTATCGTATATAGATAGATTACTCGCGGCACCGGAGGGTGTCGGTGGTCACTAAACTCGAGACAATCGAGGCTTTTATGATGATCGACTGGAAAATCCCTATGGTAATTTATCCGTGAACCTAACTAGACGTGTTTTATAATGCTTTTTTTCTCCTTTCGACTCGTCATTGTCACGCGACGATCGCAACGATAAAGGCACATTCGATATTCATAGGATTTCTTTGCGATCCGTTATCCTTTGAGGAAGTTGGACGTGAGGGTGGGGCCATAACGGATCGGAATGAGAAATAGTCGCGTTTTGGGCACATCCGCGACGCGAGAGTCAAAAAGGGAACAATTTTCATTATTCTACGTGTCGAACCATTTGGGACATACGTTCATTGACAAATTCATCAATTTTTTTTTATCGCGTGATGTATCGTATTTTGATCGAGGCGTACAGACGGGACGATTAAAAATTAATAGAAATTTTATTAGAAAAAAAAACGGTCACCGCACCAAGTATTGGAAGCGCGAAATGCTGCTTAACTTCGCCGATCTCCAGAACCGGACACTCATCGCGTATCTATCGCTGTGAAATGTCGTAAGTATTATTATCTCCTTATCACCTCGTTATTATCTTATCACTATTATCATCTGGAAAATTGCTTGGTTGCTCGATTTTCAATTTTACGCGTACTCTCGCCCCCTGTATTATGCACGTGGACGAAATCACCGACAAAAAAATCGTACGTCACCCTATGACACCTAAAACTAATGACCGACATGGGATTTCGGGTTAAGAAAACACGGCAGCCGAGACGAAAGAGCGAGAGCCGGTATGTACGAGCCAGCAAAAAACCAAAAACGAAAAAAATGAAGGAAGAGGAAGAGGCGAGATACGGGCTAGGAAAATATTGTGAAAGCATATTTTCGTGTAATCGTCTTCTCGGTTGGTTCGCTCACGTGGCGCCTTATTTCGAATGCCATCCATGTGAGCCGCAGCTGCCCCCGCGGCGGCAACGCGCTGAGAGAAATATACGCGTGTGTGTGCCAGCGTCGCGTTGAAATTAATTTATCTAATTGCGTGTGGTATATTTGTAACCAATGGTGAAAGAGAAGAAAAAACACAAAAATAAAAAACCATCGAAAACAAAAAATAAAAATAAAAATTGAAAACGACGCGAGCCGATGACGACGATTCCTCGTTACTTCGAATATTTTCCTCGTGATCTTTCAATATTCGAGGGATAGGACGAGATAAAGTCGAAGGGAGGGGTAGGGGGCTATAAACGAGTATTATCGTCGACAAAAAGGAATTAGGTAAATGGAGAAAAAAGAGAACGAAAATGGGAAGAAGTCTTGCGAGAACCGTTACTCACTTGTGGGTCTCGTGAAAAATCGTGCCAGCCGCATCGTCTCTGGAGCCAGTACATCGCGGAATGCTGAAGCATCGTCTCGTTTCTCGAGATCCGCAGAACGAAACATCACCGATGCTAAATTTGCCGTAACGACCGTATCGCGTACAAACATTGCCTTGTCTCGAATATTACTTTTATTTTATTTTTTTATTTTTTTATTTCTTTTTCCAGTTATTCGAACGAGGATGCAAATTATTTCGTTAGGTAGTAAAGATTCGTACAACGTCGGACGTGATATGTTTTTTTTGTTTCAGCGGGTTAACGAGCGATTTGCAGATTTTTATCGTCGTTAGGGGTTTCTAATTTACTTTTCAAAATTTATTCACGAGCTTCTCGAGCAAGGCGGCAAACTGCCCTCGATTATTTGCGAAACAGTGTAAATGCTGCGATTTATTTTTCGTTTTCGCATGACGATTTTTGATAGGAATTGACAATTTTTTCGATCGTTTTCAATTTTATTTACGCATTAGCAAAACTGTCACGAATCGAAAAATAGGCGAGTTTTTCAAAATGTGCCTGACAGAAAAATTGACAACAGAAAGAAATTATTCCAAAAATCGTATACCCAAATTTGAACTCAGTCGGTAAAGTATTTTTCAAAATCCAGTGCCAGCCAGGTAAAAAAAGAATAATGTTTTTTACCTGACCTGTGCAACATCTGGAGTATCGTCACTTTAATCGAACGTATAAACGAATAAATATCGTATCGACGAAGAATCGATTTGCCAGTGAGGCACCTCAAGGGTAGCCTTGCTCTTCCTTCAATTTGACGTACGGGTACGTCTTGTTTGCAATTGGTGTCCATGAGAAAGGGCGCAAGTTCACGTCCCACTCGTAGTGCTCGCTCGATGTTTCGCCACGTGTGCTCGAAACTACGCAGCTGGTAGGTCGTTGTGTTGTGTGTGACGTATAAAGTGTACAGCAAGAGCAAAAGAGGAGAAGGATGAAGAAGAAGTGCGTGACACACTGGGAAACGCGAAGAGTGGCCACTCCTCTTTTCCCCGTGCCTCGCAACAGCCGCTCGTGCACACACCTTATGCGAGTACACGCCACGAGGGTACTATATCTCGACTAGATACGTGCTCGAGAATCCCAGAGAGCATTCCCTCCAGCCTCCATTATACTTTCACTCTCATCTCTCTCAGCAGTGAGAGAGAGAGAAGAGTGAGCGAGAAAGAGGAGGGAGAACTGATGTTGTCCCTGATGCTTCTGTTGCCGCTGGTATTAGAATTAGATAAATATAACCGCCTCGTGTTACGCTTTGACTGCCTTCTCCGTTGCTTGTTTGCCAGTGAGCTTCTCTCACGATTACATACCATAATACGTGTGTGTTTTCAACGTACACATAATAGAGTGTACAGTGGAGCCTCGCGATTGGTTAGCTCCTGGTCAGTCTTGCATCAATAAAATTATTCATTGAAGTATTGATGCTGGAGGCAGTCGATGTTAGAATATATTTTTCTAATTTTGTGATATTTCCTTTGGCGCTTTTTGAAGTTTTTTGGTATTGATCATCTAACCGAGGTAGCCAGATACGTGGGCTTAAAATTAGGTTGAACAGTTGAGTTTGCCAAATAAAAGGGTTGAGGCTGACCAACGCAGTTAGTCCAATATGTGGGTTTATGTTGACCAATTAACTTTATTTACTCTAATGAGTCGATCTTTTATTCACTAACTACCTGCATTAACTCAATAAGTGGCTTACATTATGCAACTAACTCAGTTTGCCAAATGGTTGGGATCGGAACGTACGAGGTCCAATGATAATACGATAAAACCCTCAAAAGTCAAAATCTAAATGACAGCAGGTACAGCTGAACGCAACCTACTCAAGCTGATCGATTAACTGAGTTAACCAAACAAGTGGGGTCTGCACAGGTTGCGTTCATCTGTAACCAAAAAAAGTTTTGTCCCCAGAGGGGGTTCCCATCGGATCCTGGAAATGGATTGACCTCGAGACCCTTAACTTACTTGACGTTGCACTGTTCCCTCGTCGTTTAAACTAATACTATTACGCAATTTTTTGAACTCCCCATTACTACGAGTAACTCCTTTCCTCTATGTATGCGCGGAGAATGAGTCGGGTCGGTACAGCTGTCGGCGCTTTGCCATGTCACTGGCCTTGCCTCTTTCAGTAGCAGTAACAGCAATACGCACTCACTTCGTGCCGTCCCTCCGGCTCTTGTGTACTACAGTTAGCTCGTTCCGTCATTTATCCGTCGCACGGCGAAACAACCCGGGCTTTGCCCAATGAATCACACGCGTATTCGCGTTGGAGTACCTATATATACTGTCACGTGCAACAGAATTCCCAACAACTACGCGTAATCTATTTTATTTTTCGTTCCTACTCTTCTCAATACTTTCTGTATTTTATCTCACAAGAGACCATGGCGAAGTTAAACTTTAATGTCTTTTCCCCGAAATATGAAAATACTCAACTAGCTGAAACAGACTTTGCCACCTCGGCCTAATATTCTATCTCTTTTTGTACCTCCTGGTAAGCACACACCCGATGGAAAATAACTACACCACCGTAGAACGAAATAGTTGTCACCCAAAATATAAAAACATTCGGACTAGTTGACCCGTATGTGTACCCGCCGAGCGAGCTATGTTTTCTCTCTCTCCCGCACGTGGCATGCGTCACAGCGCCTAGTCGAACATCCGCACGTGCATAGAAGCAGAGACCCCTTGGCGCGAACTGCAATAAAATCCAAAAACCCAGAACACCTAACGTAGCAGCCGGTGACAGGTTACAAATTCTGATTTTTATTAACACCAAGCAGGAGACCTAGAAAACTCCCGAAAAATCTGTAAAACGCACATACTCCAAATATGGAAAGCCATCCCCCACTAAGGTTATTTTTCTATATAAACCCTACCCTTTCTGACAACCGCGCTCAGTCTTTTGATACAATTCGTTCACGCAGTTACTTTAAAACTTTCACCGTATTACTGTATCTTTGATCCCGGGTCTTCCGTAGAAGAGAGTGAATTCAAAGTTACATTCAGTCGCGATAATTGGGCTCCTAGGAGTGGTAATCGTAGCCACGTGTCATTACCGCAAAACGCATGGTGTGCGCGATTATTTTATCCGACAACGGAGTAATACGTGTTCAAGTGAAAGTTGAAACATAAAAAAACACACCACGGCCCCCTCTCACCTCCGGCGAACACATCTCCCTGATCGTCAAAAAGCACGACACCTCTTCGATAAGGTAAAGCGAAGTATTGTATCAAAGACTCGTGTCATTAGGTTAAGCATTTACTAACAATCAAACTTTATTGCAATAAATATATTGTATGTTTATTATTGGAGTTGGAACCATGCTCTCTGATTCATACAATTACTAACTTCACCACCGAAACTAACAAGACTTCTCGAGGTCTCTCAACGAACGAACCCACCATCCTCATTGTCCATTGACCCTTCCTCGACGGACAATAAAAGAGTCTGCGTTAACCGCTCGACGTACGACTCGAATTTTCCCGTCACTATCCTCGGACGTGACAGAAAATTTCTGGTGACAGCGGTGGGATCAACTAAATTTGATGGATTCAATAAATCAATTCATTAACTTCGCGATCGATTTATTTTAATCTATTTGTTTTGTTGAACGTTGTTTCGGACTGGTGACTAGGAAAACAAAAAAAAGGATCTTTCCTCTTCTTATCTAAATGGAACAATAGACATTCGAGGAAAAAATATATATATCTTAGCAAAAATGGAAAACAATGCAATTGCAAATATTACCCATCATCAGAATATTACTGATGCCATGCTCACCAGCATGGGAGAATGTATGGCACTGCAACAAGCCTTGCTTCATGTGCCCAATTTTAATGGCAAAAATATGCCTCTCAAAGCTTTTATACAAGATGTAGAAAACGGTTATACCTTCGTGCCAGAGGCACTTCGTAACTCCTTCTTTAAGGGAGTCTGTTCAAAACTAAAAGAAACAGCCCGCGACGCTGTAACGGATAAAGAAATTACAAGTATTGAAGACTTGTCGAGTGCTCTAAAAGAATATTTTGCACCAAAAAAATCATACCCATATTATTGTGCGGAAATTCAAGCCGTCAGATTAAGACGCGATGAAACAGTGTTAGATTATTATACGCGAATAAAACAATTAAGAGCAAGTGCAATGGCTGCACTCAAGGATAAGTTTACAGAAGTGCAAACTAATCAGATGCTACCGATGCTTGACGGTTTAGCTTTAGAATCATTCAAAAGAGGATTGTCAGATGATCTGCTATACGCTATCAGCGTTCAAGATCCCCACACAATCGAAGACGCATTTAGAGTCGTGCAACGAATCGAAAGGGACATGCAAGGAGCATCTGCCCGAAACTCAAATTCGTTAAGATATACACAGTCGGAACAAATTCCACAAAATCTACCGCGACCTGAACCACGTCGCGTTTCATTTCAAAATCAAGAGTATAGAAATACTCCAAATAAGAATCCGAATTTCAGCAAAATATTTCAACGCGATCAATTCTCACCTCGCGAAAATAAAAATAATCAAAGGAGCTACGCTCGCCAACAGTTCGACAGAAATTCCTTCCACATGAACTATCCAAATTGCTCACCGAATAATTATTTCTCGCCACCATTTAACTCCTATTTACCCCCAATGTATTACCCCTATCCCCCTCATCCGGCGGAATATTATGGACAATACCCAATGTACCAAAACTCACCACACAGATATGAAAGATATCCTTTCAACGGGAACGATAAATCCCGTGCCCCTTCTCCTAGCCCCAGAAATAACACGGAGCATTTAAACTCCCAAGACGCCCGCCGTACGGACGCAACGACGAGCGACTTCTCCAAAACGCGTCCCCCGACTGTAAAATACCTCACGGCCGGAAATTTATTAGATGGACGCAAGGACAAGGACGCTCCCCAGTAATTACACTACGTGCCCCCGAACTCGAAAAGGGATGCGGGCAATTTTTAATCGATACCGGTGCGGACATAAATATAATAAAGATTCATGCTTTGAAACGCCGATGCGTGATCGCGGCCCACGATTCCATAACAATATCAGGTATAACACCTGAGAAGATAGAGACCGTCGGTTCAACAGAGTTAACTTTCTTCGAGCAACCTGAGAAATTCCACGTATTAATGGACAATCTTGAGATACCCGCGGATGGAATAATTGGCATAGATTTCTTAATGAACGAAAAAGCAGAAATTTCTTTTCACCACAATACTCTAGTAACATCTTCAAAACCAATAATGCCGATCCCGTTCGATAATCATAAAAACGATGTGATTGAAAATAAATCCGTACATCCGGAAATTTCGCAAAGAAAGGACCATTGCAGTACATTCATTCTTAAAGGTCGCACTCGTGCTAAGGTACCGATAAACCTTTTAGATACCAATTTAAAAACCGGTTACCTTCCGCGTCTAGAAACACCCGAAAATATTTTTATTGGAAATGCGCTGGTAACGAACCATAGCGGCACATGCTACGTATACGCAGTAAACGCATATGAAAACGATACAGAAATCGAAATACCCCCGCAAGAATTAATCCCCGTAGAATATTACGATACATCGGAAGACTTTTTCGAAAACGACACCGAAAGCGACACGTGCGACCCCGGCCCAGACAGAGAGAAAAGAATCCATGACGGTCTTCGTTTAGACCATTTGAACTCAGAGGAAAAACAACACGTGTTGGACATTGTAAATGAATACCCTCATTTGTTCCACTTACCCGGCGACCGACTACCAGCTACCCCCGCCATAAAACACACCATTCCTACTACCAATGAATTCCCCATAACGATACGACAGTACCGATACCCCCCCGCTCATAAAAACGAAGTGAACCAACAGATTAAAAAACTTCTAAACGACGGTGTGATCACAGATTCGTCATCTCCTTATAATTCACCCCTATGGATTGTCCCTAAGAAACCGGATTCGAAAGGGAACAAGCGCTGGCGAATGGTAATAGATTTTCGCGCGCTAAACGAAAAAACAATAAGCGACGCGTACCCGTTGCCGAATATAATCGATATTCTAGACAGACTCGGTGGAGCAAAATACTTCTCGATTTTTGACCTTGCTAGCGGTTTCCACCAAATAGAAATGGAACCCAGCGACAGACAAAAGACTGCATTTAGTACACCTAACGGACACTACGAATACGTAAGAATGCCATTTGGTCTGAAAAACGCACCCGCAACCTTCCAACGCCTAATGGACAAAGTTCTTCTCGGCTTACAAGACAGCGAATTATTTGTTTATCTGGACGATATTGTTGTTTTCGCCTCATCCCTAGAAGAGCATGGCGTCAAGGTTCGCAGATTATTTGAAAAACTTAGCACCGCGAAATTATCCTTGCAACTAGACAAATGCGAATTTCTAAATACAGAAGTAATATATCTCGGCCATATAATTGGTGACGGTGGAGTCCGCCCAGATCCAAAGAAAACAGAAGCCGTCGACAAATTCCCGATTCCGAAAAATGTTACAAATATTCGACAATTTCTTGGTTTAGCTGGCTATTATCGTAGATTCATAGAAAATTTTTCTGGAGAAGCAAAGCCATTGACCGATCTATTAAAAAAGGGCGTAGAATTTAATTGGGGCCCAGAACAACAAAGGAGTTTCGAAAAACTAAAAAGGGCATTATGCTCCTCGCCAATCTTGCAATATCCAAATTTTGACGAGTCGTTCATTTTAACTACAGATGCTTCAAATTACGCGATTGGCGCAGTTTTGAGCCAAGGAGAAATCGGAAAGGATAAGCCCATAGCTTATATGTCAAGGGTACTAAACCCAGCCGAGAGAAATTATGGCACGACGGAAAAGGAATGTCTAGCTATCATTTACGCCATTTTGCATTTTCGACCATATCTATACGGAAGACATTTTACACTTGTCAGCGATCATGAACCCCTACGATGGATTGATTCAGTTAAATTACCGGTTCAAAGATTAATACGGTGGAGAATACGATTACGCGAGTATGATTATACATTCGTCTATAAACCTGGCAGACTAAATTCAAACGCGGACGCACTTTCCCGAAATCCCATAGAATCCGACGTCAGTATATTCCCCATTTCGTCAGCCGGAAGAAAAATAAGCGCAAAAATTACTCCTCGTAACGCTACCTCATCCAATCCTATAATAACCCGTGGTAGACACCCCGGTAGCAAGTCTACACCATTACCTACGATCCTTGAAACGTCTCACCTTCCCGGAGCAACAATTGGCGAAAGAGTTAAAAATCGCAGACAAATTTCAAACCCTACGGTAATAACAAAACCCGCGCAACCGTCGCGAAAGCCGTCTGCGACACAGTACCGACGAAACGATACGAACGCAACTGGACCCCAGCAACCACCCCCCGTTGCGAGGGCCAGAAACAGTGCATTTCCCAGTCTCGCTCCAAAACGAAAGTTGACCCAAGAACGTGAAAACAAGCCGAAACGTTCCCCCCTTAAAAGACTTACTAACGCTTTAAGGTTCGCTTTTGACGTCGACGAAGATATCGATACCAATGAACCCATCGAATCGGGTGACGTACCAAAAATTACAACCAATAAAAATATAATAGATGTTCAAAAACACTCGGGACCAAAAGACAATTACTGGTGGGACACCGCCCAAGGAACTGCCACTTCAAGCCGACATTATGGCACACAGACAGACAACTCCGAAACAGAAGAAGCCGACAATGAGACAGAAAACATTCACGAGACCGCTATCACATTTCGACACCCCGTAGGCAGGTCAACACCCGCAATGCCCCCATTACTAGAATCAAGCAGTGACGAAGACTCTGCTCCTGTTGCAATACAAAGAAATGCACCACAACCAACAACAGAGAGTTCAAGTGATGAAAACGTAGCGACCGAAAACCCACAAAACATTATTTCAAATACAATACCCCCAGGGATATACTTCCCGAACATGAAAGAAAACCAAGACCAAATACAGATCTGTACTACAAATGAAAATTTAACCTATCGCAAAGGCAATTATTTACATTTCATTTCCGCTGATTGCGAATTCACAACAATGATTTCGAGACTCTTGATTGAAACGGAGAAAATTGTTCCGCAAGACTTAAAATTTGAAAAACCAAAATTGAAGCAGGTTCTCATCACAACAAAGGGTGAAAATAAAATTTTAACTGCAGTATTAACAAACAAACATTTCGAGACGTTTTCAATTCAGGATCTGCGAGACGTATTGATAACTGTTAAAGAAACAATAAAAGAAAACGAGATTAAAACTTTGAGAATTTCGAGACCCGGAGATATGCTGGAAAATCTCAGTCACTCATTCTTGACAGAAATTTTACACGAATGTTTAGGCGAATGCAATTGCACCATTTACGTCTGTCAAGGAAATGTAGTAATCCCTCCAGAAGAAACCAGAGCAGATATCATAACCGAATACCATGAAAGCCTAATAGGAGGTCACAAAGGAATTACGAAGACTTACCGACGTATTCGCGAAAGATTTTATTGGCCGAACTTAAAAAACGAAGTGACGGAATACGTACGTACATGCCAAGAATGTCAGGAACAAAAATTAACAAGAATAAAGTCACGAGAACCAATGATAATTACCGATACACCTGCAGAGCCCTTTGACAAAATATCCATCGACACCGTAGGACCGCTACCCCTAACCCCTGATGGAAACCGACATATACTCACTATACAAGACAACCTGACGAAATATTGTATTGCTGCCCCTATACCAGATATAAAAGCCGAAACAATCGCCGACGCTTTAGCACGAAACGTCATTATTCATTTCGGAACCCCACGAATAATTCTGAGCGACCAAGGTAGGTCCTTTGTAGGACTTGTTTTCCATCACTTGGCAAAATTATTCAAAATAAAACACGTAACAACTTCTGGATATCATCCCCAGACGAACGGATCCCTAGAACGAAGCCACATAGTACTGACCGAATTTATTAAACATTACATTGATAAATACGAGGATTGGGACAAACTCATCCCCTTCGCTATGTTCTCCTATAATACATCCATACATGAATCCACCAACTTCACACCATTCGAATTGGTCTTTGGTAAACCCGCGCGCATACCCAGTTCCTTCCCAACCGGAGAACGAACCGAAACATACGGACAATATCTATGTGACCTAACTTCTCGCCTAAACGAAATGCGAAACCTCGCCGCTAACTCCCTAACCAAATCCAAATATCGTTCCAAACAATATTATGACAAACGTATCCTTCCCACAAACCTAAAACCCGGTGATATGGCATACGTAATAAAGGAACCACGAAGAGGCAAATTCGACACCCATTACGTTGGTCCGTACATCATCACCGAGATCCTTGATAATCATAATGTTGTTTTAGAAACAGAAAACGGGAAACGCATCTTGAAACATTTGGACAAACTAAAGCCATGCAAGAGATGAAGAATGCTGCATCCAACAAGATATATATATATATATATATATATGGGATTCAGGAACATGATATTCAAGGGATGCTTGCTTATCAGAGTGACCACATATGCATATTACCTTGCACGCCTAATAAACCATCTTAACAAACCTTCCCGCTCGAAAATCTCATCCATCTGCGCTAATTTAATAAAGCTTGTGCTAACTAATCCGTCGCACACCCCTCATATAGATTAAAATGCAACTCACCGAAGCGGAATACAGGCATATTCAGGAGGAAACCGCGATGGACGAGATCTACACGATCCCATCGACAGGAGTGCCTGGGCGATATTTTGACTTCTATCAAAGCATCGCTATGGGGAGCTGCGTAAAGAAAAATCCGCGGGAAAGGATTATTTATGTCAGCGAGGATCCGGAGATACTGCTCTGCGAGCAGTGTTATCATAGATCGCCGTTCAAATGCTGGGCGGAGAGCACGCTACATCGTCTGGACCCACGGCGACAACTAAACACAGGCTGCTACGCGTGTTTTAAAGAACTTTTACTCAGAAAGTCACCCTACCAGTGTCAGGACTGCATGGACCGATGGGTCCTCCACAAAGAAGTCCTGGACCAGGAAAAGCCCATAGAAGTCAACACCGATTAATATAACAATGTGCCTTTCCTTTTGTTTTTTTTTTGTTTTGTGTTTTTGTGTTTTGTTTGCTGATATTATTTCACTTTTGTATTCAGCCGATTTCCTTCTTTTTATTCACATAATATGTGAAGTGTGCGCTGTATGCATAGCATACCAAAATAAAATTTTCAATGAATAAAATATTAACATGTGTGTATTAACAGTTGAATTCTCTAAACTTTGTTTTTCTCTCTTACCGACTCACCAACCTTAAAAAAAAAAAAAAAAAAAAAAACTTATACGTTTACATTCTTCGATAAGATGAACCCGGCAATCCCAAAGCCATCACCGGCCCGTCTTCTGGGAAAGACCATCAAGGCATCTTCGAGCGTTGTTTACTCGCCAAGTCATTTCTACGTCATTAAGAAAAACCATGTGGACAACATTTGGAAGTATCATGAAATGAGCTATGCCATACTAATGGGCGTCCGAACCATCCAAGAAACCATCGAAGAAACCTACGAACTATCTACTACACTGGACGTAAACAATCTCTTCCCAGACATCGCCTCATACGTACCACTGCAACCTTCAGAAACTTCGCCACAAATCGCCGTCCCAATGGTGGTCACTAAGGGTGAATTGAGTAACCCGCCGTATGACGCCAGCCTAAAAGAAATCCAAGCTGAACTCACTGAACTATCAACTCATAAACGTGAAAAGAAATATCAGGATGAAACCACCACGATCACCTTCTGGGGCCTAATCGGAATATCGACAGTGATGACAATTTACATACTCTGGGGCCTGATAACACTTATCGTCAACCTCTCGAGAAGAAGTCGCCACCAAGATAACGACCCAGAAGACCTCCGTAGTAACACTTATCAACGCGCTGACCCAATCTACGCAATACCAGGACCTCGAATCATCGCAGCACGCAGCCTCCACGAAGCTGCAAGACGGCAGAATACTCCTCCTATACACCGCGAAGGAAGCGTCTACTCGTTACCGAGATCACAGCCTATCCCAGTGAACGGAACGAATACCGCTACACAGACCAACGGGAACTGACGTTCGTAGATAATACAACAAATCAAACAAAATTGTACACTAACCAACTCTCGAACTTTAAAATGCAATCTATCATATACATACATATATATATAGTACTACATACTACAAATAGAAATACATTTAAATACTATTATTCAAGATGATTCTAAAGAAACGAATATGCTGGGGCAACATCTAAAAATATTAGTGATCAAAAGCAAACAGGAAATATGTTATTGGCCATTCAAATAATCCAATTTTTTTTTTGTTATCACCCAAAAATCACTTCCCCCAACCTTTCTTTTTCCGACCATCACATCCCATACCCGCTGTGCAAAACTACCGCCGTATCACATATACATATATGCGAAAAGAGGAAAATGAATAGAAGTCGGTTATATCGCTCAAACTCTGTTCTAACCTGACGGCATAAATAAGAAAAATATGGAGGACATATATATATATATGTCATCACTCTATATCATAGGTTATACCAACGTGTAACCCTTACGACCAAACCTGGGCGACAGTAATCCGCCTTGTACGATCATAGAACCTGTGAGTTCAATATCGATCAATTACGCCACATAAAGGATCAAGAACTAAGAGTAATCGCGAAGACTTCTATCGATCATAATCATCAAACAATATTATGCGGCAGCACATTCATCCTTGTCCGCCTACTTATATCTATAAAAAAAAGGGCGAATCTTCCACTATTCCACCATATAACGATCCCGTTTGGCAAATAACATATGCCCTACACCACCGAATATATCATAACGTAAATAGCTCTTTTCAAGCCCAATTTACACATATTCATTCCTTTAAAGTCATGATATGCGTAAATCTTGAAATCATCGAGGACGATGATTAATCTAGGTGGGGAGGTGTCACGTGCAACAGAATTCCCAACAACTACGCGTAATCTATTTTATTTTTCGTTCCTACTCTTCTCAATACTTTCTGTATTTTATCTCACAAGAGACCATGGCGAAGTTAAACTTTAATGTCTTTTCCCCGAAATATGAAAATACTCAACTAGCTGAAACAGACTTTGCCACCTCGGCCTAATATTCTATCTCTTTTTGTACCTCCTGGTAAGCACACACCCGATGGAAAATAACTACACCACCGTAGAACGAAATAGTTGTCACCCAAAATATAAAAACATTCGGACTAGTTGACCCGTATGTGTACCCGCCGAGCGAGCTATGTTTTCTCTCTCTCCCGCACGTGGCATGCGTCACAGCGCCTAGTCGAACATCCGCACGTGCATAGAAGCAGAGACCCCTTGGCGCGAACTGCAATAAAATCCAAAAACCCAGAACACCTAACGTAGCAGCCGGTGACAGGTTACAAATTCTGATTTTTATTAACACCAAGCAGGAGACCTAGAAAACTCCCGAAAAATCTGTAAAACGCACATACTCCAAATATGGAAAGCCATCCCCCACTAAGGTTATTTTTCTATATAAACCCTACCCTTTCTGACAACCGCGCTCAGTCTTTTGATACAATTCGTTCACGCAGTTACTTTAAAACTTTCACCGTATTACTGTATCTTTGATCCCGGGTCTTCCGTAGAAGAGAGTGAATTCAAAGTTACATTCAGTCGCGATAATTGGGCTCCTAGGAGTGGTAATCGTAGCCACGTGTCATTACCGCAAAACGCATGGTGTGCGCGATTATTTTATCCGACAACGGAGTAATACGTGTTCAAGTGAAAGTTGAAACATAAAAAAACACACCACGGCCCCCTCTCACCTCCGGCGAACACATCTCCCTGATCGTCAAAAAGCACGACACCTCTTCGATAAGGTAAAGCGAAGTATTGTATCAAAGACTCGTGTCATTAGGTTAAGCATTTACTAACAATCAAACTTTATTGCAATAAATATATTGTATGTTTATTATTGGAGTTGGAACCATGCTCTCTGATTCATACAATTACTAACTTCACCACCGAAACTAACAAGACTTCTCGAGGTCTCTCAACGAACGAACCCACCATCCTCATTGTCCATTGACCCTTCCTCGACGGACAATAAAAGAGTCTGCGTTAACCGCTCGACGTACGACTCGAATTTTCCCGTCACTATCCTCGGACGTGACAATACGTTCCCAGAGGAACGTCAGTTAGTAGTGGATCTTGCGGCAAGAGTGCTATGAGATTATGGTTGGAGACATAAGCTATAGAGGTCAATGCTACCGAAGCTCGGCCATGGAGTCAGCATAAACCTTCGAATATAGTTCATCAATAGCAACCCTTAACTAAGGGGTTGAGTACTTGCATGGGTCAACGCTTTGGTATTAGTCAAAACCATTCAAAAGAAATCCTCTAGTCACGTGCTCGTACCATTGCTCAGGCCTAATAGTTAACTTCATTACTAAATCAAAATTTGATTTGGAAGTTGGTTTAAGAGTTGTTCTGTCGAATAGTGGGGTTCGTGGACTCGGAAGCAATGTGCAACCCTAGCTAAAGTGACCCAGGCCCACTTGCACCTCTGTTAATCAGGACAATGTGATAGTGTCATCAACGAAGGTCTTGCATTAGTCCCCACAGGATGTAAAACACATCAGCCTAGTCCGGACTACCATAGGATCGCTGAAAGATGCGAGTGGTCCATTCATGGAAATGATCCATCCTTGCGTTCTATCTTCTGCGCTTAACATTCGAAACCCTACATGGAAAACCACGGGGTGCCTCCGATTCAGTCCTTCCTTCGCTTTCACCACACACGGATGATCGTCCATGGGAGCTTCGATGCGCACAAAAATATGAGCGTCAATGACGAGCCTACGGTCGGTGAACGCTTGTATTCCACCCCCTACCCCTATCGTACCCCTCGCGATTTATGACCTTTCCTTACGCCACCGTGGAAAGCCCTCGTCCTTTGTCTCCTAGCTTTCATCGAGCGTAGAGATTTCTCTCTTTCTCTCTCTCCCTCTCTCTCTTGGTTTTTTTTCCATGCCTACTTCCCGAAGCGTGGTTATCTCTCGCTGTGCCGAAGGCTTTCACGTATGTGGCTTTCTCCATTCGCGAGACCTCCGACCCCTCGGAGTGTGCCCCTGTCGTCCATATAGGGTTCTTATAATATGATACGATACAGTATAATATCTACGAGTTTTCCCGTTGCAATATCGTCGTCCGTCGTAAATAACCCTAGCCCGAGATACGGCTATAACGTTAATTGGTAAAGGAAAGAGTCTCATAACTTCTTCGCGAATCCAATGGACGAGAATGATTAAAAGAACGAGTGTTTCGGCATTCGAGGGAAATATCTTAGGCCAGAGGGATGCGATACGAGGATTATTTACGAGGTTCTAATGAGAGCGACCGCTGTGTTTGGATGGGCCCAAAAATCCTCGAACATGCTCGATTATTCGTCATATTTCTTTCGTAGCTTGAGATTTTTCCGTGGGGTACAGGGTTGCAGGGTAACTACCCCCCAACCACTTTCTTCTAACGAACGATAAACGAGGCAATCTGAAAAAAGGCCTTGTCATAAATCGGTGCATTCTTCTCTCCTTTTTCTACCCCCTCAATTGACACGATGAGAGTAGGAGCCTGTCCTTAAGGGTAGATTACCCTTCGAGAATATATTGCTTTTTGCTTGTGAATTACAAATTACACACTTTTTTTATCAATCTTATCGATCGCTATTTCCAAGAATATAAATAATTTCCTAGATCAATTTTCTCTATAACATCGGTCTTCTGATTTTGAAAGTAATTTATCTCCTGATTCATGGCAATAATCGACGGAACACCAAATGCCTCGAAGGTTCGTACACTGTAATTTGACACCGATAATTTGTTATTAGAAGGCCAGAACCACTTGGTACGAGGGATTATATTCGATTTGTTACAGATGCTTCGATACATTGTAAAAAAATGGGCGTGTACCAAAGCAATAATTTGATACGAGCCAAACTGCCTATTTACGAATTACCTTCGGTTGGTAACTATGTTTTTTTTTCTATTTCCGGAAGTGCCGCCGCCTGACGCAGTCATGTGTAAATGCGTGTTCTCGGGTTCCGTGGGTGATTTTCTTTAACCACTGACCTAGTCCGAACGCCATGGGATCGTCCCCGTCACGAAGTAATGCTCGACATGTGGCGATTTACGATCACTGACGCCTTTCTTTTTTTTCTTTATTCCCCTCTTTTTCATTCTGTTGCATGTACGGGGAGGTTCGACATCGATGGTCTGCTCGCTCGTGTGACTCGTGGACTTTTCTCACCCCGGGAAACTGACCCTTAGCGATACTTATCTTTAAGGGTTGAGTCTAAAAAAATGGATGAAAATTGAGAGAACTCGTCCTAAATACTGAATAGGATTCAATTCAATTTTTTAATGTTGCGTCCAATTAATGTTTGTAAACATTCTTTTAAGAGTTGAATACCCTTAAAAAAAGTTTAAGGGTCATGAAACCGGATTACCTATTGAGAAATTTTTTTCTTGCCTAACTGCTCCGGTAGTCCTATTAGCCCACTCGACTTGACAGCTGTTTCCAGTGCATTTAAAGAGCCGAAACGAAATTGGGGATGATGATGTGGTGATGACGACAACGGCGTTGCAGGAAAACACTTTATGTATATGGCGTGCGACGAAACCTCATGGTCGATTCTAGGTTATGATTCTACTTATGGCGAGCCTAACCGACCAGTTTTTCGTCGGTTAACACCCTTGATAACAGTAGGGGTAGTAGCAACTAAATAGACGATGTTTTTTTTGGATCGTCATGATTCACGAGGGAAAATACATCGACAAAATTGGAGTAACGTTAAATATCGCGTGACTGACGTCGAAAGGTCATAATGGCTACAAAAATCGAAGCCTAATGCCAAAATGGGGTGGTTTTGTTTGCGATATTAGAAGCGAGGGCTTACTGATCGAAAAATAAAACGCTTTTACGGAATTCAATATTATTGTTAAATTTTATTGTTAATTTTATTGTTAAATTATTAAACCCCAAACTGCTAATTGTTTAACGAGTAAGGTTTTTATGATAACTATTTTGATGATTTTTTATAATTCGTTTTTTTACTATTTTCTCATCGCGTTCCAATCTTTTTATTTCCCTTTCCTCTTCATTTCCATCGTAATTTTCAGGCTAATAGCAAATTGTCGTAACCCGAATTTTCTTTAAAAATATATATTTTTTAATTTGAAAGCTTTAAAGACTAAATATACAAAACATGTGAAAATTTGTATTTTTTTTACATGATTTTATTTTTCATGCCTCCTCGACGTCGAGATGTCATCACGTCTCTTGATAAATAGAATATGAGCCACATGCTCGGAGACTTCGGTAGATCAACCGCGCACAAATTTATTAAGTAAAGTAGGTCGATAGCCGGCACTTCGAGAGTCCGTGCATGTTATTTACAAGTGTCTACGATTGCACAACTTTATATTAGTTTTTTCGTGAATGGTGTGTTGTCTCGAAGTACGTTACACTTCAGTTTTGCTAACCCAGTTTTCTCCTTAGTTTCATTTCACTTCCCAACCAGAATTTTTATCCGCGACGACTCATATTTATTTAAAGAAATGATAGTTGACGATTAAATACGATATTTCGACAATACGAACAAATTTCAAAGTGTTCTCGAAAAAAAACTGTCTGAAAAACGAATATTAAAAAAATCGTAACAATAAAGATTCCTCGACGAGTAAACAAAAAACACACCCACCCAACAAGAAAAAAAAAGAAAATATTATTCCAATATATAACGTACTCCTCCGCATTTTTTTACGATGATCCACGAGGGCCGTAATAAAAATGTGTTTCTCGTAGCTGGCGCAGCGTCGGTAAAATTTACGCAATTAAAATCTGGACCACTGAACGCGTCGGTTACCGCGCGTTCTACGCTCGAAGTGGAAAGAAATAGAATTTTTCAGGCTATCATAGGTTTTTCGTACGAGCCTTACACATTTTTTATGGACCGTAAAACTGAAAGGTGGAGAGCTGCACTAAAAAAACATCATTGCTTCATTCGCTTCTGGCGACGGCTCTTCGAGTTTGTGTCGTTGGTAAATATTTTCATGGTTTTTCTAGTTGTTTAGAGCAAGCGAAATAATAATGATCGTGACACTAATAATAATAATAATAATAATAATAATAATAATAATAATAATAATAATAATAATAATAATAAATAACAATAATAATAATGATTATTATGGTTTGACATCAATCAGCGATAAAGCTCGAGGCACGTTCGCGCATAAATTCAGTAAAAGACGTAAAAAAAAGAGAGACTGTGGATACAATATAAGAGTACATACACATGTGGATGGATGAGGTGGGTTTTTGAGAATTTGACTTTTAAAAACCCCGCTTACGCTCTCATTTCAAAGGCATAAAAGCACATGGATCCATCTCTTCTTGTTCTTCTGCTTCTTTTTTTTCGTTTGTTTTTATATTCTCGCTCGCACTTTTCACACATTCGTGAATTTACGAGCTTTCCTCTCTCGGCACCCCCTGATCTCTCCCCGCCTGCCGTCTCTTCCCTTACGTGTGATACGCCAACTCGTATATCTTTCCTTCACCGATCTTCAACGTTTTTTACCCTCGTTTACGAGAAGATGAAGGCGAGTAAAGCCAACATTCGTACGAGACGCGAAAAGAAGAATAATATGAAGACGGGACAACTTTTTTTCGTATTCGAGATATAAATATGTATCTCGCGAGATTACCTTTGGCGTTGTCCTCGGTCTGCGACTTGTTCCAAGAAAAATTTCACGTACGAATCTCTGGATTAAGATCGAGAGCCATCCGGAGCTGTACTTATCGTAATTGACTTTTTGTCACCTTTCATAAATATTGGATGAAAAATTAAAGTTATTACTTGGTTTGGATTTTGGAAGTAACTTCCAATACTTGAAGTGCCAAGTACTAAGTAGTCGTACGTCAAGTACTCATGTACAAAGTACTTGAGTATCAAGTACCCATGTACAAAGTACTTAAGTATCAAGTACTCATGTACAAAGTACTTAAGTATCAAGTACTCATGTAGAAAGTACTTAAGTATCAAGTACTCATGTACAGAGTACTTAATTATCAAGTACTCACGTACAAAGTATTTAAGTATCAAGTATTCAAGTACAAAGTACTTAAGTATCGAGTATTCAAGTACAGAGTACTTAAGTATCAAGTATTCAAGTATCGAGTACTCAAGTATCAAAACATAATATACCAAGTAGGTACTCAACGTACTAAGTTGGTACTCAATGCACTAAGTACCCAAAGGAGCAAGTACCCGATGTACTAAATACTCAAATACTATCGAGTACTCAAATTATTGAATGGCTGTATCAAAGGAATTTTGCTTCCAAGTTCTTGATCGAAGAGGTCTCTCGATTGTTTTCTATTCCATCCGTGTACATAAAATATACATTTATCGACCTTTGAGTTTCAGACAAACAAGTCGTCGCGTTACCCTCGAATACTTGCAAATAAAGAAAGTCGTTCACTAGATCGCTGAAACGTAACATGCGTCATCGAGGCTTCTCCGAAACTTAAAGATATATTGTCTTCGTCGGTGTTTCCGGTACGAGGCTATGGAGTAAAAGCGCGCCGAGGTATACGAAAAGGGAAATCCGGGGCAAAACGAAACACACGAACGAGACTCTCTCTCTCTCTCTCTCTCTCTCTCTCTCTCTCTCACTTTCGTTTTTTTTATCTCGTGAATTTCCCAGAGACCGAGAGTTTATTTTCCCCTTCGTTTCAGGGACGGCTTTGCCACCCCTTGGCAAGCAACTATCCTCATGCCATTCGTGCTCGCAGGAGCCACCCCCTTGAACATATTTTTGCGGCCTCGAAATCGCTCCGAAAACAGCGAGAGAGAGAAGGATAGAGAGAATCTGGAAAAACTAGGCAGAGGTACAGTCATGCGTGTCCATTAAAAATGTATGTAATTCCTCGAGCATATAATCTTTCGTGAAGAAGAAGAGGGGTTGTTCTAACGGTGATGCGAAGATATAGGGAAACAACGAGAGGGACGACGTGCATCGGTACACGTGGATGACGCGAGCGGGGGATCCTCGCTTGTTCCTTATTAGGGGCATCAAGGGTTGGCTCTGGGATCTCACCAACTGGGATTCCTCACTCCAATTTCATGCTTGCTACGTCGCATACGATATGAACTCTATAATACATGAAACCTGCTTGCCAAACAGTCACTTTTCGTGATCCTTCACGAGTCCTGGAAGCTCTTAAATTGGAGGACAAAGCTTTTTATTCGAGGGCTTTTTGTAAGAGTCGAATCGGAAGTATTTAAAATGCGTTTAAAATCAATCTTAAACTGGAACTTAGATTAGGATTCTGGGTGATTTGAGTCGGAATCCAAATTAAAACTTAAGTTTGAGTTCGAACAATTCGAACTAGCATTCAGCGCCAAGCTCAAACTTAGATTGAACTTAAAATTTTTGAATTCAACTTGGGTTTGATTTTAACATCAAATTTAAACCGGAAGTTAGATTCATCTTTAACTCCAATGTTAAGTTCTTTCTTGAATTTGCAACTTTCGGACTCAACTTAAATCTTATTTGCGAATCAAAGTTTGAATTTAAGTACGGTTTCGATTTAAAATTCGTTTTACTAAAATCTTAGATTAACCTTTAAATGAAAACAAACCTAAAATAAAAATAAAGCTTCCTCTTAAAGTTTCAAATTCGATATTTTTAAGTCAACACTCAATTTTAACTTCTGCGAATATTTTTTCCCCATTTCTCGGTAACGCCCGTCGCGTTTAAAGGTTTTAAAAATAGATTTTCCTTTCTCCTACCAAATGGACAAAAGGAATTATCGAATATACATGCAGGCCCTCTCGTGCAATCCCGAAACTCGTAGAACAGATCCAAACTGTAAGGAGGGAAAGCGGGGCGGAGGATCGAGGCAAATTTATAGCCCCAACGTTGGCACAAAGGCGAAACAGAGGCTGTTTGTTTTCCAGAAAATTAATCCGTCAGGTTCGTTGGAAAATTTTGGGTTGAATTATGACTTAAATTGTGGAGATACAGGCGAAAGTACGAGGGAAGTCGTCGCCTTGTGTGCGTTTGTCTGTACAGCAAGAATGAAAACGGTATCCCTTAACAAAAAAGAAAAAAAAAGAAAAGAAAAGAAAAGAAAATGTAGTAGAATAATTCCAATCGGGGAGATGTGCGCAGCCGTCTTTTTTTGCCAGGGACGAGGAGGGGTACACGCTGCAAGAAAACGCTCGTCGGGAGGGAAAAATAAGTTTCCGCGAAATATTTTGTCGAGTGGTTCGCCGTACGAATGCTCGTATATCACTTTCGCTTTCGCGAGCCTCGAGAGATCCTTTAATTCCATACCATTCGAGATGACTTTTTTACTCTCGGTTCCGTTTACGAAATGCAACCCTGGAAATTGAAATATTGCACGACCCGATCATTTTGTCTCGGTAGTATTTTTCTTTGTCGCGTGGTTACGTATGTAAATAAATAAATAACGTAAAATCACGTCGCAAGTATATAAATCATGAAAAGTAAACATTGCCTACTTAACTTCGTACTTAAATTACACAAAAAAAAATTCATTAAGTAAATTGTCAGCGATTTTTTTTTTTTTCAAATATACATTATTAATCTAATTTCTTACTTTACGATTGTTTTTCGTACAAAAATCGTTTCACTCTAATTGTAAGAGCGCAATTATAATTGCATTAACGACGAGGAGTTTCGGGACTCACGACTCGCGCGAACTTTACAACGAAGGGAAATATCTTACTGCGAAGGTGAAAAACTTTTTGATAAGCCTCGCGTAGTTTGTGTTTGCGTACGATATCTCGCTTACGCCTCCCCCCTCCCCACCCCTCTCCCTCACTCGTTCTATCTTTCACTCTCTCGCTAGGTTGAGAAAATGTCGACGCAGCACAGAAATATATATATATGTATATCATCAGTGTAGCAACGTTGGAGAATGGGAAGTTTACTCGAGAGCAGACTTGGTGTCGGAGTTGAACGCCGACAAATCTTGCACGCACGTGAGCATAATCCCTTAATTAGTCTTAGAACAGCGACCGGTACGAGATAGAGAGATAGATAGAGATGGAGATAGATAGAGAGAGAGGGAGAGAGAGAGAGAGAGAGAGAGAGAGAGAGAGAGAGAGAGAGAGAGAGAGAGAGGGGGGGGGAGGGCGAGGCTTCGACCCTTTTGCCTTCCTGTGGTCGTCCCACCCTGTCGGATGTCTGTGAAACGCTATATATCTTCGTGGGGAGGTTTGGCTCTTTCCAATCCAATCCGTAAAGAGAGACTCACAGATAATTAAGCAAAAGCTTGATCGTAACCGCATTGCCACGAAAGAGACACGACTCGGGGAAACTGGCCACGTTTCGAGAAAGAGAAAGAGAGAGTGAGAGAGAGATAGTGGAGGGAGAGACTCGTTGTTCAGTGTCGGTGATCGTACGAAGAGAATTGGAGGAAACTTAAATAGGTTAAGTCAAAGATATACTCCTTTTGCTAAATGTATTCTAAAAGTAATTAGAGAGCAGCTTTATACGAGAAAGAAAGATATGAAGGTCGATTAAGCTACGGAACTTGTAATGAAAGTAATCGGATTAAATTTTGTTAAATTCTGAGCGAATCTGCAATAAAAATTTAATTACATTTGGTTTTAACTTAGATCTTATTTTATTTTAATTTTTTATTGCACCAAATGTACTTTGAAAATAATCGGGAAGCAGGTTTATACAAAAAAAAGATGAAAAATACGACTAATCATATCGGAGATCATTTTTGATCATCATTTTATGATTATTTTTTAACTTTTGAATTACTTTGTTATTTTTATTTCATTTCGTTTTAATTAAATTTACATTAAATGCGATTAGAGGGTAGCTTTATACGAGGAGAGAAAAATATGACTAATCGCATTGGTGATATATTTTGTATTTTCAGGAATTTTTTTTTTTTTATTGTTTTCAGTATTATTTTTTTTTACCTATTGTTATAACACGTGGTTCGTACATGTTGTCAAATATTTCAAGATCACCGTAAACTTGGTCATAGACGAAAAAAGAAAGAATGCCGAGAAATTGCACCGAGAAATTTTTTTTTGTCCCATGGCGCGATAAACAAAAAGTTGGTCGAACGGTTAACGCCGTTGGTTTCACGGAAAGAATGTACCAACATCAAACTTCTTTCGCATCCCACCGATATCGTTACATTTACGAGCGTGGTTAACATGAAAATTTGCCAAAGACACTTTTTTTTTACTCCCTTTCCAAGCTTCGCGAAGTAAAACGGCGTGCCGCATCAAAAAAAAGAGGAAGAGACAAGGCTAGACACCAAAATTTTTACGATGCGTTGTCGGTCGTGGCAAGGTCGTATAACGAGATTTACGAGGTTTCACGCCAAAAATCTCTGTTCCAGGTCCTCTTCGTCAACGCGTCGCGTTATACGAGCGTTTCTTCTTCGCAACGATCGTCCAGATCATTTTCAATTTGGATTCTCATTATAAGGGGATTGACCAGAATATGAGTTTTCTTTTTTTAAAGTCTAACATTTGTCGAATTGAAATTGTTATCTTTTACGTTCAGCAAAATTCAAATTTCAAATGTAATTTGAATTTCAATTACGTTCGAAGACAAAAATTAAAGTTAAACTTTAAATCATAAATTCATATTTGGGATTCTAAAATAATTTTTTTGTGATCAATATTGTGATTCTCAAAATTAATATTTTCCAAGATTAAAATTTAACGATTCGCCAAGACACGGTCGTTTTTTGAATTCTTTCTATTGGGACAAAACGAAGAAGTTTCTCGCCCCCTGGTCCGTATACAGGATATGCAATAAAATAATCCGAGGGAAAAGTGAAGCTTTTCATTTTTATGCGGAGATGAGTTCGGACTATCGTGGCAAGTGATTATCTAATGTAAGTAGCGCGCCGAGGGAATTGCCGTTGGGGGATGAAGGGCCGAGCGTGAAAGCTGGACGAGGCAAGAACGACTATACTTATTGGAAAACTGGAAGCGATGAGAACGAAGCTAGGGAAACCTCGACTAGTACACGCACATACGTACGTAAAGGGACAGAGAGGGAGAAAGAGAGAAAGAGAGAGAGAGAGAGAGAGAGAGAGAGAGGGAACCGAGAGAAGCCAGGAAAAGTGACAGAACGAAAGAGGGTGCGAAAGAGGGAATTCCCTGATGGACAAAGTTCCCTCGGGAGCTGGTTACGATAAAGCGTCTTCAACCACAGCGTCTTGCTCCGCCTGAAATAGTCCACGCAACCTCGGAACCTTTTCGCTTATCCGACAACCCTTGGCTGACCGGCGCACTTGCCCCTTGAATATTTAACAAACATCTTTTAGTGGATTAAGCATTTTCTAACTACGAATACGAAAGCTTCGGACGATGATGAGCCTGGTTGAGCGAGAACGAGGAGAAGTAATGGAAATGGACCGAGGTGAAATTGTGCAGAATTATTTTTCTCATATTATTATTTCATCTCGCTCGCTTGAAAGATAAAATCTTTGCGATGAGATATTTTACGACGACATGGAACAATTTTACGAGGGAAGTTGGAAACTATAAACAATCCAAATTTGAATCTTTGTTTTTTGTATTTTTATTAAATCGAAACTCGAATTTTACCTTTTTATGTTTGCAAAATTCGTATTTTGGGTTGTGCTTTTATCTTTGTTCGACGCATAACTTCTTTTTATTTAAAATTTTCGAAGAACGAGGTAACCGTTACATGTAGGTACTCGTATAGGCTCGGTCACTTCCAAGATTGGCGCGAGCACATACGTTTCGTTATCCATTGTTCTCAATTTTTTCATCTTCTTATAATATCCGCTTTGCTTCTGCTCTTCTAGCGTGTTCCCATATTTTTGTTGCTTTATTCGTTTATTTTTTGTCTCAACTCCTCGTCAATTTTATTCACGTTGCTCCGTTGCGATCCCGTTTTTTTCCTCGTACAAAATCCACTCGAGATGGATGCGCGTATCTGCTCTTTGCCGCTTTTCCACTCCTAAACGTATTTCCCTCGAGTATACACGACCCAAAAGGGGAACCCAGGCGAACAATCGCACGAAAGACTCGCGCGTTTTGCCGGCTACCGCATGTAGAGAGACTCTTCTCTCTCTCTCTCTCTCTCTCTCTCTCTCTCTCTCTCTCTCTCTCTCTCTTTCTGTGCTCAAACGCGAGGGAGAGTCGTGGATACCTCATCATCGTGGAAATGGGTGTACATACGTGAGATTAAAGTTTCTCGTTAGGGGACTTCTTAGAGACCTCCTGTTCTTACTTTTCTTTTAATCCGGACTGTTTTGTAAACACTAATGAGGCTTTGAGCGCATTAACCGCATGAACGAAAAACATGAAAAACAAAAGGAAAAATTTCTGATCCTGGTCAAGAGTCTGAAAACCCGGTCAGCAACTTGTTTACAGATTTTTTGGTGAAACGATTTTTTCCAACGATTTTTTCATCAAAGCTTTTCGCGAACAAAACCAAAGTTGCGAAAAATTTCGCATTTTTTAAATAGAGATTTGCTCCTATATTTATAAGCTTTTTCTTTAATATTTTCAATAACAAAAAAAACTAACGAGTAACTAATAATTTTTGTTAAATTAATTATATATTATTTTGTCGTTCGCGCTAAATTTTCAAATCTCTCTTTTCTTGTTGTCAAAGAACTAACGAAATTCATGAATGAAATATCATCCTAAACAATTATTTTATTCTCGTTGTTATTCCCTCCTTTCTCACTGACCAACCGGTAATAGTTTTCGAAAAGTGTAATTGGAACAAGTTCGGACAAGTTCTCGAGTGTACCGTCAACTAGCCCATGACACCTCATGCGTTACGTCCGACACATAACGTTATAATTAAATATTTACAATTTCCTCCCTCCCTCACCATCGATTCAACGATACGATTAGAATATTATTCAAAAACTTCTCGAGTAGTCTATAAATAAATGAAAATTTTTCTGATTCAAAGCCGGAAAATGATTGATCTTTTACGTAATAAGAAACGATAAAAAACTTGTTCGGGTCTTTATCAGCCGGTCAATCGATATCCCTCTGGTGGAAAAAAGGCGGATCGTAGTTACTGGTATGCGCGAGCATTTGTACAAACTATTATTACGGCACATACGGGATGTTCGTCGCGTTTCCTCGTGAATATTTATGGTCTGCGGGCGGATATTTATTATACAACGATATATATAGTAACAAGTCTGTCGACGTATATATATATATACAAAAACACAGAGATTTTTTACTGCATACATAGTAAAAAGTCTCCTGGCGCAAACCTTGCGGGCGTTTGTCGACGGAATGAAGCAAAGCTTGTGAGGGAAAGAAACAGCATTTCGTGAAACGCGATTCATTAAAATGCTAATGCGCCAACACGAGGAACGAATTTTATTCTTACGGTAAGATATATACGTTTTTCGCGTGGTACGGTTTGTCGGTGCGATGAATAAGGGGGAGGAAGGGAAGAAGGGGGAGGAGAGCCAGAGGTACGGAATTTGGAATTGCTTGGGAACGTGAAAGGGGTGGGTTCGTTTCGAACCGAGAGAATCTCGCGGGATCGCGTAACCGAATTAGTCGATACTCTGATTTATTAGTGGCGTCGCTTCTCTTCCAAAATTTCATACACGTATGAGGCTTTTCATAAGGAAATCTCCAGCTTTTTTTAACTTGTAATATTTCTATTTTTGAAATTTTGATATCGTGAATTTTTTTAAAAGTATTACGTAACGACGAGGGGACGAGGAATTTTTATGATGTATTTTTTTATATTACGTTTTACATTTTTCATCGATTTTGACTTATTGGCATTTTTGATTAATTTTGTTAAAATTATAAATTTTTAGGAATTAATGTTAACTTGATTAAATATTGACGAGAATTTGCGTAGTTTTTTTTATTAAGCGGTATTGATCGATGTGAGAAAAATATTATAATAGTTTTTTCGTGAATTATCGCAATTTGTTCACGATCTTTAGCAACCAATTTTCAGTTGATTTTTGTCCTTGGACCGGCATTCGTCTCATCGACGTTAAAAAAGTTTAATAGATTTTTTAATTCCTGTCGTAAATATTTTTCTAATCGGTCTAGTTGTTTTTTTTCGTAATGTAGAATTTTGTAAGAACGACACACGCAAGATATTTTTACTGCGAACGCCCCATACACGAATTGTCAGCATCGTTCTCTCGTACAGGACGATCGTAGTCGTCGCTCGTTTCTCTCATCTCCTTTATCCCGAGAATATCGAGTTATTCGTTCGCATTATAAATGTATGAAACATAACTCGCGAGATTGGCTCCTGGCGGGTACCGCGAAGGGGAAACAGGCGTTTTCTACCGTTATATAGAACGACTAGAGACATATCTATATATATATCGGTACGTCATGAATTTGATTCGCTTCGTTCGACACTACGAAACAAGGAGAAGACGATAGACGCGCAATCGCGTAGCGGAGAGAACCTGAAAGTTTTCTCTGTTGAATATACGAAGTCTGGTTTCGTTCTCGTTGCACCCCCTTCTACTCACCCTTATTCCGATATAACCTCGGGTAGAAGCGAGACGGATGAAAATGATCGACGAGCGTGAGATTCAATTTTGACACCGGAGCATAAAGGACCATTCGTCATGTTGCAAAACTGGCGTCCGGAAACATTTCATTCATCCCAAAATAGAGCATGTATTTTCGTCAGATTTCAAAAAACGGAAGGGTAGGTACATGTTTTCAATATAGTACATAAATAAAGGGACGTGTTTATACACGACCTTTATTTATGTATCGAAGTTTCGAGAAATTGAGAAGTTTACTGTATTTGACGGAATGGACGGATGGAATAGGGGAAGTTGATAAGGGCTGCCTATAAGAATTGTCGATGAGCCTAGTCGTTAATAATTTCGCTTTTTTAACATTTTTTTGAGCTTTGTTCTTGACCCTATATAAGGGTGGTTAATAAATTTTCTTTATAAATTTGTCAAGTTTTACTTTCGGGTGTATACAAGGGTAGCCGCTAAGGGTCGTGAATAAGGGCTGCTTATAAGGGTTGTCGATAAGTATACAAAAAAACATATTTTCGAAATCCGCTACTTTTCATCCCCTATTCTGCGACGATTGTTTCGTCTAATTGTGGGATTAATGGAGGTTCTCGTGGATACGTGACGCGTGCATAATATTTCAGGTTGTAGGTGAAATGGAAAGCACGTACCTACGTTGAGCCAACAATGGCTGTTACAGAGGGTTAGGAGTGGCAGTAGAATCAGTCGGGTTAGTGGCACGCAACTTTCATCCCCCTAACACTCCCTCGCGACGCTTAGGGCTCAGTGCGTACAGCGTCCTAGCTTTTGTCGCACAGACTTTAGTAACGATTATCATCCCTCCCTTTCGAGTATAGTGTATCTTAGTATGAACTATATACATATATATAGATCCATAGACTGTAGTTTATAAGTGCTGTAATCATTTGCTTTCAACCGCTACGTACTACGTAATTGGGGAAGTTAAAAAACTCGGAACGATAATCGTCAAGCCACCTCTGTGCTAAACTTGGCTAATGAAGCTTATGGTTATTCCTAACCTTTTCATACATGATTACGCGCCATTCACATCTCAACGACTCTCGTTGAATGAAAATATATAGAAGTTAGTGACGATAATTTGAGGAATTCGTTAAAAAAACCGATTAAACGAAAGTAAAAAATATAAATGTATAATTCGAGACGTGATTTTTTGTGAATAATCTATCAAATAGAAGTAGCAAAAGTCTGGCTAGCAAGGAGAATTATATAGCAGGGTTTCGTCGCGTCAATGGTAGTCGTCCGGTTAACGAGGTTTAGGAAATTTATCGTCATCCACGATAGCCTGTGAACTACCCAATTTCACGTGACCTTCGATAGACGCGTTACTTTTCCTGACACCAGTCGAGGTAGCGGTGGTGGTGTTTGGAAGGGTGGAGCATATATAGTGGGCGTATACCGGCGCGATTCTCCAGAGGACCTCTTCCCTTTCGCAGTCTCACTCGCACGGGAGTCTAACGAAAACTTTTCCTCTTTTTCTCCTCCGACGGTGGGAAGAGAGCTCTTGCGTTTCGCAACCCCTATGGATGGATGGGTAGATGGATGGAATTGGATCAGAGGGTTGGCGAGAGCCCTGGAGAGGAGGCGGCGTGAGAGTGCAAGAGACGAGAGTTGGGTAAGGCTGCCCATGTACAAGAGACACGATAGAGTCGACTCTCGTACTTGTCCGCTTCTAGGGACGCTCCGCTGAGCACTTCCCCCACCACTTCTTAGCGCTAGGCCAATCAAGCGAGGCGCGCGTCACGCTGGCCAATGAGCGAGCTCGAGCTCTAACTGGCGCGAGTAGTGGGGAAAAATTATACAGTGTACCCCGGGTTGCTATTAAAAATGTTATTGTATCGATGGAAAACGATAAGTAGAGCATTTTTGGCAAAAACGGTCGTTTTATTGAAAAATCCCATTGGTATTGCAACAGATTTTTACTGTAACTGTAAATATTGTCTGTTGGCTGGTAAATAAACAAATAAATATTACGGTAGATGGCGACGTCAGTATTTATAGATTGTCGATATGGCTATTGCGCGTAGATCTTTTCGAACATCCTATGACATTTGATAAGCCTTTATAGCTACGGCAGAGTTTTTATTGCAAATCATCAAAAATTTCTTATTACATGAGTTATCCGGTATTTTGATAGATGCAATTTAATGTTAATGACGAGGGTGGAATAAAAAGTTTATGCGAACGGACGTTGGGCTTTTGATGGGAAGTGGATAGCGCGGGGGTGGCCCGAGGCTTTTTCTCTCTTTTTTTAGGGGAGACGTAGAGAGCTTGGATACACACTGTTCCCCGAAATGACCGATTCTGGCGCTTTAAATATTTTATTTCAAACATTTCCCGTAGGCGAGGGTCCCTCATCGGCTTTTGGATGGGGCCGAGGCTCGGCCCTTCGTACGGGGTACGATCCTCCCGGGAATTTGAAAGTCGCTCGAGCCCGTCGAATCGTTAATCCCGTTTAGACCGGTTGTGTGTCGACGTACACCACGTTGTACCTCATATTCGAGCACTTCGTTCCCCCTACACACGTTGATTTTTTTGCTCCGTGTTATCATTCTTCTGAGTTATTAGACGACCATATTATTTTTTCTCGGAATTATCAATTATTCGTATAATTTAAGAGTTTTCAATATCGCTCGAACATATTTTGAGTCAATTGAGATAAAAATATATTCATTCATTTTTGTAGTGTGATAAATGTTTCAGAAGTTTTGAAAAATATTGCTGAGTTTACAATGAACACCCCGTATCTACCATCTTCAACCATAAACCTGCAAACTGTTCAATTTTAACGTTTTCCAGACGAAAGAAAATCGCTGCGAAATTCGTTCACGTTGGGTATTACGCCTCGGGGGTTGTGAATTTTCACGGATTTTTCATAGAGGGTTAGAGCCTCTCTTGTACGTATCCGCGAAGGCATATCGTAGATCTCCATATTCCAGAAAACACACGGATTATGGCATTAAAATGTGTTATGTCCTCCTACCAAGGGAAACAAAATGACGACGTGGAAGAATAAAAACCTGGGAAATGACACGGGGCTGATATAAAAATGCAACTTTATTTTTGCGCTCGTAGCCCTCGTCGCTACCGATTAAGAACTTTCTCGTATTATGCATGTTCTCGATTTAATTTAATTTCATCAATTCAACCAATAATGGATATCAGTCGAATACTTCGAGAGGGCGTTTAAATGGAAATTTACTTTTAAAAAATGATAAAAAACAAAGGATAGAAGGATTTTAGTCCAGGATTTCGTGATATTTAATGGAATGGGTTGGTGAGTCTTTCCACTTTGTTCGATAAAGAATTTGAACTGAACTACTGCGCAAGCTTGCCCGCCCTGAAAAATTGAATGCCTGTGGCGACAAGGCTCTTTTTTCGGGGATAATACTTTTTCGATAGAATTGAGAGAATTCCTACGGCATTTTCTCTACCAGGTATTTGGGGCGAATTCTACTGAGATTTTCTTAATTGCGCGAATTAAAATTGAATCGTCTTGTTCAATGGCAAAGAAAAATAATGTTTTCATTTTTAATTTCAGTACAAATGCATAAAGTTTTTGTTAAATAAATAATATGATCCTTTTATAAACAATTCTCATTCATATGTATTCCCGCAAATAAAAGTCAGTTACATTTCCCAAACAATAAAAAATGCACAAAAAATATTTTTTCCTGGAGTCGAAATTTTAGAATAAAAAAAAGAAAATAGTCAATCGTTGACGGTAGAGAAAGGCAACAAAATATTAGGTTACCACGACACAGAATTTTGGACGACTCTCTTAATGAACTCATTGTTCGTCACAGTGAAACATTTTCCAATAGTGAGATTTTCATTAGTAACCGAGAATACGGTGTGACAGAGCAGCGAATAACAATGCGCGACTACCGATCTCTTTTCTCGATGTATAATCGGGCGAGCGATCTATTCTCGCGGACCATATGTCAGGAGCAGAAACGTCAATCACGTTGGAGATATCGGGTGGGGTGTGCGTGAGTGGCAGAACGAGCGGAGTTCGAACCTCGAAGTACGTTACGTTGTACGACAGCTTCTTTCCTTTTTTTCTTTTTTGTTTCCCCGATCGTGTAACCAGGAAACCTGATACTCCCAGAACGACGGGTCTAATGACTGGGTTTGCATGCATACCCCAAGAGTGGTTGTCTTTTTTTTACCCGGTCGTTTCGGGTCGCACAACGAAAGCGACAGTATTACTTTACCTACGCAGATTCGTGTCGTACGTACAAATACTCCACAAAGCCCACGAGAGAGAGCCGAAGCCCTTTGCTTTTATCGCCCCTTTCCCCTATCTGTCCTTCTAGTTCACGTTTACTTATGGAAATACAAGTCTAAAGTTCTCTGTTACATCTACGGTAATTACCTACTTCTAATATAAAAAATTAGCATAATACGTTTTCGTCGGTTGAATTTTTGGAACTTTGAGAAATTTGTAGGTTCGTATAAATAATAGAAAAATCCTGAATATTGAAATAAAGTCCTACATGATTAAAAATTATTTGCTTTTTTCTCAACAATACATTAATTTACGAAAAATACGTTTAGGGTTCGAAAATCAAAATTTTCTTCAGAGGAAAGAAAAATTCGCCTGAGAATTCAAAGAAAATATAATTTTCCATGTTATTACTGTATAAACGTAATTACGTAACCCAATCGACAGGCGAATGGAGGAAGAGTGCCGAAAGGACCATTCCCATATTTCTATCGCCCCGTAACCCAATGATAAGGGTGCCTATGGGTCGCGAGGGTTGCCATGTAGCACTCACGCAGTAAACTCGCGACATCGCCACAGTCCTAAAGGTCCTGAGGGAAAGAGGAAACCTTCAAAAAAAGGAAAAAGCGACATTCGACCCACCATTCGATAAAGCGAAATAAAAAACTTGAAAGGGAAAAGTGACGAATTGCGCTTCAAGGAATATCAATAAATTATCCGATAGTGTTCGATAACCAACTTTTAGCAGGCTGATATAAAAATTTGCTGCGTTCTGGTGAATTTTGTCATAGCGATTTACAAGTCATACCCGTAGAACCTGGGCGCGAGATAACGAACGGTACAGGCAGTTTGGAAAAGCTCCCTCGTTGGCACAGGAAGAAATGTCACCGGCAACTTGACCCCATACGGGCAACCGCTATAAACTGGCATCCCGAAGACATACTGGAATGGCCTTCCTTAATTTCGTCCGTAGCGAGGGTGGGCACACACCATCGTCCAAAGAGTGACAACGGGGTTCGCCTTCTTCTCGGGCTTGCCTCGAAGGCCTCGGTCCTGTTTCATTCCTGGACGATTGCAAGAGAAGGGCAGTGCCCGGTGCCTATATTTTCTCATGGGGTGTACCGACACCGACGACAGCTTTAGCACCACGCAATCAATAGATAGCGTATAGGATCCTGGAATTGTAGTATCCTGGGTAGGAACAACCCTCTGCAGTACCGCAGGCACCATCGCCGTCAAAAGCAGCAAGAATGCCCATGGATACCCTACTCAGCCTCGATCCAGGACTCGGACCCCTTGATGCCCCTTCCTCCAATCTCACTGCTGCCCTTATAACCGACAACTGGAACGTTCGCCCCCTGGCAAATGCACCTTTCTTCGACTCCAGAACGGGTGCCCTTTCGTGATATATTTCCCTAGGCTTTGCAACGTGGGCAGCTTGTTTTTCCACCTAACGCTACATATCCTATAACAAAGAGCAGTTTACGAAAAATACTGGCGTCGTTGTAATCCTGGCACGTGTGTGATTTTAAATCGAGAATGGACGGCCACGGGGCCACAATGAAATCCGAATAAGTGTGGAATTTTTCAGGAACCGATTCGGATCAACCCCTATCGCTTGATCCTGTCGCCACCAGGAGAGATGGTCGATTCTCAAGGATTTGTTCCATTTGCCTTATCGTATCGGTGTCTCCCGGAACGGGTATCGTGATTATATTCCAAATAGCCGAGGGACTTTACGATCTACAACGATGGTGCAGGTTTTTCAGAAGGTGCCCTGATGAATGTTGCCGTTATCGAAATTGTAAAGTCCAAACTAAATTGCTTAGATAAGGGAAGGAGGTCATTGGCAACCGCTGGTAATGCGGGACTAGGCTTTGGGTGCTTTATCGAGTTTTCACGTGCATTTTCCAGTTATACCAACGGATAGATCACCGAAAAACATCAACGAAAACATAGGAAAGGTTGGCCCATGGACTAGGATTGGTTCTCTTTCCTGCCTGCTCGAAGCGGCTATGGTTGGAAAGTTATATTTTCTATACCCTGGCCATACTTCACTCGGATTCTTCGGAGCTCGTCCCTCTTTTCTTTGCGTTTATATAGCGCGTAGCAGCAGATTCTTGGCTACCTCACGCACAATATCGGAAGACAACTTTTATTGGCACTGTTTCATGGTTGTTCTAATTTACGATTCTGCGTAAAGAACCGGACCACGCTCTACTGCTCCCTGCTCATCCTCGTAGGAAACCACTATTTTCACACGAGACAAATAATCATTCTATGTGGTCCCACCAATAATTTACGACTCAAGGAAGAAAACCAATACTACAGTCTTCCTTTCGATACATTCCATTGCAATGAAAATTGCAGACTGGCTTGTTTTAAAAATATTTATCTTCTATTCACGAGTTTCTTTTAATAATCGACAAATCCATTGCTACCTACGATTTTTTATTTTTTAAAAGGTTAAACATTAATCAATTGACACTTTGAGGCTAGACAAATAGTGGACGTATCGATATATTATTAGAAATTTACTAGGCAAACGAATGAACGACCATTCGGTCGCAGTGACACCTAAGGTGCTGCCAGTGCCATCTGGTAGCCCAACGTGACACTAACGACCCCCTTCCCAAACAGTTTGCTTCACAACTTTGCTTTACCCCCGATTGCTCTGAACGTAAACAGTAAAGATTCGAGATACTGTGAAATTACGAGGATACTTGTGCCGAAGAAAGGGTTTTTGACGGATTAAGGAAATCCTTGATGATCAGCGAGGTGAAATTGTCGTCGGAGCATTAAACTTCCGATAAGCTAGTCGTATCATACACGCGCAGTTGGCTAGGTGTTAGTTGGGCCACTTGCCTTGGCGATCTTAAAGGAGAGAACTCTGGCGAAGTAAAAGATGGAATATATAAGGAAGGTGGTGCTGATTAACAAGGTCTTATCGTCTTCCAACTGGCAAAGCTCCAATAATCACCTTGAAGACTCCGCCGGTTAATCCTAACCTAATTCCTCAGTGTGACAGGGAGCCCGCTGCTACCTCTCTCGAGCTAGCTCGTTGACGCTCTTAGAAGAACGAGCATCGCGATACACAACCAACCCTCCTTCACGGTACACTCCAGTACTTTTACACGGGACATGCTAATTTCTGCACCATCAAAAATGTTCAACCCTCCACCAGCAATGTTAATTTATTCCCCTCGCACGTTGGCTTGCGTCCACTGAACATTCTAAACCTTTCACGAATATTTTAATAATTTAAATAAAATTGTTATTGTTGTTCAATTCCCAATTTACCGATCAAAGGTCATTCAAGGTGGAGAAAAATGTTTCGTTCGTCGCACGATCTACTTTTAAACAAGGTGGGATGCGGTTTAAAGCGCTTCATAGAATTCTAAAATGGTAATGATGGCGAATCAATCAGGTTGTAACGAGCTTTCGATTGGCGCTTCATCAAGGTTGCCTATCTTTCTATCGAATAATATCTAGAAAGCTGTCATCTTTACTCCTTGATAAAGTTCAGTTCGCTCGTCCCTATTCTTCCCTAGACTTTTAGTTATGTTTCATCGCATTTGCAATTTCTCATCAAGCTCGCAGTTGTTAACTCAGTGAGTAATTATAATTCACATCCATTCGTCTTGCTTTTCCTCGAATTTCTTTTGCCGTCCGACCCGTATATTTGGCTTTTTTTTATTTCTGTTCACGACTTTACAAACCCAACTCCCATCCTCGTTCGTGTTTTTCCATCTTTATTCATCGTATTTCTTCCATTGCCGAGGCTTTTCATTAATCTTGTCTCCGGTACCGTGTTACAACTTGCGGCAAAGCTGTACGGGAGCGGTCGACTCGAAGTCCCGTGGTACCCGACGACGGAATAAGACGAAGGAAGCGGGAACGGCGGCATGTTGCTCCGTTCTACATTAACGCATTTGTGATGCAAATGCCTTCTGTTGGCCCCCTCGAACGGTACGTCCCGTGTTCCCTTCCACGAACGCGGCTTCTACATATACTTTCCTATATTCTCGCTCCGTCGTTACATCATTGCGGGAGGATTCAGGCACTCCGGAAGGGACTCTGATAAGCCCTGCGATGAACCGAAAGTGGGCGGACACCCGGTTTCTTCGATTGATCGAACATTTAATTGTCTTCGGATCCGCACGATGTCGTTTCTCATGAAGCTCTTTCCAGGACTTTCATGAACCGTCCGCGAAAGACTTTGGTGATGACGAGCGAAAGGAAGTGGTTTGATCCAATTACGGGGCTTGCACATTCGAATGATGCAACTGTTCGCATCATCGAAATATTCGGTGTCCTTATTGTCAAGAAAGTTTTCTCAAGGATTTTGCTTGGTCGTCCGGAAGTGATCTCAAACAGTTGATGTATATCATATCTGAAAAATTTGGCTACCATAAATATTTGTACCTCTGATTTTCGACGTGAATAAGTTCGGTTTAACGGGACATTCGAAAACTAGGAGAGGGATGACTGCGATGGTGGTAGTGTTCGACAAACAAAGACTGTTAGTCTTAACACAAAGGCTACAACATATATCGTACCATTTATTAAGTGGGTAGTGGATACTTAAAGTCACATGTCGAAACTGCTTTTCAGCGTTCGAAATACATGTAAGAGGAACAGTTTATTATCTTGTTTTACAGCCCGAACCTGCTTCTTTTCTCTCAAGATTGACGAGAAGTCTCCAGTACTGCGAAGTTGTGCTTGAAGGATTAAAGATGGATAATTAGGGGAAAGCTAGGATCGTGAATAAGGAGAACTAGTTCTCGTGCACTTTTTGAAGCCTGCGCAAAGCCCCGTCTCGCTACTTCCGGAATGAATTACCGCGAGCAAGGAAGCCGAATAAATTTCGTCACGACGGAACCATGACGGATAGACAGGAGGAAGTCGATCAGCGAAGATACCAAGGAGGACAAAAAATCTTACGCGCTATGGGACAAAGGGATGAAAGGACACGAGGAATTCCGGATGGGAAGAGAGAACGAGCGAGAAAAAAAACAGCTACACGCACGAGTGATCGTTCGCTTGTTTTCGCCTCGGAAGAAAGAGGCCCGAAAAAAAATAAAAGCATTAGTATTGATCCCAGAAAAATTAATGAGGAAATCAGAGACTGGAACGCGGGAGGCTGGCGCTGGGTACGCGAAGGGTCGAAAGAAAATTCCGGAACGGAAGAAACTTTTCCAACTGTCATTTGTTTCTCGTAGTTACGCTCCCTAAGGCCGGTGGAGAGCGCGCGCATCAAGACATCGGAAAGGGACGAAGCAAGTGAGAGAGAGAGAGAGAGATAGAGCTCTCCGGTCGCGTCCCTCAAGAGGGTTGTCTCGTTTCTTCGTTTTCCCTTTCGATGCGCGTACGTATCTTATACACCCTATCTCGTTTATATCCATGTACCGTCGCGAGTATATGCTCGTAGGAAATATATGAAACCCTTCGTACGCCTCCACGTAACGCTCGATAAGATCTAATTCTCAATAAAATTGTGAGAATTTCCAAAAATACTTGGGACAAGGAATATTGTGGGCAATGAAGTTCATCGACGATAAAATATATTTTAAGGGACATCCGGTTATCGTTTTGAAGAGATTAATTAATTTTATATTAAATCATATTTATCGATTTATATTTGAAGGGGGTTAAGAATCATTCTGATAGAGATTAATTGTTCAAATATTTCAAGAAATGAGATTGATGTCAGAGTTTGAGAATTAAATTTATCAAGGAAAGGAATAAATAACCGTTAATATTTGTAATATCGATCTGTTATCGATAGAAGCGTTTCTCAGTGTTCTATATTAGGCCACTCTGGTCTAATTCTTTCGTAGGGGAATAGCTCGTGCATAAAGCACGTCGGCAGTGAGAAGTGGGCTGGCAGTTAGTAGTCGTAGCTTGATGGAACGATTCCTGCGAGACATTAGCCGAGCTACTTCTCATCATGGAACCGAACATCGTCTTAATCGGGATTATATCGTCGTTATTGCAACAAATAGCGATCGTTAACGTTAACACCCAGCAAATTGTTGTATCTTCCCTAGTTTCTCGGGAATGAAACTTTTTTTCTCGTCCTTTTACTATTTACTCCGATGAGTAAAAGTAGTAAAGAAGAATCATTAGAAACTTTTAGTCATTACTTTATTCAACTTTTATTCGATCAATAATGATGCTTGAATACAAATTAAGTAAGGGTTGAACAAAGTTGAAAACGGGTTGAATAACTTTTCAACTTATTTGTTTGAGGGTGTGAAAAGGGCTTAAGGGCACGTGCTTTATCCCTTCGATACTCTACGTATCAACACTACTTTTTTCACGTTTTTTTTCAGAGCGAAAGGGGAAAGTGGATTTGATGGAAGACTCTCCAAGTATCTATCGAGATGACGAACGTCATAATGTATCGAATACTAATACTTATACGTCACAAAAGCAGCCCTTATCAGGTTCTCTGTCTCACGTCGCACGTTATTGTGTACGTTCGTTTGAATGGAATCTCTGCTGGCGACAGGCAGTCGTTTGTTCACCCAACCCAGGGGTCTGTAATACCCATCGTACCAACTTCCGCGCATCTAATGAGAGAGAGAGAGAGAGAGAGAGAGGGAGGGGGACAGAATGAAATTCTCTCTGTTATTCGATCGAGCTCAACGAGTCGCAAGAAATTCTACTTTTGTCGCCGACAGAAGAACCTACATCGAGTAAGCAGCGTGCGAGGCTTAGCTAAAAGAAAAGCACGAGGGAAATGAAGGAGAGAGTTGCAGATGAGCTACCGTGGGCGATAAACGTGGAGAGAAAGAATAGGGACGAATTTCCTAGTGAAGAAACGAAATTTTGTAAATACGTCAGTGACAGGGAACACACTTTTGGGTGACAATATTTTTGCCTTTCGGTGAATTCTCTAAATGGCTTGTGGAATTATCCGCTGGAGTTTGAATCGTAAACTTTAAACTGCTTTCTCGAGCTTCGTCTCTCGTAGGGCATGAATCGATCCGGCAAACATGGGGACTCTAAGCCGGGGACCAGATTGAAAAATTAGAATTTTTCTCGAATTCTTACATCATTTTTATCCACTGGCAATAAATTCTTTTTTATTCTCAAAATATTCGATTCTTTATCCAATTACTGTAAAATAACAAAATGGAATATTTCTTAATATTAAAATGGTCATAAAATTTGTGTCTAGTAACAATACATTTTGAAAGAATTTTCGAATCATTCAAAAATCAAATGTGAATCAAATTTTATAGAATTTTTGAAATAATTACATTTTTATTTACTGGTTGTAACATTAGATTTTTTTAAAAGAATTTTTATTATTATTTAATTCTTCCCTGGTATTAATAAAATTGCATTTTCTCCGAAAACTTTCGGGCTGGCTTGTAAACAGATAGAAGGGGTAGTTTCGTTCCTCTATTTCTCACGTTTTTCTCAATCTACAATTTTACACGTATTCTGGAATGATTTCATCCGCACCATTAAGTTCCAAGTCGGTATATAGCGTACGTAATCTGAATTACGGATGAAAGACCGGTTCGATCAATCTTCATCCACTCGCCGACCAATTTTCTTTGAATCAATCTTAATTAATCGAAATATCTACCCCTTTTTTCGGATTGATCTCGCAATGAACACGGAAACGATCTAATCCCCGAACTTTCTTTTTCTTCTTGTGCGTGATACGTCCGTCCCTACATTTATGATCGATGTTTCTTCATTTTGATTTTTGCACCAGGCGATAGTGAGAAAAGGGTCGAGATTCGACAAACGAAAACTTTTCCTCGTGACCCTTACGTAAAACACTCTTAGGAGAGGTTTGAGAGTAATTGTTCTCCTTTTTTTATTGCATTTCAATGACAATTATTGAATTCATCGAGTTCAATAAATGTTTTTGGTCGAATTCAAATTTTTTAAATTCTTTTTTTGTGAGATCTGTCGACGTCTTTGTTATTTTTTCTCTTGACCACTGTACTCGTATATATGACGACAGACTACAAGATTCATCGGCCAGAACCAAAACAAAAATGGTATATTCCATTTTATCGTATAAAAAAAAGAATGGGTATAAAAAAAAACACTCATCCTTCGATGAATAATGTATCGCATGACGTGCCGGGGTCGATAAAATTTGGACACATTCGGGAAAAAATGTAATCACGATAAAAGTCTTCTGTAATTTTATACGATATTCAATGGACTCGGCCCCCATGGGCGGGGGTCGTAGCAACGAGAAAGCAAAAAAAAGAGAGAAATACAGCCTTCTCGTCATGCTCTTTTAGGTTTTTTTACACATTTTCCGGCCATCTACTTAAAGCCTATTCGGACATAATAATGTGAATGAAGATCCCGCTGTTGCGCATGGTTCGTTTTTTGGGGGGCAGGGGGGACAGATGGTCCACCGAGGGTTCGGGATAACCATGGGGGAGCTGACCTAGTGCCGTGCGCAACAAATGCCGCGTACAATATATCCCAGAATGCATAGTAAGCTTTCAATACACGAAAATTTAATCATCAGACGGTCAATGCGCGCGTGTGTATTTGCGTTCACGCATGCGCGTGGGCGCGTGCATCTGCGCATGCGCATGAGCATGTACAAGAGAGGACGAATAAACATAAAAATATATCTCGATAATGGCTTCGTAGAAATATTTTCAAAAAATTCATATAAAATACTTTTATCTGGAACTAAAAACTGACAAATAGTGAAAAGCATCGGACAAGTGTTTGCCAAAAAAAAAAGTACTTTCTCGTGATCCCTCGCACTTGAAAGCGTGCAAAGGGGTGGAAACTGGAAAGCAGGGTCGGATTTATGTGTTAACAAGCATGTCAATGGGCATTTTGGCTTGACTGAAAGTAGTTTATAGTCCATATGGTGCGTCGATGGTCTCGAACTACTGTCTCTTCGTACCCGCATTAGGAACAACTCCCTCCCCGACACCGCACCGTGGCCCAACGTGCCGCGGCGTAATCGGTTCGATGAACGAATTGGCTTGTTCGAACATGTGTTCGGGCGAACAAACGAGGACCGGTTTTTGTACCACTCGTCGCTCTTTGCACCAGCCTCGTGATCAATCTATGGTTTCGTGAATGGGCCGGAATATTATGATTTCATTTCTCCCGCGTGTGTACCCAAAGTGCGCGATAATAAACTCTCGAAAGGGAGTAAGGCAAACTCTCGTAACTCAACGATTACTCTCTAATTAAATGTCAAAAATCAACGGGGTCGACCCATTTCGAAAGACAGAACTCGGTGTTGCGTGAAAAATAATATTAACAATTATGATAATAATAATGAATTGTTATTACTATTAAAATATTGTCATCTCGATTTCTGTAATTCGTCAGAATGCTTTTTGAAAATTATAAAAAACGGGTTTCGAAAATTCAAACATAAACAAAAATTTTAAACGAGACCGACATACTTAAATTTTAATATAAAAAAGTACTAGGGACTTTTAAATGAAAAGATGATATGAAAATTAAAAAATGATTCAAGTTATCGAATGAAAATTTGAAAAACAAATTTTTTAAAACGTCTCCGTTCCCAAAGCGACTATCAATTTCGACGAAACTACCTAGCTCTCTCGCTTTCTCCCATCGGCAACGAGTCATCCCCGGCGTTACTGCGGAAAAGGAGTCTTCGGTAGCATCGATTCGACGCCCCAAGTTCTGCGATCGACGCGCATGGAAACGCGAGTAAATTCAATTACACACTCTCGAACCGCTCGCTCCCTAGCATCCAATATTGTTCGACTAGCTGCCCCATGAGTGTGGCAGGGAGGGAGGGAGGTCGGTCGAACGGGGGAGGTGAAAGGGAATTCGAGACGAAGGAGGGCTCCAATTCAGCGGCAAACACCCCATAAACAAGGGTGAGATTTTATATATGTGCTACGAGAGAAGAAAGTACGAGGCGCCACGAGGCAACGCAGAGGCACGAGCTCGTGATTCCTCGTAGTTCGTATCGTAGCAGGAAAATTCCTGCTACTTATGATCGAACGTATTTAAGGGTTGATTTTCAACCCTTAAAACGTATTAACTCGCACGCTCGTTCCAAAGATCCGTCCGATTTTTCGAATTCTCGATTTTGTACGTGACCGAGGAAACGGGGCTGAGGACGTGGAACGAGAAAATTAAAAACAACCCCTAAATATCTTGGATTTTTATTTGTATTTTTTTTTATATTACGTTGTTTATTGTTTTTCTTGATTTTTTTCTTGTCTCTCGATGGGGTTGATTATGCCCAGCGCGCGTTTTATTCCCTGATCAATTTATCGAAGGGACGAGCGGAAGAGAAAATGAAAAGAATTTAATTCGGCCTGGCCCGAAGCTATTTAGGCCATTTCGAGAATGCCAATATATTCTACGACTAACTCATTTCGTGTGTTTAAAGCGGGGAATCCGAGCGGAGGGTAGCCCTGAGCAATCGGAACTGTAGCTAGATTGCGATTTTTTTTATCGGATTCTGAAGTTCTCGTAAAAGTTTTTCCTCGTAAATATATTAAATCTCGTGAAAAAGTCTGTCTCGGAGTGACTGCTATACTTATCGGCTTGAATAATGCCTCGCTATCGTGCTACGTGAGACGACGAGAGAATGAAAGTTGAGACGATTGAAAACTTCCACGTCGAATCTAATAGACGACCTTTTACGGTTTTTTTCCACGACGCTTTAATATTCGTCTTTTTCTAATTCAAGAACGAAATTAAATATTCACACGCATCAACATTTACGTTTGAATTTCAATTTAGACACAATTGAAAGTATTTAATTATTATTTTTGTTTAAATCTTCGTAAGAATTTAAATTTAATTTATACAAATTTTAATTCATATTTTTAAGTTTATACTTTGAATTACGTTATAATTGATTTTTCATCTTTTTTATCAAAGTTTGAGTTTAAATTAAAAATTCGAATATAATTTTGACATACGGAAAACAAAACACTTGTACTCGTAGCCCCCTTTAAAAATGGCAAAAATTATCTGAAAATAAATAACGGAAAATTCAAACGTTAAGGCTATTGCAGAAAATACATAAGAAATGCTCCACCGAGTCGAAACCCCCACTCGTGATTTTCATTCTACTCAAGACGATATTATTCAGTCTCTTAAGAGCCACTGGGGTCTGATTCTTCGCCAAGAAATGTATTCAACGCGAAACAACGCGAGAACGTGTAACTCGGAGTTTCGCGCTAAAGGGGTGGGTGGAAGGGTAGGAATGGGATTGCGGCGTGGGTAGAGGGGTAGGGGGTGGGAACGAGAAGCGAGCGAAGGAATAAGGTCGCATTATTTCAACAGCATGGTAGACAGTATCGTATGATAAAATGAGCGAGGAGTCTGGCCTTTTTCGTTGGCTCTTCGGGTGAATAAGGGATGAGAATCATACACCGGCACAAAGTAACTAATCCCCGTGTCGTGGCGGGACTTACAAAAGACTCGCGAGTAACAAGAGGCTCGTCGCATTCATACGAATACGAAGAAACCACGGTATGGACCAGCTGGTGCGCCTGGCGAAAGAGCGACAAAAAAAAAGATGGAACGACAGAATTAAAGAGAGAGAAAGAGAATAGGAGAATTCCGAGGAGAGAAAAATTCGACTGGGTCGAACGAGGGTGAAAGCATTTCACCTTGAAAGCGACGGGGTTGAAAAAACAAAATTTTAAATTTTTTTTTAAGGGATGCATTAACCCCTGAAATTTTCAATATTCTACATTCATCCTCTAAGTTCTGTTCTTTATTTTCCTACTTCCTTCTGAGAATCGTACGGAAATTGGTGAATTACGAACGTCAAGGCTGCCAGAGTTGAGAAATCGGAATTTTGTTAGTCTTCTTAGGGGTGTATCGACCCTTTGAATTCCCAATTTTCTGCTTTCAGCCCCTAAATTCTTTTTTCTGTTTTCCTATTTTTTGTGATGTTTCGAGAAACGTGCAGAAACCGGAAAATCGTGCACGTCAAGGCTGCGTGTCTAACTTGCCTTGCCCATTTGGGGGGTGAGGGTTGTTCTCCTGGGATTAATCAAAAACTCGTTCATGTCCCGCAATTCGACGATCGCAGGACCTGTGGGACTTGATCGAGGTGGAACATTCGTGAGATTCATTCATAGGTTTATAGGCCTTTGGCACGGTGATGACGTTATTCCCAAATCGGTTCACGTGACTGTTCGCTTTCGCCACGCTTCGTTTACCACTTGACCGAGGAATGGACCTACCTTTTGGACCGCAGGATCGAAATTGACGTGTCGGATCGATTACATTTTCTTTATTCAAAGAGAAATTATGGCCCTCGAACAAAACCATCCCCTAGCTCAGAAAAAAATAAATATAAAAAAAACTTCCCTTCAGCATGGAAAAATAATTGTCCGAGATTATTTATGGTGAATTTTAGCAAAAACTTAACGGTAGTTTGAGAAAAAACGATTTTCACTTTGGGAAGAAAAAAGTTCCCTGCGAAAGTCGACTAAAATTTTTGTATCCTGTTTCCACCCTTGAGCATAGCTTCATCTCGACATAAATGAAAATTTTGCCTGACAAGGACATCTCATTTCACTACTCGATCGAAATGTCACGATAGATAGGGCGAGGAAAGTTCGCGGAAGAAGAGTTCGCAAATTCTGATAAGTTTAAGCAGCGCTTCGTTCCGCGATGATGTTATAAGGATGGAAGGGTGGATCAAAATATTTTGGACGAAGAAACTTTTGAGCGATTGCTATGGCTCGATTCTCCAGCTTACTGGTCTGTTTTAGACAGCCGTATCACCGTGCCCTTTGGGATTTAGAAAATCGATTATATCTTAGGACGAAGATCCTGATGGAACGCCAAAATGTCTGATGTGTATTTAGGATTGAGAATAGCTCGAACGATTCTTCCAGAACAAGATTGAGATAGCATCCAAGCTTATTCGTGACTTTGCCAATTTAAACAAATTTCTTTCGAACCATTTTTGATTTTTTTAAATTTCTTGCAAATTTTCAAAATATATTTTTTTTATTTCTTCAACGATTGCTATTGTTCTTTACATATGTTCATAATGTGACTTCGAACGGTCGATACGAGGGATGAAATCGCCATCCCTCGGGCATCGTTGTCTCCATATTCTTACCCTTATCCAAACTGGCTGATAAGCACAATTTCCCACAGTTTGAGTTTTTCACGATATTTGAAATTAGCACCCTTACTTCGACAGAAATTAGTCGCATAACTAAATTTTTTCATCAGTTCAGTTTCATCATTCCTGACGAAAATGATAAAAAAAATTTCACGTTCACCCTCTGTCGAAGCTTTCGTAAATACCGTCCGCGATTTATATAAATATCCGCGCGACCTTGCGGTTACGTCGACAAAAAAAAGGTTTTCAACGCCCCATGCATATTCAACGTGATAAAAGGGTGAGATTCGCGAGGAAAGTAAGAGAAAAAAAATGGCGCAACGAGCAAAATACGAACCAACCCCAATGTTCATTGCTCCCGTATACATGCATAATGAAGCATAAGTGCGTTCTACATATATGTCAGAAAGTTTCCGGACTTAAAATCCTGATGGGGTACGCGAAGCATTCAACAAAACTCTCTCGTTGAACAAGTCAGCAAGCGAGAGAAGGAGAGAAAAACGAGAGGGAGGGGTGGAAATGAGGGAAAGAGAGCAATATATTAAAAGGCTGGGACACGCATACACTCCCCGGACCGTGAAGCTGCGAGAATCGAAGAGGTCCCGGGGATTCAATTGAATTCCGGTCCTGAATGCCCGGCACTTTTATTTCATGTTGAATTGTATGGGGCGAACGCTAAAACGCAAAGTGCAGTGGCATTACGGAAAGTGTACGGGGCATAAGCAGCGCCATGAAAACGTTCTTTCCTGAATTGGTACGAGAGGGGTTAGAGCAGAGGGATGAAGAGAGAGGAGGTAGGGGGGTGATGATGAGAAAGAGAAATACATTCGAGTTCGAAGCTAAAAGAGAAAGGAGACGAAAGAAAAGAAACGACCAACGTCGATAGCTAAAGGGCCTTCATGGTTTTACAGGTAGTTCCGTACGGTAATTAAACAGCCCTTACGAGGGAAATTAAAAAATCTCAATTAACGAAACTACGATAAAACGAACCATAGAAACTTAAATCGTTGGAAATAAAAACAAAACTCGTGGATTTCAGGTGGAAGAGTCGAATGGAAAGTGGAAAAGTGAACAAACTGAGGGATGGAAAATCAACGATGGAAAAAATGCAAAGAGTAAGAATAGGGAGTAAGGATTGTATAGTTTTCCAAGTGTGCAACATTGGTAAGTTCGTGGTTAAGGATCGTTTAATGTCGAAGAAAGATGAAAGCAACGAGGTGACGCATTGACCCTTGGAAAGGGTATCGACTTCTTTACTCGCTTGAAACGTTGGGCGAAGCTTCTAGCCACGAGACCGTAAATACCTCGCGGCTTATCGCTAGCCATTTTACGGTCTTGTTACACAATGCGCAAGTCGTGGGAGGAATATACGAGGTTGAGGAACGGTCTGTCCTGGGATATCCCGAAAACCTAGATACGTAGACGAGCGAGCTGGCCCTGATGCTTCTCAATGGCTCGGGCCAAGAGTCCCCGCGCCAATGGAAAGCACGGTCTTAAATCGTTCGAGGGGGTATACGTAACCCTCGTGCGAATCGACCCCGCACTCTGGGAAAACGTCGTTGTAATTTATACTTCGCTATCAACCTGGGACCACCGCACGGAGGAGCGAGGTCAGGCGCTCGTGTGAGATGGATCAAGCGGTATATGGGGTGAAACTTTATGCATATTAAGCACGCGTCGTATCTATGAAAATTTTGCAACAAGGGTTCAAACGGACTGCATCTCGTGCAGCTTTGGGGTTGTTTGCTAATTCAGTCGTGATTTTTTAGCTGAGTATCGCCATTGATATCATCGATTGACTAAACAACATTTCCTGCTAACAGTTGTCATCTTTCGGGTGGAAAGTGGATGAAGGTTATACGCTGCACATTATCCGACTTCGGGGTTGATTGCTAATCGAATTGTGACTCGTTAGCTGGAAGTCATTGTTAACATGATCGATTGACCTAGAAATCTTTAAAAACTAACTAATTTTCATCTTTGGAGTGGAAAAGAGATGATGACTAATTTCCATGGTGCTAAGTAAAATCTCGCAGCGCAAATGAAAAGTTTTTCATGCCAAAAAACCAGCAGCTCGAACGAAGTAGCCTTCATGCGCGTCCATGACTCGATGGGACCATTGTCAACCCCAGCCGAGGAATTCAAAGACCGGTGACAACAACAACAAAAAACATAAGATTTTTTCGTGCACTTTAGAAAATAAGACCTCTCGGGCGAGAGATAAGAAAGCACGGGGTGGGAAAACGACAGGGTTGAAATTGCCAGCGAGACTGAAGAGGAATATTACGAATCTACAACCCCTCCGGATTTCCCCAAACAATGCTCGAATGTCTTTCTCCGAGCTGGATTTGGCACTGGTGAAGTAAGTGAAGCATACACTTTTCCACTGGAACGAGCCAGAGGATAGAAAGAAAAAGAAACGTGCGAGGTTTCCAATTGGCTAACGCGTGGGTGAGTAGCTCGGGAGTAAAATATTGATGGATGAAAAACGAAGCTAAAACGACTTTGAGTAAATTAATTCTCGATGGAAGCATCGGTGAAAAAGAAATGATGATGCTCCGAGGCACGGGTTCTCTTTCATCGATGTACGAAGGGTTGAATCGAAATATGCGCATTTATTATCTGAGACCCTTAAAATAAAATTATGCGACACGCATCGAGTGGGACCCAAGGGCCTGTATCGAACTATCGAGCCATTGAGTATCGTATGGAAAATAAAATATGTGGCCCGAAATCATTATGAAACGTTCAATCATTCCATTCCAGGCCTGGAACACCACTCGCACCTTGCGTTGAAGCTGTTTTACTCGAGAGAGAACAGCGTAGGGCGCATTCGTATTGTAGAGCATCGGGCCAGCCGGGTGGCGTGTACCTATTCTTTAATTCACGATATCGAGACTTCGTACGAGGCACGTCCTTTATCGACCCTGAAGGATTTTCCTGATGTTACTGGGCGCAGGATTAAAAACACGACAGCTGGAACTCATTTATTTCGTCGTCACCTGGGAGCGCAGGCTGATTTCTCTTGTCTCTTTCACTTTCATCCCTTCTTGTCCTACCGCGTCGACGATCAGTCATGGGGCTCAAAATTGATGTAAGGGTTGAACGTTTCTGATACACTCGAGTTCATTTCTCAGTGTTTTCCTTGATGAATAATTACCAATGTTGTCATTGAAGATTGAAGTTGGGAGGGAAACCACCCTTCTCGATATTTTTATAAATTCTGATGATAAGACCTTATTCGTTGTCAAAGTATTAAATATTGTAAAGAAAGAAGTATGTTTATGTTAGGTACTCGGACCAAAAATATGTCAACAGTTTGCTTCCTTCACCAGTAAACACCAGCGGTCGTCCACTGGGAAACATCACGGATAACGAGTTTACGCTGGCTCTCTCCCCTCTCCTCCACTCGTGACTCAGCTCGCAGCAAAGAAATAAATAGAATTAAAAAGAAATAAAACTTTTTCATCTCGTTTCCTCTATCTCGGCGTCAACGTGCGTCAAAGAAATGGAGACTTTTGCGTCTGTGTTTTTTTGTTGCTGCTGGCTAAAATGCGGAGGACGCGAGACACGAGACACGAAATAGTCTTCGTAATCGCGAAAGTATTCACTTGGGTGAGGTAGCGTGGTTTATCTTTTGAATTTCAGAGTTTCGCTACGATAAAAAGGATGCGAAACACATCGTGTAGTAACGGTTGAAAATTCACCGAATGGCCAATTTCACTGTCTTCTATTTTTGCTCGCTTTAATTAGAACCATGGGAAAAGAGGAATATTAAACAGCGAAGGTCGAGATAAGGCTGAAAACAGGACACCGTCAGCTCGTTCATTTCTTTGCGGTGACTAACAGTTTCAAAAAATTATTATATTTTGAGTAATTAAGTATTTTCATTCATAATTTGTGGCCTCGTGATTTTTCATTCTCGACTTGTGCAAGAAGAGAAAAATTAAAGAGAGTAACTCAAAACTACAGTGAAAATAGGATAATATTAATAAACCAATTTTTAGCATTTTACAACAATTTTCTTATCCAAATAAAAATATTGTATTTTTGATTTTTGTTGTAATTAAGTTTTTTATTGATACTTTTTGATGAATCTTTTCTTCAAACTCTCGACGCGTTTAAATTAAACAAATGAATAAACTATTTGGTCGTCGCCAACGGCGTGATATCGTCGAATAACGACGAGAATATCGATTACCTATTGGCCCGTTCGATGTCTCGTAATCGAACGAGTCTTAGTCGGTACGAAAAGTCTCAAGATCGGGCGATCCGAGCGATGCGTAAAAGCACGCCTCGACGAAGCTTATCGACTTCGACGATGAATAGGGAAACAATGGACGAGAGAGAGAGAGATAGAGAGAGAGAGAGAGAGAGAGAGAGAGAGAGAGAGAGAGAGAGAAGGAGAGAAAGAGAAAGAGAGAAAGCGAGCCGCTAATTGGACTTAATTAATTTAATTAATGCGCGGATAAGCGTCCCCGTAGTTGCTCGTGCAGTCCCCCCACCCGCCCCTGAGTCTTCTCGAAAGAAACCTGCTGAAAGCGGCGCGAAAAACTTCGAGCCGCTCGTCGACGATGTTTTGCCATAACGATGCCGTGACGTTCGAACCGAGTCCGAACCAACGATATGCGACGAACCCTCGTCAAGTCCGGTTGCCATCGCTGGACTTTCTTGTCCACTCGTACCCAATAATTAAATCCTTCGAGATGAAAAGTCCGTACATAGAGCGAAATTTTGAAAAAGTGGTCACCGTCGTTTATTCAAAGGTCGCTGAACCGACGATCTTCAGTTTTTTTCGAATTCTCATCCCTGACTAAAGTCTAGAATTTACGTTGAATTTCAACGCTTTAATTTCCTACTACAATTTTTATTTCGTTCCCTTCACCGTATCAAAGTTTATTAATTTTGTCTCTCGGTACGCAAAAAAGAATATATAAAAAATTTTAACAAAATAAAAATTTTTTTTTTTATACTTTTTGATTTAATTAATTTTCTATCGTTATTACTTTTGTGAATTGCATTACGTACGCCATTCGGCAACGTAAACGTCCATCAAGAAAATCGACAGTTTGCCCGCAATAACACCGGTGGAACGATAATCCGGTATCGAAACGTTCCAACGGTATAATATCGCGAATACACGGGGTTGAATGCACGCGGCGGGAACGAAAGCCCACTGTTGGTGTACAAAGCCACACCCACCGATACAACGATGCGCGGCGACGAGCGAAGGAAAATGTGCATGCAAAGTTTTATTGGTAGTTTAGCACGGTTGTACACGCGCAAGGGGAGGGACAGCCTTCCTTCGCGATATTCTCGAAATAGCGGTGTATTTTCCCTCGGAGGGGATCGAACTCGCGACCTTAGCGAGGTATACACACACTAGCGGTGAGCCAGATATTTTTAGACCGGGCAGAGTGAAAAAGGAAAACAACAAAAAAAACAACAAAAAACAAATAAAAAACAAAAAAGCAGATACACCTATAACGTTTTCTAGCGAACGTGTATTCGCAGCTATCCGTTTTATTCGCCTCTTTCGCCTCGGCTGTATCGCCACGATGCAAGAGACGCCGTAATTTATCCGATCGTGAGAGTGAAAATAAGAAAAAATAACACTGGCGTTTTTGTCGAAAGCATGAAAAATTTATCGAAACGTTTCTGTACCGAAAGAATGTCCTTGATTCGATCTCGTTTCGATCGAAATGTTCGGACGTCGAACGAAGTACGTTTTTAATAAATTCGACGTAATTAGTATCTTGTCGAGATAAAACCGTCGAAGTCCACGAAGTCACGTTCGATCGTTCGGTCTCATCGCCGTTATCGTTTGCGCGACTTATTTTTCTCCATTGGACGTGAGTTGGATGAAGAAATAAGGAAAATTTGAAATTCTTGAAATACGATGTAACATCGTGTAGCATGTGTTTTCAGAAAATTAAAAAGGGCGAATTTTCGAATTTAAAAATTTTGTATTTGCTATTTGTTTTTAAGCAACGATTTCTGGATTAATTTTGACCTCTGAGAGAGCACCATATGCGCAATAGTAGCGGGAGAGAGGATGGGGGATCTTTTTTGCACCCTCTAACCGCAGCATTGTCCACCCTCACTGTGTCCGGACTAAGTCGATTTAAAAAATTTGTACTTTAACACGCACTCCCACACGTACTTATTTTTTTATCTCGATTCACAAACAAATCACGCTATTATTCAAATATTTCTTCGAGCTTCCTCAAGCTTTATTTCTTCATCCCTTGTGCTCGTTGCTTAACAGTTTCTTACCTCGTTCTTCCCCTTTTCTTGTACGTTTTTGTATCACTTCCTCACTCTTCCTCTCTCTTTCTCTCTGTCTGTCTCTCTCTGGTCTCTCTTCCGTTGAGATTCGCACCCTTCGTTTTGCAACTCTCTTTGGCCCCCTTCATGTACGCGCGCCAACGCAACCCCTTTTGCCAAGAAGATTCACCCTCGCTCATTCGTCATCTCTTTCCGTTCGGCTCGTTTCTTCCATCTCTATCATGCTCGCGAGCTAGCAGGCTCGCCCAATCTGGCGCACATTTGCATGAAACCCTTTCGGACCTCCGCCTCCGAACCACCTCACCGCCCCTATCTCTAGCCTCGGTTATGGGCAAAACCCAACGACGAAGCGAACCGGTGGAACGAACAGGCTCGCACTTCCCGAACACGGGATGAAATATTCATTTAATTATGACTGATTAAAATATAGATAGCATGTTACGTGCTGCATTACACTCCGCGCGATCGAAGCGCTTCGTTACGGGCACACGGCCGCTTCTACGAGTTAAAAACGATTCAAGTTCGCGAATAACGGTGTATTGATTTTTCAATGTTACAAGCATCATCATACGAAGAAAATTAATTTTATTCTCTCATTCAGTTGATTCAACGGGTTTTTTTCAAGAATTCGAAAAAGAGCGGGATATTCAAGAAAAGTTGTACAATCGGCTGCCGACAGAGGGCTGCGCCACGGTCGGTAATAGCGAGAACTCCTTTCGAGAGTGTGCGAAACCGTTTCGTCTGCCATTCGGGGGCTTAATTGCCTGTAAGAAATGACGATTGAATTCAAACGATCGATGTCTATTTTGCCCTTTCAGCCCCTTCGTTCACAAATTTCTTCCCTTATCTCCCATCCTCGCCGTATCTAGATCTCATTTTCATAAAGTTCTACGGCGAAAACTTGCTTAAATACTTTTCATATCTCCAGCCCGAATCGTTTTATGTTTTAGGTACGAAAGGTCGTCTCGAGTTCTTACAGCGAGGGCTAAAGACTTGAGAAGATCTTCCAAAAAATTGTGGTTGTAAAAATACAAATAAACAATTTATTTTAAATATCCTCGAGGCTATTTATAACTTGCGATAATATTATTCTAAAGTGTTGGTGGTTTTAAAATATGAACATTCTTATTTATTTGTTTCGTTTCTTTTATTAATCTTCATTTTCTTAAAGTATTTTAGAAAAATAATTTCTTTTTATTCGAAACAAAGTAAACCGATTGTGGTATAAGTGTAAAAGAGATTCCTCTTTTATAAATAAAATGGATTCCCTATCGAAATAATAGTAGGTTCGTAGTGAAGTACAAACCCCTCGGTGAAAATTTCATCCCATTTTTCGTATCTCAAAAAGTTCTCGACAGCCGGCAGTCGGCAACGATTTATTAGAGCGAGAATTCGTGGAGTCGTTAAGTGCATCTTTGTTAATTAAAATATACCGCGCTACCGGGACACTCAGTCATAAAGACAAGTGCTCCGAGATACAGAAAAGAGAAGCCTCCGAAAATACTGAGGGAGACGCACGAGAAGTGTAGCGGGGTTGTCTAATGATGACGCAGCAGTGGTGCGCGAGCTTAATTCGGTCGACAGAGAGTTCTCGTAGATAAATGATAAGGTGGAAAGGCTCGTTTCCTTTGGTGCCTTCTTGACTCCGAAACTCAAGCCAAGGTAACACCATGACAAATCATCTGCTTTTTTTCTCGACGTTTCGAAATATTTTTGTCACGAAGACTGTGTCACTCGTCGAATTAGCTAATTGTCATAGTTTATATCAGTTCGACTTTGTTCCTCGGATATGAAAGTAAACGTTTTCTTAGCTCGCCAACTGATTTTACTGAAGCGATCGTTACAAAAGTATTGAGCGTTAAAACTAATTTTGATCGATCTAAAGATGTTTAATTAATTTATATTTGGTTTTGATTTGGTGATCGAATTTTGATGAGAACCGTCGAGTCGAGAACGATGACGGGATACATAGGAGTTGGGGCTTGGATCAAGGAATAAGTACGACTTAATAATTACGAAAGGCTTTTCAAGACCACACTTGCTGCTTTGAAGAAGTCAGAGAGTGTGCATAGCACGAGGGTTGAAACGTTGTAGGCAGCACCATTAATATCCACTCAACCTCCACTTGACAATTACAGAAATATATCCCCGGAGGGTTTTCACCGGGTGGAGGAAAATAGTGAGGTGACTGGTATGGTAACCCTCGACCGTTGCTCGCCACTCCCTAATTAACCATTCTTCATTAATATCACTTACAGTTTTTCTCGATGCTTCATTCGCCCGCTAGGGGGAGCCTTCGTTCCATTTTTCACTCGGATGATTCCCTCGACGCGCTCACGAATGCCTCTCTAGTTTTCCACCTCACCACTAAGCTCTTCATTTTTTTATAGGGTTATAGGTACTTATTTGCATCGGAAATTTATCGTCGAAACGAATATCATATTCTTCTTTCTGGTTTTCAGCAATTTTCCGGGAAAAATAACGATCGAGAATGAAAAAATAATTTCCCAATCAAAAGATTTTTACTTGATTTTTTGACCCTCCTAAAGTGTCGATGGTCCAAGATCGCCATCCACCTCCGGGACTAAGGGTAGGTCGACTACTTGTTTTTCAGCTATTTGCTGGATAAAGAAGGAAGGATCTTGCCAATGTAAGAAATTTTCTCAACTCACTTAAACAAAAACTCTCAACTTGGATATTCCGAGACGAAGAAAAAAAGTGTGCAAGCTACTTGAGAATTCTTCCGCAAGAAGTCGATAAATCTCTCGCGAAGGATGTCTCCAGGGAGGGTCGGAGCCCCCTGAAGTAATCGGGGTGGTTCGAATTCTACGGCTGATCAGGCTTTTGGCATCAATACAGAATACTCGCCGAGAAAAAAGAAAAACGCGGAAGACGCAAGCGATTATCATCGTCCTTGAGCGTTGTTCGAGGCCCATAAATTTGTTCTTCCAAATCCTCTTGGTTTACCGTTGGGAGACACGATCGTTTTAATATAAGTGGCAATTCTACGGTAAGAGTCTCTTGTAAAAATTACAGGAAGCAAGGAACTTCCTTGCATCGTTGGTGTTCGCGTTGTTTAGCCGGGTCGTTTCTTAGCCAAGAGAACACTCGTAATATATCCAGAGAGATACAGAGACAAGCGAGCAAGCAGCCGAGAATAAGGGAATGTGCTATGACTAAGAGAAAAGCGAGACAAGAGTAGCTAAACGCAAAAGGGCAGTAACTGCCAGAGCTCGGTAGGCGAGCCACCTGCGTTCAGAGAGTTATCACTCCACCCGGCCAAAGGTCTTATCTACGAATCCAACGGCGAGTAACAACGAGGATTACCGAAATTAAACCGGGCTTGTCTCGGTCTCTATCTATCTCCTCCGGGCTCTCGCACGCCCGCAACCCCTAATCCACGTCTTCCTTCGCATTCAGCAGCCAGCCCTCGTTCTTCTCGATTCGCACGAGTGAAAACGATGTAATGCTCGCTCAGCTCTCCTCGCGGCCATCCACCAGATGGGTCAGTCCTTTCCTTCGCGAGAACACTCCTGTGGGAACATCATAGAAATGGGAAATGGTCACAGTCCTCCATTAGGTCCAATTTTCGACGAAAGTGATTTGGTCCATTTTTTCCGTATCGCGTATTTGGTTTATGTCGTGTATCGTCGAGGGTTGTTCCATGTCACCGAGGGTATATGACCCATAACTGGGCTAAAAATAAATATTGCAGATCGTAATTCATAAATGCAATCCCTTAGGCGATTCTTAAACAGACTTTCCTTTCCCCAACTCAATATTTTCCGTCCCTCATGGTGACTATTCTGAAAACCTCTCCAAACTTTCAATCCGTTTCATTAAAATTATTCTATACCAGGACCAAGTCTGGCCACGAGGAAAATATTTATAGGTGCATGAATAAGCTTCTTAAAATTTCTTCTTTCTGGCTCCAAACTGCTTCAATTTTATTGGAGGGGTTGTCTCTTTGGAAAGCTCGCACTTAACATTCCCTAGTTTCTTAGATAGTAGGACGGCTGGTTGGACGCAAGGATTGGTGATCGCCGTCGAGGCAACGCAATATATCACCGATCCGTTCATCCAAGCTCGACCTCGTGGAGATCAACATCTTACTGTATGATCCCAGGCTATGCACGATATGATATACAGCTGTACTGCATGGTAAACTATCATGGAAGACCTACCATCGTACATATCCATGCTGCGTCGATATTCCTGAATTCAAGAGCGGATTGAACGGGGTCTGATACAAGGGTGAGCTCACTCGAGCGAGTGGACGTCGAGCTAGCAACACACCCCATGTATATTTATCGGTTCGGCAGTAAAGTAACCATCGGACCATCGACTAGCGAATGGTTCCCAACGTAACTATGACGAACTGGCAAAAGGGTTGGATGGAAAGTAGGGCACCGTTGCAACCAGCTCCCCCGTGAAGATTCGTCCTCTCAAAATGGACCAATCTGTGGTGACGGTTTGATCTTAGGTCCCAGTGATCGCCCTCAGTTGGCTCGAAGTTCGAGTATTAGGGGATGATGAAAACATCCCCCGGTACGAATTCACCACCCTTAAATCCTGGCTATATTAATATTCGCGTAGGATCTTCTGCTCGACCTTGAGACACCTAAAAGACGATGTCCTTCACGGCTGTTACCGCTGCACGTGGTAACGATTTCTCTGGCACTCGAATTTGGCCCAACTTCGGAACGGTACGGTCGTACTATAATGCTGACGCGAACACACAGGCCTGGGGTTATAATCGGAACGACGTGCGTTACAGGAAGGGACAGGCAATAAGCTCGGATAGCGGATGAAGGGCGATATTTTAAGCGACCGACGTGAAATGGTCGCTCCGCGAAGGAAGGGGGTTGGAAACACGATGCTGGTGGGCCCAACCCCCACGTGAAAATGCAAAAAAGGGCTTTAACCCACAACGAACGAGCGGAGTCTGCGCCTATCGTGCTATTAAAAAAGTTCTTGCCGGTTCGTCCGCGCTCATAAAATGCACGCAGCTAATCCCAGGGTAATTTAAAGGTGGCCGGTGGATAAAAATTTTTTAGGGGGTGGCTCGCGCGAAGGGTAGGCCCTGTTGACTCGAGAGACCGCCAGTGCCAGCGCCAATACCGTTTTGCCATTGCTCGCAGACGGATACGCACCCTTGAAAAGAAGGGCGCCCGTCAAAAGTAACGCCGGCGCTAATTCACCATCATTAAGGGAAAGGGTTGTTTCTCCTTTTCTTTTCTCACCCCTCTGTCTTTGCCTCGGTCCTTTCTCGTTTCAAGAAAATCCTCCCTCGTTTTTCTTGACTCTGACATTTCGCTATATTTGAATCTTTCCATAGACGAGTATTGTGCGTAATAGATCGAGAGTCGTGGAAAACTCAATACGAACTTGTATCAGTAATTAAATTCATCCTTAAGTCCAAATTAAAGTTCGAACTTAATTTTTTTCTCGAGTCCGTACCCAACGTCCTGCTGAACGTCGAGCTTAAAGTTAAGTTAGCCTCGAGAAAAAAATTAATAAGCGATTTATGATTAAAACGAATATCTCGGTAAACTTTTTCGTTGAATAACTCAAATACATAACACACCGTTCGGCCAACATTTTTCACCCCAATCCTTGCATAACAATGGTCATAAATATCTCGGGCCTGCGGTGGAATCGCAGGTGAACGATTTAAAAAAAAGTTGTACAATTAGCGAAGGGATGAAAATAAAGAAAGAGACGTAAGAAATACACAAAGAAATAAATTCTGCTCAATGGAAAATTGCGCGTGCTTTGGAAAATCAGCTCAAGAATTTGGCATCCGAATGAATTGAAGTGTCAAATAATGCGAACCTGCCGAATAACATTCGAGAAATACCGCGAGATAAAATTGCGCGCGAGGCATTTACGAAAATCGCAGAGGGGAAATGGGAGAGAACGTTCGAAATATTTTTCTTCGCGATCGAAAAATATGCTCGACGTTTCTTTTACGGTCGTATATAACAGTGAAGTGTAAGGGGGAGAAGGGGGTGTATGGTATAATACACGGGGATTGGGGGGAAGGGGGCGAACCCGTCGAGTTCTGTCGGGATTCACGTACTCGTATTCTCGCATCGAAGGAAAACGAGAGGAGGGACGCATAATAACCAAAAAATTACATCCGGACTTGCGAAAAGCCTATCGGGAGTACTGGAAAGAAGAGGAAAAAAAGAAGAAATTGCCAAGGGGAGAAGTTATACTCGCGCCACTCGACGATGTATACGTATTCGCGAAACGTGAGAGCGAATGGAAACCGCTAAAGGGAGGAATGGGGATGAAAACTCGCTCGTACGTTGGGCCACTGGAGAAATATTCAGGTCGTACTTAACAAATTTTATTCCATATATGGGGCGTTCCGCATGAAAATCGTTACTTCTTTTTTCAAACGTTCAAAATTTTTATATGATTTGTCAATTTTTGATTCAAGTTGAAAGTAATTCGGAGGAAGCATTGCAAAATTTGTAAAATTTATCGTACCGTTTGTGAACAATATTTGTTTACATTATTTTTTTTGTTTTAGAGAAAAAAAGATTCGGCCCGGCTGTTTTATTTCACGACCTTTAAAGTGCATTAGTTTAATGTTGAAATTTTATGAATTAAGAATTAATAAAAATATTAATTAACATTTTTATCAGCATCTTATAAATAACTCAACAGATTTGCATTTGGCCGAAGTTATGAAAAATGAAGAATCCTAGGATGTTCGACATTTCCTCAGCTACGGTCCGCGTTTAGTTCAATTTTAACAATTATTGCCCAATAGTTTTGCTATCTAAAGATTCGCCTCTCTCGATAAGCGAACGAAACATCTTGAAGCGCGTGCACACGCAGCACAAAACGATGCGAGCTTTAAAGTACCGGAAAACTATTTTAGAACACGTGCGGAGCACACTCAACAGGAACGAAGAAGTCACTCGTAGATCGCCGAGAAATTCCAACGTGTCTCACCGAGCCAGGAAAATTATGGCCCGTGATTTTTCAAAAAGGCCTAAATCGTAGTGGAATTCAGTTCGGGAGTCGAGAGGGGGATCTACCACACTCGCGCGTTTGTGGCCGTCACGAAATTCCAACCGATAACTTCCACACCCTTTTATACTTGCGCACTGTCTTCGACTGAAAAATTGAAGGTTCTTTCAAATCGATGAAAAAACTTCAACGCAGCCTCAAAAAAGTAATCTACTCGTTAACGAGGAAGAACAGAATTTAAAAATTTCAAAGCCTAAGCCCGACTCTCACCCCCCCCTGACAGCGATAAATCTTCTTAGTTAAACCGGAAGTGAGAAATTAATTATCAGCCTGGCTCTAATTAATCGAGAAGTTCCATGCCGAATGTTTTTTTCTTTTTTTTAAGAAGTCCACGGGGTTTGTTCGAAAGAGAAAGGGTTGATCGGTGGAGCGTGTCTCCTGAGAAGGGGTGAGTTAATTTTAATTGGTTAGCCGCGTCTTCAGCGCTGGCGATACGACGACGTACGAAATGAAGAGAGCTTCTTCCAAGCTTTCGACACTCCTCCGTATCATCTTGGGAATGTCATCAACTCGTGCGCTCCCGTTTCATTTACAGTACCGCGATGTTATCTCTGCTCTCACACCCCTCCCCCCTCGCGGCTCTTTCCAACTCCCTCGACTCCCGTAAACCTTTAAGAGATTACCAATGTCAAAGAGAACGGAGAGGAGCGAAGGAAAGATGCTGAAGGACGATGACGACGACGACTTTCCGGCACCCTCTTGTTTCTCGGGAACGAATCCTTCAGACTTACGCGTTGTTTCTTTTTTTTTACTTTTTCTTTCGTGGCAAATTGTCGAGTGGGCGTGAACCCTTTTATGATCGAGCGAGACAGGCCAAGGGCCATGAAAAGATGGAGAGCGAAACGGTTCACTGTACTCGCCCTCAAAGCCGGCAAAATTACCCGAGTAAAAATTTATAAGGGTGCTAGTATTTTTCAAGGTCGGAGGCAAGGAATAGAATCCGCAGCAACATCTCAAGAACCCACGTTCGTTCTGGGCAAGATCGTATACAAAAATGTGTAACGTGCCTTAGGTATGGTGATCAAGGGCTGCTAAGACAATGGGAACGGCGCGATCATCTTGCGTCATCAACTAAATACGATCTTCTTCACGGGAACACTTTCTGTTTTCGTCAAGTGAACAACAAAAATCGATAGCTCGCAGCGACCCCAATCAGCTCTACGAGATAATTCATCAACTGTCACCAACTCTTTTCCAAACACAGGTCGACCATCTTCCCGAACATGATCCATTTCGAAGCAGCGTTCACGACCATCTCGTTCTATTTCAAGGGGAACACAAACGATATAACCATGGAAATAATGCCTCGAAAATAAATTCGTGAAAGTACGGGTAAGGGATGTTGTTTTTTTTCACCGTGTCGGTATATTTACGGCTTCGATGTTGTCGCGATCAGAAGCGAGATCCCGCAACGTTCGGACTAGTCGGGGGCCTAGCAGCCTTCCAAAAAGGGGCCAAGGGACGTCACAGGGATAGCACTGAAAAATATGCAGATCCCTCTAACAACTCGCTCTGTACAAACAAATTAGTGGGTTGGCTTCGTTGGTTGTGTGGTGTGGCTGGTTGGGTTGGGTCTGGGCGTTGGAGCTTTACTAGCTGGAACTAAAAGCTCCTATCCAGCTACTGTGGCTGCCTCTCTTCGTTCGTTCGGCAACAGCCATATAGCATTACGGACGCGGCGAGCCGTCATCAATCACCCTGAGTATCGCAACACCCGCATGGAAAGGCACCATCTCGACGAACGACGTAGGACCCTCTAACACTTTACTGTGTGCGTTGGCACATACACGGGTGTTGGCCTTCGTTCCATCGATGATACTAGGCCACACAAAATAGAATGATTTTTCGGCAGGAGGAGCCCTCTTCCCTCTTCTTGACATAGGCTTCGTTCCTTTTACATAGGACCCCCGGTACATTGATAAGATCATAGGAGACAGCTAGTAGATTCTTTATCCATTAGAAATGCGATTAGGTCATCACTGTGTAGAGAAATTTCTAAAATATGCAAGTTTTTGTGCAATGCATTGTGTATCTACTTTCTTCTAGAGAGAAAGTCGTATTTATCCGTAAGTTCCACGAACACGAGACCGTAAGAAAGACCTCGATATGAAAAGTCTTTGAGAGAATGTACTGGCAAGGTTCGGATCGAAGAATTCAAAGTGGCCGAGGACCGCTTGGATGACGAAGCCCAACGCAGGCTGAATCGCAAAAAAGAATCACCTGCTTGAAAAATTGTCGTTCGATCGAAGTATCTCTACGTGCCCAAGAGACCACAAGCATATATGTCACGTGTCCACCCCTGACGCCCCTAGCGCTGTGATAAATTTGATTCATTGATTTCAATTTATCATCGAATCACATCTCGATTGTGCGCACCTAACGATGTCAGCCGGAGAGAGAGAGAGAGAGAGAGCGAGAGAGACTATTCAGCGAGAATAAGGAATGAATGGAATCGGGCACGAAAATAAAGAAAAAAACGAAATGTGAATGTGTCGGAGAGTGCAGGGGACAGAAGGGCAACTATGGCGAGGGTTGCTACTTGGAAAAGTTAAGCACCAGTCGCTTCCGGCTGAGGGGAGTGAGTGAAACTTCAACATTCTCAAGTAGTTCACCTATTTGCTCCAAAACTACCCCTCACTTTCGCTTTGGCCGAACGTCGAGGTGCTGTCAATTTAAACCGAGCAAACAAAAATGGTCCATCGGGGATGAACTATTTATAAATTATTTATTAATCGAATATCTCACTTGGCTCGATCCTAGTCAATTTTTTGTCCACTCGGGATTTATATTATTATTCAACAAAATGCTCTCGACGACACCGTGTATATTAATTGAAGGGAGGTGGAAAATACCTAATGTTCAATGCGAAATTGACGAACCATACCGAGTTCCGAGTTCTCACTATAGAATCGTGGCATTGAAATATTATTATCAGTTACGAAACACGAGTATCCAATATTATTAATTTTTCCAACCGAGTGAAAGACGTATCTGGTGCCCATCAGAATATAATTCCGTGGAATCGTTCACGCGGTTAATGCCAACGGGACGAGATCCAAAAATTCTTTCGAAATCGTTGAGTGATTTTCGGAAGTCTCTGTCGTGATGCCGGAGCAACAGGGGATGAAGAGCAAGGAACGGTGACAGGGCCTCTCGACACTGACTAATGATCGTAGAAGTCAACGGTTAATACCACTTCTGTAGTACCGACGCCAGAGGCCTCGTAACTATCGACCTTTGGCGTCACCGGGAAACGGATCTTGTCCCTTCCCCTCCGGCTAATTTTTTTCACCCCCTCCTCAACCCTCCTCAGCCCTTAGCCCTTCGTACATACTTACACTTCTGTGACTTTTTCGACGGCGATGCAACCATAGAGACGCGAAAGCATGCCCGAACGATTCGTAACGCCTCCTAGGTCCGACCGATGCATCATCAAATACGAATGAAAATAAACATCGTCAACCCCCGATGCGTAGAGAACCCCGCTCGGCCGGAAGCTCGCGAAAAACATCATTTGGGCAGGGATGGAAAGAAGAGGACAAAAAATAATACGATACTCCTATAGTAGTTAGACGTTTCGATACGGCTGACGTGCTTTCGTCTGATGAATGGATTTTTTTTCCTTTCGTCGAATGCAATTTCAATTGGAACGATCGTTCGCCATGAAAAAAATCGGTATTGTCGTTCCATGTTTGGATCTTGCGAAAAATAACGGTTTTTTGGTTGATAATTATGAGTTGCACAATTTTGTTACATCATGATTTATATTTTTTACATTTCACGTTTCACTGTCGAATAAACGAGATATTGTATAATTACGAATTTTTTAACGACGTGCAAAATCACAAAAAATAAATAATTAAAATTGATCGAAATAAAAATATGAATTAATTGAATCGATTTATTAAATCGAATGAAAAATAGGTGAGGTTTTTATTGATCTTTTTTTCAATCGACTTAAGACTTGCTTAAATTTGTTTATATTATTATTAATTTTCGAATTAATAACAATTTTCGTATATTTAATGATCATATCCGACAATCTTGGAAAAATGACGATACACGTCGCATTTCCAACCGTACGAAACGAGATCGAATCATAATTGAGTTATTCGGAGCGGGATCGCCGAAATATTCCGCGAAGCGCATCGAGTTCCCCGAAAGCATTATCCTCGACCGGGAAACAAAAAAAAATCTCGGTGCACCCCATAAAATAAGCGGGTCTTTGCTGACCGGTACTACATAACAATGTGTCATTTTATGTGATAAAACGATAGGGTGGCGAGTCGTCGAGGACGCGAGACTCTCGATGGACGAGCCATCGTTGCAAAAGACATTCGAGAGTCCATAAATATAAAAATTCGTCGCTGTCAAACGTTGTTGGCTTTAACGAAGATTTATTTCCGTGAACGAAAACCCGACCGTCCGGGCACCCAGTCGGTAACAGCATCATTTACTTCCAGCAATCAATGATTCAGGGCTACAAGAAAGAAATAAGGAGAGGAGAGAGAGAGAGAGAGAGCGAGAGAGACAGAGAGAGAGAGAGAAGGATGGAGAGAGAGAAGAAGAGAGATACCAAGAGATTTCCGATGCAGCGGTGCGCACACGTAGTCGTCACGACCGAAGGTAATTTTTTGTCCTATCCCGAGAGAGTCAGCGATAAATCTTCTCGCATATTGCTCGCTAATAACGCAATGACTCGTTCCCTCTTTATTTCTCTCATTCGCATCATATAATTGCCGACGAGCATGTTCGGTAGTCAATTTGACGAACGGCTTGTTTAACGACCGCGTGTCCTACGAACGAACACGAAATCGGACGACTCGTACAATAGTTCAAGATTCAATGGAAAAATTTGTCCTTCATTGCCATTCGAGATACGTCACTGTGCAATGAAAAGATTTCGCCGCTTCTATCATCGTCGTGCGCTAAAATCTAGAGAGAGGGAATATACCGGGTGTTCAATGGAAAAAATGACATAACGCATCGAATATTGGAAGGAACGAGAGCAGTACCGGATGTTCAAGGTTGGAAGGACCAAGGATATACCAGGTGTCGTATTCGAAATCGAAACGAAACATATACCGGGTGTCTCAGTTGGCGAAGACCAAACGTATACCGGGTGTTCATCGATCCATAAAAATGTCAAGGGTGAGCAAAGGGCGAAAATGACTTAAGAAATAAAAGCAACAGCAAATCGATACTAGTTCTCTCATCTTTTCTAAAATCAAACTTCATGACATTCGGTAGAAATACAAGTGTTGAAACCCGCAAACACCGCGAAACGAGTAAACACGTGACGCGTGTGAAATTTACCGAAAACCACACGTCGATCAAGACCGGGGAGGGCAAAGCACGTGAGCGGTCCCCGCGCGTATTGTAATAGCAATGACCACGATTTTCGATCGTACACAGAGGGTTCTCACCCTCCCCGTGCGCGTTCATCGAAGGGCGTTATTGCAACGGTAATTCGATCGAGTTTCAATTTGTCGGAGAACGAGGAAAGCGAGAAAATAAAACACCAACGTTTGAACGATGGATATCGACAGACCGAGTAGCGAGTTTAGAGCAAACGTGAAAAACAGAACGAGGGCGATGACTGCATGTCATTTCGATTGCTCATTTTACTAATTAACGCGCCAGATTCGTAAATTGCGTTTATAATCGTACTGTCGAGATCCAATTTATCAAAACGTCGCCTAACGATATCGTATGATTTTTTTTATTAATCATTGCTAGAATCTATAAAAAGTGCATCCTCTTCAGGTTTGAATAATGCAAAAAGATGAATTAAAAAGAGAAAGTAATTAATACAAATTAATTTTACATGGCCCCGATTAATCCGGATAGATTGCAACGAATGTTGATAACAAGCTTTCCAGCACTCTGTTGGCACTGATAGCAAAAAGTAATACCATCAGTTATTATACATATCTCTACACGCGGTTCGTCCCATCTAAGTACAACCAGTCACTGTAGTCATGGACTATTTATCCTGACAGTGCATTGCTCGTCGTTTGAATCATCATGTACAAGAAGTCTTTCGATTATACCGTTGCTACTTCGAGACAGGACACAGTAAAACTTGGATAAATACTCTCACACGGTATACACTTCGCTTGGCTATTGTTCCGCAGTACTAATATCGGTGGATCGTCAAGATATTTTACCCTCTTTCTCGATCTTTGATGTTACTGTATGGTGTAGGTATATATAAATATGCTACAGCTAAATGTACGATCGCGGTTATGCATCTACCGTGTTACCGGGACTCGTATCTGCCGAGGAGCTGAAATGCCATTTCAAACACAGGCGAGGATATGCAGCTCGTGCCTACGAGCAAATGGTACAGTAGACTCCGGTGCCTATCCAGCACGAGCCCGCCTCCCCTGGTACGTTTCAATTTCCACGACCGCGCCAGTCACCCCGATGGGGTTGCCTGTTCAAAAAAGTTTCCAATCAGGAATTCGATCCGGGACTAATCGGGTTCTTGCCAGGGATCCGACCAGGAACGTGTTCGGGAACTGGCCAGAATCTTATTAAGAATCTGACCAGAACCCTATCAGGTAACTGGCCAGTACCCGATCAGAAATCCATTTTTGGTCTTTCAAGGTCCATACGTAATGAATTTTATACCCGGCATGCAACGCGTTCGATCTTTCGATTTCGACGCGTCGCCGATCGAGGGACTATACTGTTCCCGTATGTATTACGGGACAACAAACACCTCGCTTCAATAAACCACGCGAGAATGATTGCTGGGTTCTTATGCACCGTGTTCTCACACAGTACCGTCCCGTAGATGGGATCGTGGCTTCGCTAGCCGCACAGCGTGCGCGCGTAGGTGTCGAAAGCCACGAAATAATGATGATTGATCCTAGGACAGGATTCACCATTAAGTAAAGACCGGTTCGCATAGACGAAACTCGCGAGTAAAATCGCCATACTTCGTGGTATGAACGCACCGAAATAATCATACGTATTTTCCATTCCAGGTCGAATCGATACCGAGGAAAATCTTCACCATTGTTCAAGGTTCGACAACGTGGAAAATGTTACTCAGCAGTTGCTAGGTGTGTACGCGATACGTTTTCACTCGATTTCGCAGTAATTATCGAGATTCGCCGATTCGAATCTTCGAAGACCTCCGGGTTCGAGGAATGGCATTTCAAAATCGTTCGTACACGGTCACCGTGAACGAAAAAAATCGAAAACGTGCGATCGTCAATTTTCGATTTATCGTCGTATCGATTATCGATATTAGATCAAATATTTTCATTAATTATTTCATTCGCAATTAATACAAAAATGCTTCATTCTCAAATACACATATTTTTCTTAAATATTTTTATTTTTTAACAACGATAATCGTCTCAAGAAAAAAAAAAGAACATTATCGAAAATCGAACCATCGTTCAATCCCGATCGATCGTCGTGTCAATTATCGATACGATTTCAAATATTCCTATTTAATATCCGGGGCGCAAGTTCTCACGAAACAAACAAACAAAAAAATCAACACTTTCGTAATTCCAGAGGCGCGTGCCGCTACGAGAGTAACAGCTACCTCGAGCGAATCGAGCTTTGCCCGGTTCGGCTTGTAAACCCGTTCGCGTGTTCACTCAACGTGAATCATACGAGAAACGCTGGAGCTCGACTACGCGATATTCATGAATAATCGATGCATATATCATATCGCACGTCGCGAGATTTCCAGCCACGAGAGAGAACTACGCGCCGTGTACGTGCGAGCTCCGATCGAAAACTACGAACTCGGAGAGTTAGAGAGAGCCAGAGAGATTTTACACGTAGTCGTCCGTGTGTGTGTGTGCGTTGGACCGTAGGCCTCGACGAACGGCGTTAACTATTTTGCCACGTAATTCGCCCGGAAAATAATGAAGTATTGTAAGGTAAGAGAGTCAAACGGTATAATGTCCGAGAGATGGATGAACGTTTTATTCCGCGACTATATCTCGGCGTTTGTTGCCTTTATATACCGAGCGTATATGTACCAACTTACCGGTCGTTCGTCGGCCCACGCTCGAACGTCTCGCAACGCTGAACAATTCGTTTCTACGGGAGGCTTTCTTACGTGTACTTCAAAACGGCGTCGCGTATATGCGTGAGACGACTGTTTTCAATCGATCACTCATTATCCTCGCTGCAGATTTCTCGTTGGGTTTGAATTGCAAAATACAACTGATAATAACGAGATCCTTGCTATCTCTATTTTACTACGTTGTTCCAAATTTTGTAAATGAGATTGTCAATTATTTGGGGAGATCTTTCAACGTGTGAATCATATTTTTTAGTTACTTTTTAAATGCTTTTTCTGGTTTTGAAATTTGTAACTGTGCGTGCTTTTTTTGGTAGGGTTGGTTTTTGGTGGGATTTTCCATTTTCTTTTTTTATGGGCATGAGTTTTTATTTTGTTGAGAATAGTTTAAAAAGGATTGTTTCATTGCTATGGGAATGTGAAATGTACGTTCTATCTTTGAAATTTGAAAGTATGTTATTTGAAATTTTGGTTTTTTGTTTTATACAAATCGCCAGTTTTTCAAAACAGCTTCAAAAATTATTATTTTAATTATTGATAAAAAATAAAATATAAAAATATCGACGATGACGAATGAATTTAGAAAAACATTAAAAATTGCCGAAAAACTACCCTCAGTCCGTAAATTCTGTTCGGGGATAGAAATAAATTTGTCATTGTCAAAAAAAAATATTCTCTTACAAATTTGAAACGAAATACCGTAACTAAATTAACGGTTCCACGAAATTGATAAGAATCGCAAAAATATTGGTTAAAATCATGAAAGGTCAAATTTCCAATGATGCGAAGAAAAAAAGCAAAAAAAAGCCTCCAAGCAACTTTAAGATTTAATCGAAGAAGCTTGTATATGCGATGCGGAGCGTCACGGTGCAGTGAACTTCGGCGTCGAATTGAGTTTCGTGAGAGAAGGATATATATACCCGGGAGGAACGAAAATGTTCTGGATCTCCCGAAGAACTTTTACCTCTGGTATTACACGTCCGAATTCAAGAAGATTACCTCATATTACTTTCATTCGAACTGATTCGTACATACTGCAACGGGAGACTGCACACGTTGTGCATTTACGAATCTGAGCCGGCGTACACATCGGGTCACGTATAAAATGATTATGTATATCCTCGTATAACACAAACTCGCGATTCTCACGAGAATCTGCGCTGCTTTCTTCGTTTATTCAATCTTCGCTACTAAGAAATCAGACGCGTCTTCCCCGATCATTTTTTATTACCTCGATTATCGAACAAATACAGCAATCTTTTTTTTCATACAAAAGTATAATTAAATAAATAAAATAAATCAATCAATCGACAATTAAATTTATCGTTCAATCGATGAATCAAAAAATAAATAAATTCATGAATAAACAAGTCATAAATAAATAAATAAATTCGTCAATAGATTAGTAATAAATGAATAAATAAATTTATGTACGTGTGTCTAAATCTAGCTCCGAATGGATTTTTAGACAGATGTAAAAGGTCGATACTACGATAACCGACAATGTCTCCTTATTTCAACATCTTCTTCGACCTCGACTTTAATAACTCGTTCGGGCTATCCGTCCCATCAAACCGGTATCTCTTCTCCTCGCGTCACTTACATTGTACGTTTCGCCTTGTGTGCATCGGTGCAAGCGGAGTACATGAGTTTATACTCCTGCTACAGTACAGCACGTACATTCCTATACGTACTTATATATTGTACATACATATACAATATATATATATATATATATATATATATATATATATATATATATATATATATATATATATATGTATACGTCTATAAGCTAGCACATGCGATACAAAAAAGCGTGGAGTCGTGTCGAAAAAAGTGGTACGACTGGCCGTTTGATCCGCTGGAGATTGGCCATGTCATGTAATGAAATGAATAGCGTGGAACGAGACGTGATAGTCTGCGGTCGGATTAAAAATTTTAAGTACACGAGTATGCACATATTAATCGTCTTGTTATTAATATTGTTGCATTAAATTTTTTTTTTGTTATCACCCCGGGACATACATTTATCGATTATATCCAGTAATTACGAGGAAAATCATTTTGAATCATTCGTCGAGGTTTGATCGAGAGTTAAAGTATAAAACCCTGCAAATTCGAGGTCGAGGAATGTGACTCGTTTCGGTAAAAGGTTGATAATTTTCATGATCCTTCGATTCGTGACGGGGAATTAATTTTAAAAAAAGTGGAAAAATTGTTTTTTTTTGAAAATTCATTTTTACAATATATACAAAAATTCTTGTTTATTTTTTGTTGTTCAAAAATTTCATAGATTTTCCGTTTTCAAGTTACTCGTATTTTTTATGAACGTGTGAAGTAGTTAAAACAAGTCGATAACTTCGCGTTTTCTGCGGACTTTTCACGATTCGTGAAAAAAAAATATATGTTGTATCTCGCGTGTTCCTGGCTTAAATAAGTATTATTTATTTGCTTTTCATTTCGACGCCCATCTCAAAATGTTCGGGAACGATTTTTTTTCCAGACTCTCCGGTTGGAAACATCTTTCCCGGATGCCACCTCGCTTGTTTCCTGTCGTTTCTGGCATCGTACCAAAGATGAGACGAGTCAAGGAGAGACGCTCTCGCACTGCCTCGTCCACAAACAGGCAAACACACGCGCCCGGTAAATATATTTTCGTCTCGATTCCAGCAGACGTGCAACTTCGAATTTAAAAGACAGCACATTGAATTTGTTGCAACGGGTGACGAAGTACTTCGGTAGCTTGGGCGTATATAAGCGAGTTGGATATCGCGATTTATTGAAATGAGTTAGAATCTGTTCGGACGAGTTGAGCGATCGCCGATGGTACCTTACGTAGGAAATTAACGGTACTTTCCTCGAGCGAAGTTGATGAGACTCGGGTTCAGCTACTGCAACGATGCTCAGCCAATGATCGATAAAGCTCAGGTATAATTTTCTAAGTGTCTTGAGAAGCATCTGACACCCGATGGAGTTACGAACAGAGTTACCGACTGATGGTAAAGACGTCTATAAAGTCACATCCAAAAGTTACGTTTAATGAAAATTGAGGGACGATATCGAAGGAGCTGTATAGTTTAGTTACGACGTTTCGAGCTGGATGAACGAACGGCATTCGATTTATTTCATTTAAAGCAAGGCAGGTGTCGACGGAAGTTACCAACGAGGCTGAGTTCTCTAATTACGTTCTTGTCAGGTCGCAGAATACATTTCCGCTCATTAGGGGTGTACAATAAATCAGGAATATACTAATAATTATTTCGGTAAAATCCTTCTGGAAGTCACAAAAAAGGCTTTTTTTGAGGGTGTTCTGTTTTTGAGGTTAGGTTCGCCATGTTTCGTTATTTTTCTGATTTTTACATTGATTTTACCGTGAGAATAAACTAGGCGTATGTTCTATTTCGATAAGCATTACAATCTTGAAAAAAGGATTATCAATTCCGTTAGTTTATAACAACGTGCTTCGAAAATTGGCCATTTTTGCCTCCGTCGGTAAAAAAGAAACTAGCATCAACCATCAAGAAGTTACATCCGAAAATTATTTCCCAAAACTGCTGTTTTTTTTCTAAAAGAATTTCATTTCGAAATATCACATCAAATCAACTTTCGAAAATAAAAAATCCATTTTAGCATTAAAAATTCTATTATCAGTAAATAAATGACAATTTGCGTAAGATTGTTTCAAGATCCGGCTTCTTGACAAGATAGAGTCATTAAAAGACAGGAAAACCGATCGATCGTTGTTTATTTATACTTTTACGATATTTAAAAACAAAACTGATTATAATTATTTTTATTCATGTTTTTTTTGCTTCCCTTTTTTTTGTTGAATGCCTCTATATAAACGAGACGACCCGAACGTTCGCACGATCCTCCTTGCTCGATGGTAATTACCCTCGTGTGCAGACGTAAGCTTCGGAAAGTTGCCAAGGCTGTACGGTAATACAAGTAAGGTCCACCGGTAGTGGTATTACTTCGCTTACATTAGACGTATAAGAGATACGAAGCGGTGTGTCCGCGCTTATAATATATTCCAGTATAGTAATCTGTACTTTCCGTGTGTCGGTTTCGTATACGCAACGTTATAATCCAAGCTGATGGAAGGTCCTCTAGGAAACAATTTACGAGCGGAGTAGACGCGAGCAAGGCACACGTGCAAGACGAATCGAAGAATAAGGCGAGAGATGAGTATCGGCGTGGTATAAAGAAAGATGGACCTCTCCGCGCCGGATGAAATTCAACGAGTAAGTGACTACCACGCGTTGTAGGTACGTAGTGTGGATGTTTTCAAGTGCAGCAAGTAGACTGTTACACCTGCGTAGGAGTCGCGGGTACCAACTTGACCAAGGATCGTATATTTCCATTCGTTTAAAGTCTCGTCAAAGATCTATTAGCATGCGGATGGGCCTGTAACACGTGTCTGTGTGTGTCTGTGTGTGTGTGTGTGTGTGTGTGTTCTCTAACGGTATACGAGAGCTGTATTATATAGACATTCGGTATACGACGTTGCCACTTTGGCGATGAACTCGCGATGAATTAAATCGGGTCGAGAGTAAATCCGAGGCACGATTTATTCGGTCTTCATTATTCTTTGGTGCTCGATGACCAACCGCTTGGAGGAATCCATTCATCATGGTGTTCTTCTATTTCTTCATCTTCTTTCTTCTTTCTTCTTCTTCTTCTTCTTCTTCTTCTTTGTCTTCTTGGTATTCTTCATGCTTTTTATGCTCTTCGTATTTTTCAGGTTCTTCGTCTACTTCATGTTCTTGGTGTTCGCCATTTTCCTCAGCTTCTTCGTCGTCTTTATGTTTTGTATGTTGTTCGTGTTCTTCATGTTCGCCATCTTTTTCATCTTCTTCACGTTCTTCGTGTTCTTCGTGCTCTTGATCTTCTTCATGTTCTTTATCCTTTTTACGTTCTTGGTGTTCTTCGAGTTGTTTATGCTCCTTTAACTTCTTCATTTTTTTTCTTCGTTCTTTGCAACCTCTTCCACGTTCTTTTACGTTGTTTTTCAGGTTTTCGTGTTCGTCAACTTTTTCATTTTCTTCATTTTCTTCGACGTTTTTATGTTCTTCTTCATTCTCGTTATATTCTTTGTTTTCGTCATCTTCATCGTCTTCTTCGTCGGTTTATTCTTCAAGACTGTGAGAGGCCTCGAATATGCATCGTTGAAAAAGTGACCTTTTCCGACGTTGAACTTGTCATCATTGACATTGAAAATATTCTGAAATTTCTATCGCATCTAGGGGTAGTATTCGCCTTATTGTCAAAGTTGTGGCTGATTCGAGCCAACTAACCGCCTTTCTTCTGAATAAATCCCATATTTTCTTGCAGCTGTAACCCTCAATGACCTTGAAACTTATTTTCGTCTCTACAATTTAAAATACCTCCTTATCCACCGCCTCATACTGCCACCAACTTCTTATCATCATCCCCTCTTATTTCGTGTATGAATTGATCAATTTGCAAGAGAGAGACGCAGAGAAAGAGAGCGAGAGAGAGAGAGAGAGAGAGAGAGAGAGAGAGAAAGAGCGTGAGTGAGATGGCGAGAGCGAGAGAGTAGAGGGATCGTATAAGCCGATCGATTACTCACTTGGCGCTTTGCCCGACGAGTGACCAGCACGTATACGCCTCACGGGCTTCCCCCGAGCGAGCGGCCGAGCAAGCAAAGTTCATAGTCGTTCGTGGTAAAAGCGATAGTGGCGCCCCAGCGGAAGAGACGCAAACTTAGTTGCGGCAGTTCGAATGAAAAAAAAACCGGGAGAATAAAAACACAAGACGATTTAAAAAGATCCGACTGTATCGACTGGATGTAAAAATAAAAATAAAATCAACCGAGATGGGTAGAACGACTCACAACTAATTGATAGATTACACGCCACGCTTTATTGACGATCATGAAACGGCAATCTTACCGCGTATAATTTATTACGCCTTCCCTTCCCATGGATCCCGGTAAGCGGACTTACCGACTTGCTTAGCTCGTGGTGCCCCCTACTTCTCCCCCTCTTTATAACGCTGCTTTGCTTCTGGACCCCGATGCGAGCGCAGCAGACTGGAACGAGTGTAAGAAAAGAGCTGTCTCGGGACTTGCCCGAGCACGCACTAAACTCACCGTCATCGACCAACCAGGGACCAAACTATATCGAGTTATATTTTCTACCAGCGATGGTTGGAAAAATCTCGTGACAAAGACACGTCCGTGAAGACACGTCGAGACATTTGTAAACGAGGAATAAACGCATCCCTCTTTCGCATTTAAACGTCATCAAGGACATCTCGATCGAGTTCGGGCCAATTTTTTAATCGCTCAAGGTCAAGCGAGTTTTTTACTTGTTTCACGAACGAGGTAATTTGATTAATCGTTTACTGAGATAATTATAGTTAAGAAACGTGATGTAAATCAATTGAATAATTTATGGGAATGTGTGAGTCTATTTTTAACTGAAAGTTCGTTTTATAAATTTTCGTTGAAGTGTTAATTAAGTTTTGTGGTTTTCATCAATATTAATGAATTGTTTAATTGATTGAATTAATCGTTTAATTATTTATGAAACGAAAATATCAATTATAATTTTGGGATACTTTTGAATCGATGCGCCATTTCTGTTGTTAGTTTCAATAAAAAAACTATTTATAAACAATTAAATAATTTTATTCAGTTGCTGTAAGGTGTTTTCTGATTTATAAAAAAGCTCGAATGCGCGTTATTTATTATCCTGTTTAATTAAAAACATACGATATAAACGTAAAATTCTCAACGAAAAGTACGCCCATTATAAAGAGGAAAGTAAAATATGAGAACGAGTTCGGTCTCGAGAAGATGTGAGGATTTTGCATATCATTCATCGTTCAAGAACGCAGGACGTTCGACTCGTTTGCCGCATCCGTATATTCCGCAGCTTAGACGTGTGAATTCTCACGATTAAGACTCGGATATGTCGGATTAAAAAAAGTAAGTAAAAAAATCGTGAAATAAAAACACCCCATCGTCTCGGTTGTTTTCCTGGACGGAGACTGAACTCTGGTCGAGATAAAAACATCTCGACGTTCACCGGAGTTTTACCGGCAAAAGTCCTTCTGGCACGAGAAACAAGCTACTCAATTCATGTCTGGGATGTCACTTCTGTAATATAATAACGGAATACTTTTTTACAAATTGATCGGATCGACCGGATTTCGATTACAAACGATGTTTCTAGGCAAATAACAAGAATCCCAAGTGACTCGAAACATATTGAAAAATCTCAAGCTACTTCGTGGTACGAGAAGCAGAGAGAGAGAGAGAGACGTCATGCGTTGTTGCAGAGGAATGATTGATCCTGAACACATATTTTTTTGTGACATTTGACAAATTTGTAAAAATCGTTCTGTATTTTTTGACTTTTAATAAACCGGTCGGGTAACTCTGCGTTGAGGTTCTCAGACTTTTTGAATTTTTCGAGATGCACGAGTCACCCGCACGACGTCATAATTTTTATGATTTAATCACTTGTGTACACGAATACACAGAGACGGTAATTTCCGTCTCACCACATTTAGACGTGTTGAGAATTTACAACTTTCCAATATATCTAAATGCGGCTAGACAATTATGAATTTTATTTTTAGAAAACTGTGTCAAGATGTAGCTGTTTTGACAAAGATTTAACACGACGGAAATAGACGAAACCAGCTGAATATAAGGTGAAAGATCACACGTCCAAAAAGCCTCCCAAAAGTTCTGCAAAAATTTCAAAACACGCAACAATTAAAAAATTTATATTTATTGTCTTTTTTAACCGTTCAACGCTCTATCCGAACGAAAATCTTTCGAAGATTCCGAATATGGCAGTTTTGTGCTCGTTTTTTTGCGAAATACCCTATCAAAATCTGAAAAAACCAAAAATGTTTTTAGTTTTTTAAACATTTAACCGGCAAATGTTAAAAAACGGGTACTAAAACCTGTTCATTCAGAATCTATGGGAAATTTCCGATTCCATGAACTTTTTGCGAATGTGCTTTGGGCATAAATACATGAGTTAGGGCCCTTTTTCAAAATACGATCGCCATGAAATTCTTGGATTTATTAAACCAATACCACAGGCGCCTTAATTGAGCTAGCGAAATGAATCCAACGCCATTTTGTAGCGTTTCTCAAGAGCTTTTCGAAACACTACGATAAATCCAAATCGGTTGGCCGATACCAAAATACACTTAAAAAATCACAATTATGTGTTTTTCGATCAAAACAATGAAGGATCCTGTTTATCGACTCTTGTGTCTACTTCAACCGTTCACAATGAAATTGTATGCAATGGCCCATGACATTTTTCTTCATCGGCATGATATCTTGACGTACCGGTCTACAACCAATGTCCCGAAGTTCCATGCTGCAATTATCCTGGTAATGATGATCCTGAGAATGATTATCCTAATGATAATGATCCCGCACTAGACGTTGCCTTTCCCTCGTAGCGTGATTATAGAGTCATTCCATACTGCTTTTCCCCTCTACTCTCTTTACTTCCCCTCGTTCTTCCCCAATCCTCTCTCGCTCCAGACAGTGCCATGAAACTTCGTCGAGAATTATCTTTATCGAGAAATTGTACTGAGAAAACACAAGCCTGTGCACGAGGCCCATGAAACACGAAGAGAAGGAGGCGCTCGAAGAAGTAGCAAGGTTCGTACACGAGAATCCCGATTCTTGGGTTGCATTTTCGCGGTGAGGATCGGGTGAAAGAGTTTGCATCCGGAGTATACCGGCGGTAGAGGTAGGTGGGCACTAACGCCTGGAACAGAGAGTGTGCTGAGCCTATTTTGTATAACCAGTTCCTCGGCCGGGGTCTTAAATTTACGATCGTAGCCATCTCCAGACAGTTTTCTCTGCTTTGCGGACCGCGGAGTTTGTAACCTTCATCGCGTTCACCAGTCTCCTGGTTTCTTCGTACGAAGAAATCCTCCATTGCGATATTGTTCAGGCTGTAGCGAGCCCGAAGCATCGAACGCGCAACGATTCTTTACGAGGAACGAGCAGCGCGACGATGAAGCGATGTCGAGATTTTCCTCAAAATCGTTTTGACGAAATTCTTGCCGATCGTCGATCGATGACACGACGCTGACCTACCTCGCCTTCAATGTCGTTACGAAACTAGTTCGTTGACTTCATCCTCGAGACGTGTGGCTGAATGTTTTTACAAAAACAATATATGTATATCGAAAAAACTGGAACTCTAAAATTTTTTTATATTTCGCAGCTCGAGATCGTTAATAAAATCGTTATTGATCGTATTTGAGGAATCCAATCGAACTTTGATGCGAAAGGATGGAGTAGGGGACATAGCAGCGACTGAAAATGATGTCTGAGAAAAAGATTGCCAAATTGTGTGCACATTTTATTTTTGCTCAGATCGCGACAACTTTTTGATTAAAGAACAATAAACGATAACTAACGAATTGTCTTATAACCCCTTGAATTTAAATATAAATAACCATCGCTATCAGTCTCCTTCCTAGCACCGACCCAAAAACAAGTTAAATCGCCCATGGTCCATATTATTGCCGAATTTCATGCTTTTTTTGTTACCATAGACGTATATATTTACATTTATATGTGTACGAATACATATATATATGTATGTATATTTCTTTTACTGAAAAGGCTATCCATTTATTCATCGTGGAGGCTCGGCGATCGCGACGGTTTATAGGCTACCATGCAATAACCTGTAATCACACAGGCGTGTTCCCCTTGACGTTCACGGCCAACAGTTTCTTTCGAGCAACTCCCTACCTACCCTCGAGCATTCTATATCTAATCGGGTTGCACGCCGGAACGTTTAAGTCCATCGAACACGTAATATCTCGCTCGCTCGTTCATCTCTAAAGCCCTGGCACACGAGAGAAAAGATGCCTGAGAAAAGAAATTACTGAGGGGCAAAATGGGCGCTGGGTGACCGCAGCGCCTCTATGGTAGCGTCCCGGGAAACTCTCTCGGCCATTGGTCTCTCCAGTACGTACGTTTATACATGAGATGTCGCACGAAATTGCCGCCCGTAATGCAATTAGTCGCGAACGATCAGCGAGACATAACCTCACCGATGACTACCTACGTCCATACAGATTTACTCTCGTGGTAAAGTCGCACAACTGACAACCTACGTGTACGCGGTGACCGGGTGTTTTATACAACGGCAACCAACATCTTCCGTATCACGCATCCTTCCCCTCCGCCCCTCCCCCTCCCCCTACCCTCGCCTCTCGTGATGTTGCCGTGAGGATGAACGGGGATGGGAGAGATACGAGTTGCAAAAGGAAGAACGAAGAAATCGTGTATAACGACCTCTCAATAACACGGCGTAATCCGATTTATCCTCCGGCTGGCGATCCCGCGGCTGCACTTCCGACCGATGCTACAGAGTCCGAGACACCCGACGCGATTTTACGCCCTTTCCCACGAACCGCGACGAACCTCGTGCTTCTGATTCGAAACAACCGGAAATTCTCGTGAATGTGATATTTTACTATAAATCAATCCGGTTAGAAAAATATCGCCCAGGAGGAGATTATATTATTTTGATTCGGTTTTAGGAGAATGAATAACGCGCATTAATTGTCGGATACGTCAATATATATATATCAGGATTAATAGTTCGACTGGGTAACAGGTCTTTCCAGTGGACATTTTACGTTATGACCGACCGAGTTTCTAAAAAGGTAGTGGGAAAGTAAAAAAAAACAATTTTCAAAGGGTTGTATTCAAACATAACTCGTTTCATCGATCAAAGATTATCAAGGTTATTTAAAGATTGTAATTACTTAAATATTTTCACATTAGGTTGAGATTTTGTGAAATTTGCTCGGTCGGTAATAGAAAGTACGAGTATTTTTTTCAAACGTCGAACAAGGATTGATAGACAATCAAATTTAAAACTCGTGCCCAAAGGGCCAAAGCATCCTTGACAAATTTTCTTTACAGTTTTCGTTACCGACCGAGCAACACCTATAAAAATGAAGATTCTTCGTTTCAACGATTCTCAAACTTTCATTTTCTTTGAAAATACGTTTCCACGCATCCTGTCCCTAGTAGTTCACGATCACTACCTGATCACATTGGCGAAGTGCGACGAAGATCCTTAGGACCAAGCGGATCCAACGGTTTGGTCACCACGTATGTATCATAAATGTTCGTAACGTTTTGTCACCTAACGGTTTCAGCCCTCGATCCCGAATGGGCCATGAAATTTTATCGGTCAGAAAGAGACAAACATGTACGAAACACTATAGTGACTTTCCACCCTGTAGGTACCGATGACTCCATTATACGACCTTCTATCCAATTCCTCCGCGGAACACACGATCCATTTTCTCCCCGTGCAACTTTATGCAGAAGATAGCAATGGCAGTAAACTATAAGACCCCGACCTCCACCCTTCAGTCCCTACCTCGCCCCCGCAACCTTAATTTTCCTCGCTAGATAATATAACATCAAGCTGTAATGACCCGGGGCTAACTAACACCACCACGCGGAAAGTTAAAGCCACGGCCGTTGAACACCCGCTCATCGTTGGTCCCTGTTGATTCTCTAATTATTACGCACTGGGGAAAGGGCTCAAGTATTTCCCACCCTCTTTCCATTACCCCCGTTCATATTATATTGTTCAACATTTATACATATATATATATATTTGGTCACTGGTGGTCATCATCGTTGGCGCAGCTAGCTACGATCTATAATAAAGGGGTGAGCACGCTCTAGCCACGCGCATAATATTGCTGGTCTCACTCTTATCATTCGCCTCTATCACTCTCCCTCTCTACAAACTGAATCGCCAACGCACCCAGTAATGGCAATAGACCGTTATTTGCTCGAAGTCCATGCTATATAGATGGCGCTATGGTCAACGAACGAGATCTCATCTCGCTTTTAAGGGTGCGCGACGATATTAATCTTTAGGGGTTGCGCCACTATGCTCTGACCACCCTTCGGGGCTATACCAACCAGGAGAACCTGGGCAGGAGCGACCTAAATCTTTTGTCGACCCGTTCCTACGCAATCCCGAACCCTTTCGCACGATTACGTCAATATTCGGAACTTCGAGGAGGCCTGTGGTGCGGCACGAGGGATTTTGTAATTTTTTATTTTTAGCAATCTGTCGAGTGACACGACAACGTGATTTTTGTTGAGCTTCGAACCGAATCAAAATGAAGTGAATGAAGTTGAGGGAAATAAAACAAACTGGACACTTTCGAAATTCTATCAAGACGACCGCTCTCATGATCGAAAACAAATATTATTCTTCAAGGTGAACACGACGATGGAAAGCTTGCGAAAATTGATCGATAGTGAGATTATAAATTACGATACCTCGAGAGCTCGTCGATCAAACATTCGGAGTTTCACAAAGTAAATTCGTGTCAGGTGCTACAAGGATCTCGGCAGGATGTTTTCAAATTTCAACAATGTCTGAGAAACTCGTAAAGTAATGAACGACGAGGTATAATACTGGGAAAAAACAAAAACATCTCGTAAAATATTCGCGTCAACTTCGTCTCGGCCGATGATTTTCGTCGACGAGCGTGAATGCAACTTCGATCGGCCTCAGGCTAAATACAAAATCTCTGTATAATAACGTTTCGTACCAAGTTCTGTGTACAAATAACGTCGGGTGAGCGAGACAGGCGGGAAACGAAAGCATCCATAAAAATTATTCCGCGAGTCGTCTGGGTGGGCAAGAGGGCGAATACACATTGGTAACATTGTGAAAATTGAATTTGTCTCGACAGGATGATTAATGGCGTCGCCATCGCGAACGGAACGCGAGTGTTCCTCGCCCGCCATTGAAAGACATCGTGTGCGTGTCCGAGACAGAATTCACATCGATGATTCATCTACGGACTTGGAGATCTTTCGAGTGTCTTACGATCTTCGATGTTACGCAATCTCGATTCAACCAGCGTTCTTCTCTCGTTTCGCATTGCCACCGTGAACCATGAACAATCGTTAAGTGACCGGTGCACAACTGGTGCACCGATACCTTGGTCGATACTTATCCGTAGCTAACTTTATACAGGCTCTTTGGTAACCGATTTAGCAATAGTTTATGATCCTCGTGGACTCTCTCAGCAATATATACCTTCGATCGACGATAGTATGTTTTTTTTGGGAAATTTGACAACGCTATGTGCTATGGACGTAAAAGCACTTTAGGGCCTCATTAAATAAGGATCGGTCCATGCTGATAGCCAGACTATGCTTAACCCTCTCTAAACTATGTCTAACTATCGTTAAGGTATGCTCAATCGAAACTCGTGCTTAAGTCATATCTTATCCATTCCCAACTTCCACCTAGTATAGGCTTAACCCACCTTGATTACCCAAAGACCAAAATTATTTTGAAAAATCAATAAATCTTAACGTATCTTGCGAAACGATTTTATTTTTGACCACAAGGCAGGTCATGGTTCGTACCATGCATGGTACTTTTATTTCGATAAATACGATAAAATGGCGGAACTACTGGTGACACAATATGCAAATAGGAACTTTGATGGTTAATTAAAGTGATCAGAAGTAAGATTCTTCACGCGAGACTCGCGAGTCCCTTTCGATCCGGTCGATTCCACCTAACAGAAATTCCGCTCAACCATCTCTGTGAAAGTTTCTCCATCACATATGTTTTGCGAGCCTTGGACGCCATATGGATGTTTGTGCAATGCTTTCTGTGGATGACGTGGAATTGTGGAGGATCCTCGATTCGTGTATGTGAAAAGCGTGCAGAATGTTCATGCGATGTGCCGACCCTAAGATCTGACCCCGCGCAAGAAGCCTCGAGATTACAAGCAAACGGTCGCGCATACGTGTTAGATTTTCAAGATCCTGTTTGATCGCAGCGCCACCGCGGTTGGGGTGATCTATCGGTGACTTGTGCCGACGATGCGTTTCGATATATTGTGCGAGATCGTTGTTAACCGTACGTGGCGAAAACTCTCGTGGGTGCCATTTCACTCCTGCACGACTCGATTGTAAAACGCGATGGATATAGAAAGTTTTGTTTTCGGTCGCGTTGCTCCTCCGATTTATTTCCTTCTCAGTATCTTAAATTCTCCGTAAAATACCAAAAAAAAAATCGTTTTTAGAAGATTCTCATTATCGAGCATTTTTTCGAATGCTCGAATGCTTCAAACTCGATACTTTTCTCAATTTTTGAAAAACTCCAGGTCCCCTGACTCCCGAATAAAAAATTTTTTTTTTTACTTTCCTAATTTTTTCCAATCTATTTTTTCCGAATTTTTTTTATCAATAGATATCAATACCATACGTTCATCAATCCACTTAGTGATTTTATTCATCTCATTCCAACGCCTCTCGATCCGTAACGCTAATAGAGATCATGATTCAAGTAGATCGTGATCGGAATGAGAGAGATTCTCAAAGGGAAGCAGGGGCCGGTGTTGTTTGAAGTTTACGAAATAGGTTGAACGTAAAATGACGCTAATCAACGATTGTTGCTAAACGACATATATATCACCTTGTGCCCGAGGAGGTAGCTCACCGGCATGTACCAAATGATAGGCATTAGCTTACAGTGTATATTGCATCGAACGTGCATTACCATAGGATGGGAGCAAAGAATCTTGCACTTTTACTACGTGAAGTGTACGACTAACCGGCGAGGTAAGCAGGGAGGGGAGGAGAGGGGAGCAGGGTTGAAAGAAGGGAGAGGGAGAGGGTCCTGTTTGCCCGCTTGACTCTGCCTAGCATGGATGCTGAATCGCATGAGAAGAGTTTAAAGAGAGCCTCGCCCATTGCGAGAGCTTGTGTAACGATCGAGCCTACGACCTGGTTCCCATAACTGTTCCAAGTACAACTGGGTAGCATCCAAAGAGTACTCGGAGTTGGAAGGTTAAGCCAGGAATATTCATACTCCGTACTCCCTCGCGAGACTTTCATCTTTCCATTGTTACGAACTGTCGATAATTTCTTACGTAGATACATTCGTTAAGTCGTTACGAAAATTATCCAGCTCGTGAGATAAGAACAGGTGAAATCGTGATAATCCAAAAAAATCAAGAAATTGTTCGAAGATCTTGAGTGAGAAATTGAAGGAAAAATTGAAAATAAAACTAGAAATGGGATATTTGATTTCGTGGGAGTTTACTCGAAAAGTTTGCGAGGCTTGGAGATAATGGCGAATGGAATCGTGGCGAGCGAAACAAGAATCAATAAATAATGTCGAAAGGAATTTAAACGAAAATCTTAAATAAAAAAGTAACGAGACATTTAATTTCTCACCGGATCTTCGAAGGTAATTATTGACCTTTGATCCTACTTTCTGCTTCCTGTCTCGTTACAATATTCGCGATTGGAAACGAAAGCATACGTTTCAAAGAGTGAGTGCTCAGGTTCATTAATACGAATTATTGCGTGTGTACATATTTCGAGAGCCGAGGATGCAGACTCCCGCTGTGGCATTCATCGAACGCGAAATTCACTCGGGCTAATATATCTCACGATATAACTGGTTATTAAAATCGTGAATAGAAGCTTGTCTCGCTAATCAATAATTGGCATTGACTATTATTAGCGCTTGATTGATCGAGGTTGGGCTGAACTTGATATACTCGTTTTTATAATTCGTTTACATTATCCGTCGTCGTTCACAAATTAGTCGGTGTTGCTCGGCTTATAAAGTGAATTATGGTCATTCCATAATTTATTTAGAACTCGTCGTTCGAACAATTTTTTAATTGATTAAGAATTTTTATAAAAGTACAAACGCGTATGCTCACGTACCCTTGCGGGCATGCGCACGAGCATGCGCGGAAGAAAATTTGTTTCTAAATCAATTTTTCTGTTTTAATAAGTTTTAACGAAAGGTAAGCTTTCTCCACGATAAAAAAAAACTTAATAAAAATTAATCAAAATTAATTATTAGCGGCCCGCGACGCTTCCGCCTCGTCTGTTGATATATCACCGGGTGATGACATTGGCATGCAAGCCAGGAGAGGTAAGGAACGAAAAATCTTCTTAATTCGTATGTATTTTCTATCTTTGCCCTCACCGCCCAGCAGCATCGGCAAAAGCCAGGGCCGACAGTTGATCGATGATGTGCCGCTACGAAGTGGAAGATTGAACACGCCTGTCATCATTACAAAATTAATCCTATTAGCGGCGCTTTTTTTCTCTCACTGGCGAACTACGCGCCGAGACTCTCTCTCGACCGTACGTAAGTTTGACCGACCAAGACCTCCCTCGTGCGAGACACGATATCGACCCAATTGCCTCACGAACTTATAATTCACACATAAATTGTTCACGGTCAGTTACAATTTTTGCAAATTCTCGTTCGATCGACGAAACGTAAAAAAGAGCACCCGAAATTTGCTATTGTTATTTCCGTTATTGAAAATTCGGTACGATTCGTTAAATTTTTCTTAATCTCCTAAAGTCAATTTGGGTTTTCTGTCGAAAGCTGGGAAAAATTGCATCGCTAATCGAACAAACCGTGTTTTCGTTCAAGCGGACACGAGTGAACGATGTAACTGGGTCGGTGATAGACGTTGTTCCCTTTTATAAATATTATTTACGCGGATTAACTTTCGGTGCGGAAACGCACCGCGACAGAAACATGCACCGTGTGGTGCTCGCACGATTTTGCGGTTGTTAATCGAAGCTGGACAAAAATGTTGGACGCGTATGTACATAGATATATGTATGTATGTATGTATGTATGTATGTATGTATGTATGTATGTATGTATGTATGTATGTATGTATGTATGTATGTATGTATGTATGTATGTATGTATGTATGTATGTATGTATGTATGTATGTATGTATGTATGTATGTATATATGTATGTATGTATGTATGTATGTATGTATGTATGTATGTATGTATGTATGTATGTATGTATAGACACACGTTCACGATAATATTTGAAACCCGTAGGCGTCGATACGTGTACATGTAAAATAGGGGAGAAATGCTATAGACGAACCGGTTACATAAATGGACCACTCACGTTTCTTCGTGGTTTAATTTCAATTTTTATTTCCAGATGAACTAATTACGTCGATTTCCTCCTTTCTCGAACGAAAATGTACGCAATCGTTTAACGATGTAATGTTTGCACTTCGAAAAATTCAGTGAGATTGAAAAAGTACGATAAATTAAAAAATGGAGCAATTTTTTATATTGTCAAATAGATCAAGTTTTTTTAAACGTATTACAATGATTTGTAGCAAACTCAGTGTTATTATAAATGACTAATTGATAAAATTGGGAAAATTTTATTGATGGACCATTTCATGGTTTGACAAATGGACGCACGGTTTTTTACATGCATTGTGAATTTACATTAACTATAGTATATTTGCTTCTGGTCGTATTCTAATTGATATCAAAACAATATCTATCTGCCGAAAATAGATAGAAAATATAAATTTCGATCCCACAAAAACATTTTAAATTATTCCAAAATTCACCAGAGTGAAAATAAATTATTCCTTCATACAGTTGGACAATGGGTGATCCATTAATACCATCCGTTCATTAACAGTGAATTAAGATTTTACGAATGGACCACCCTGAGAATTATCCGAGAACCGATCGAGCATCGAGCACCCATTCGAGTGGTCCATTGACGAAGTCTCTCCTCTATGCAAATACATACACCCGACCCGCAGGCACATGCAGCATGCAACGAACCGATATCGGTGACGGGAAATCGCATTTTAATTGACGTGTCGAATCGCTCGTGCGTTCTGGTACGTTCACAGGAACAGAGATGAAACTGGCAGTAGGGTGAAATGGCATACGGAAAATTGAACGTACGCTAGGATGAATTCTCCCTTGGCTGTTGATACCGGTGATGTTCGTTCACTAACGTGTTCAATGTTTTGCACAGCGAGTCCGCGCCAGAGAACGTTCCGGGTTCATACCAGTCGTAAAACCGCGAATGCTCTTGCTCTCGTGCCTCGCCAACTCCGAGCACTGTATTATCCTGTATAGATATAGTTTTGAGTACATATATAAATATAACTATATATTATACATATAAATATAAATAAAGCCGAGAAGAACTGGAAGAGAAGAACTGATGGTGAGGAGACCCGAGCGTCACCTATAAAACGAAAGTCCCGAGAGAGTAAAATAGAAGCAAAGAGGATCTGTTGATGACCGGCGTTGAAGCCGGTGATTAGTGATTCGTCGCGGTGATATCTCTTTGCCAATACAGAACGGCCATAAAAGGTTCGATGAACGGAGTCGTCGTCGCGTAGCGCTGGAATAGTGAAGTATGATGGAGTATAAAATCACTGAATACCGGTACTCGATACTCGTGTAGACTCGCACATCCTCGTAGCCTCGGCCGATACTCATCGATGCCTATCGGGAGACTGCTCGATTCATCGTCCGGCGGAGAATTACTATAGACTCGTGGAGAAATTCACGGGAATATTGTTATTTACAGCGTTATTTATATAGATCGTTGGGTAAATAGTTGCTCGTTCGAACGCTCACAGGAAAAGTTGTATAGAGCCGGGGGCAGACAGTGACGAGAGCTCCGAATACCGGTACTCGTGTAGATATATATGCAGTGAATAATGACACTCGGGCAGAAGTTCAGATAAATACCGGTACTCAACGACGTATTCACATAAATCGTTGAATACTCGCAGATATTTATTCCGATACTTGAAGACAATCTTATACAGTGCCCCGTGCGGATAGTCGTAAAAATACTCGATACCGGTACTCATGTAGGAACTTGCATAGTATTCGCAAAAATTCCTACGGATATGAATACACGTATTCATCAGAATATTTGGATATTAATGAAAAAATAATAAATTCTCGAATACCTTGTCCTTTGCTGAATACGCTTCTGACGGTGCCTAAAAAATCACATCGAATTATGACGAAGCGACTTTCCTTCACGATGTTTCGTGTTTAAAACTCTTGTAAAGGGATAAACAACGGGTTAACACGTCGGACGCCGTACCAGTCCCCGGGGACCGACATTAAACTTCTCGTTCAGGTGGCGTCGGTCCCAGGGGACTGACATTGTAGGTCCGCCGGAACAGAGGTAACAGCAAAATGAGTGAGAACGCGTTAAAAAGTCCACTTTGTCCCCCAATGAAACTCCGTGTCAGACAAGATCTTTCAAGACGAATAAAAGGTTGATTATTCGAGTTAAATAAAATCAGTGTGTCGTTCCCACTTCCTAGCGCAGACCGGCCCTCGCCCTCTCCTCCACTTCACGTTTTCTTCACTCATCGGGAAGAAAATGTGACAGCGAACCCCACGGTGTATATTGTTCGACCGAATAAATAGAGTCTTAGTTGCGCGAGGATGGAAAGTAAACCAGAGGACATCGAGTTCAAAGGATATCTTGCAAGGACTAACGACAGGGACTCTCACGGGTTGTCATGGGGTAAAAGTTCGACGAAGGAAAATTCAAAGAAGAGTGTTTTGTTTGATACATTACTGCGAATGACAACCAACTTCCAAGGGCTTCCTGCCCTACACTCCCCCCCCCCCCTGATCAAACTACGTTATCCTTCGATATCGACCGTCATACCCTCGATAATGACACACACAAAATTGTCGGACGTCTGCACAGTCGGTTACGTGATCCTATTTCTTATCCAGATTTATGAATACTGCGATAAATTTTAAGAACGATTAAGAAATATTGATGTCGGGTAAATTTTGTATTAATTAATAATTTAGAAAATTAATGTAATAAATATGAACTAATAATTTGAAACGAAATAGTGTAAAAATTAGGATTAATATTATTTGATAATTTAAAAAAAGTAGTGTAAAAAATAAAATTACTTTAAATTAGTAATTAAAAACGAAATAAAGTTGTAATGCGAGATTGATAATTAGCAAATACCCGATGCACTTGTTTTGCTGATACGTGCCGTTACCGTTACAGGGCGGTTCGTGCCGTAAAGTCCGAAGCAATCTTAATATTCGACAAACATGACCCCATACCGAAAAAGGAAATAAAATTAATCCAGAGATAGAAACACACGCGAATTAATCGCAGGGAAGAAAGCAAATATTCCCTGCAGTGATCAACCGAACGAGATGAACTTTGCCGAGGCATTTATCATGCGTGTGGGTGGATCGGAGGAGGATACCGAAAAAAACGACGAACGAACCCTGAAACCTTCTCTCACCCGGTGTATATGGGGACTTTCATGAAAACTCGGAATTAACAGCCTGTGCAAGTCAGGCAGTCATTTAAATTATTTTTGAAATATTATTCCGTCAATTTTTTATAAATAATTTTGCTAATGAATGAGAAAATAATTTTTTTTATATTTCTAAATATTTTTGGATTTTTTTTTCACAGTTGCGATCGCGGTTCGTTTATTCGAGTTTATCAATGTCATATATGTGACACTTCACTTGAAATCAATTTTCCTGTAATTTTTGTCAAAATTTTTTGATCCATCGATTTTATAATTAAATTTTTGTTCGCTCTCGTTTTAGAAACTTGAAGTCACAGCACAAAAATCGCATTAATAAAGGTAGATTTATTTCGTAACTTGCAATTATAACGTTGATAAACGTTGATTACGACGTTGAAAAATGAAATAAAAATATTTTTAAATAAAATTTTTTGCATACGATAAAAAAACATATTTTTAAAAATTCGGCGCTGTCGACGAAGCCATGGGCGAGTTCTTATCGAATCGCCCATACACGCGATGCTCTTCGGTTCGATCGTGTCTCTCTTTTATTATACCACCGAGAGATGGTCCCCACTTTCTTTATCAATCCGAACCACCGAGAGATAAAACGAGGCAGGTACTAATGTGTTATTACATCGCTGGCTCTGAATGTCATGCTGCAAGGAACGCAGCGAGAGAGTGATGGGCACGACCCCCACGCGTATTAACATTCATACACAAACTACTGGCTCGCCTGAAATTACGTCGAATTGCTATATCGTGCATTGTGCCGAGAGAATAAATTTTTAACCAGAAACATACACAACTATATATATATATATATATATATATATATATATATATATATATATATATATATATTATAAATAATCGAATTTATTCTCTCCAAAGTAAAAGTAACGTTCGACGTCAGACTTGCAAGTGCTCATTTAAATTGACACGACTCGAATTTCCCTTCTCGAAGTTGTCTGAATTTTTCGAATTTCAACGTCGACATTTTTCCCAATATTCTCTCAGAATAGAAATATTGATTGATACAAAACAGAAACGTTTTTAAAAATTATAAACAACATCCTACTCTGAGAAGCCAAAAATATCACATATTTTGGTTTGCACAAAAAATCCATATTTAAAAAATAATAAACACACCCTCATCCCCCCACTGATATTTGACCCAAGAAGCTGGCGACGAGTCTCATTCTAATTAAAAAAACACTCACACAAATAAATATAAAAAGAGAATTAATAAATAAAAACTAAGAACTCAAAATGCAAAAAATAGAAATTAGAAAATTAGAAAATCCATCAACACAAATATGAAAAATATGAAAGAATCATAAAATGATCAATTAAAATTAGATCGTGAATCGTCGATTTAAAATTCGACTGGGCCATCGTTGCACTTCCTCCCCACAAAATCAACGCGTCTCGCACTCAGGGTGCTCTCACACACACACACACATACACACAGATACGAGAGATACACTCTTTCCCAATAGCCTCTCCGCCTCTCGTTCAGATTCCTTTTCTTCTCTCGTTCGGTTTCTCTCGTCGATCACATCGTTGTTAAAACCATGCATGAGAGGTTATACAAGCATGCATTATCGCACCTTCTTATTGCGCCGCGAAACGATCGACGAAGTAAGACGACCACGACAACGATCGTTAAGCGATCGTTGTCAATATACGAGAGGGATATACCCCCTCATGGCGTCATGTCTCTGGTATGGTGTCACGATTTGAATTGTGCGGCTCCCGCTTTTACGAATCTCATCTATAACGCACACACGCTACGTACTATAACTCTATTGTCTAGGATACGGTTTAGCTATGTTAATCAGTTTTATGATAATGAGGATTAAGGGTCATTGTTGTAATTCATCGAGTAAAAACCTTTACCGTCGCGTTGATTCGGTTCGAAAGTGCAATTTGCATCAGCGACTATATATCGACCTGGCCAAAAAGTAATTGCACTTTTATTACACAGCTACGCGTTGTTAACCATTGGAAAAAAAACGCAACGACTTTTTGGCCGAGGTAATATTTATTTTCTTACGTCGTCGCAAATATGCTGAATGATTTTGTTGAATTCATTGAATTATTGCGACGACGTTTCAATTATTGTAATGGCATTAACGATACAAAAATATAAATAGAACTGTTTGTCGATTACATTGTACCAAGTCTGATTTCTTGTAGCGGTCGAACATTCGACGTCGGATTATTAGCTTATCCGTCTCTTCGGTATCGTCCTGAGAAAGGATTTACGATCGAGGAACGAGCGATCTTACTGATTTTCTGCAGATCGGGGTCTTTGAATTGATTTGACCTTGATTTAACCTTGACTCACAAACGAATGTTAAATCAAGGTTAACTCTGTTGTTGTTTGCGTTTTTAAGGTGACACTTCTCGATGATCCGACAAACACGTTCGCGGGAGACAGTTTCGTGGAAAATTGAGGTTTTTTTTCGTCGCCGTGTTGCGAAGGTCGTTAAAATCGTTCGCATTTCTTCGGATTTGATGGAGACGATCGCTAAGATCGTCGGTGTATCGTAAACGTATGAATAAATCGTTTAGCATTCTTAAACACGGTTGATGCTGTGCCTTATGTGCTGGAATTACACCGAAAGGACGAGGACTCCTGCGACGCTTCGTCCTGCACGATGGGACTGAACGCAATGACTGTGAATCACCCTGTTTTATGCTGATCCGACGTCTTGTGGGTAGGTAGGCGGCGTACGAGTGCACGTATACATGCATTTTGTATTATATTGTAGAGGGGGCAAAATACACGGTGTCCCATTTTAATCTTTCGACCCCAAAATAGTCAAGATTAAAAAAAAATTAAATGAAACATTTGGAGCGTGAGGTCACGTGACAATAATTCATTTTCGCAGGGCAAAATGCCGAGCGAATTATAAGTTCTTGTTAATAATTTTATGACAGCTTTATTTTCATTTTATTAAAATTAAAAAAAAATTATTTCCAACTTTTTTTTGTTATTATTTTTTTAATAATATTGTAAACTTTTTACGAATTAATCATGAATTGGCATAGTTCAATGCTTTCGTCCGACCTTAGGTTGTGATAATCAGTGCGAATTGACGAACTTCAGAACAAAATTCTGACCTTGAATTTTTTATTTTTATTTTTTTTCTCTGTCGTCATTGATAATTTCTAAGTTAACCGTATGAAAAAATTACGACGCGACACCCCGTATAAATGTGTGCGGATATTCGAACTCGCACGTGTCCACGATACCCCCCGAATAAACGAAACTCGCGTGCGTAGCTCGTCTTTTGGCCTCTCGCGATTCTCGGAATCGCAGAGCCCGATTGCGTTGGCGCATCGGCGAGATTTATCGCGAGATATCATCGCGAAGTTCGCGTGAGCTGGAGCTACCCGAAAGTGCTGCACAAAAGCGAGACTCGAGAAATCGTCCTACCGGTGAAATTCACTCTTTTTCTTTTTTTTTATTTCAGCCAAAAATAAATTTTAATTGCCGCCATTTTTATGGAGATTACTCGATTTTTTATTTTTTTTTCAAACGAAAGATCATCGCAGTAATTATTTCATTATCGAATGAAATTTGTCGTCCCTCATACACAAGAACGTTCGTTACTACATTCGACGAAAAATCGTTAAAAAAACGATCGAATTTTTTGAAAATATATTTTATTTTGTTTAAAAATAAATGAAAAACAATAATTCCAAAAATTTGATTATTTTCTCAAACTACTTAGTATTCCGTATAATTGATTCGATCAATTGTAAAAATTTTCTCAACAAATAAAAAATATTCTTTTTCATCCAACATATCCAAATCCGATTATTTTACTCCGTATCGAGGACTTTGCCGAGCTTCGATTCTATGTAGTAGATTTTGTTATCCTCTTCGTACGATCGAAAGATAAAAACCGATAAATTATTGACGTCCGTCCAAAGGTAAAGGAAGACGAATACGCTAAAAGCCGAGTCCTTATTCTCCGCTTCTTCTTTCATTTTGTATACCATATACGACGATCCTTTTATTGATTTTTCTTTTCTCTTCCTTTTCACTGCGCTTTCCTGAGTCTTTGCTGACGGATGAGAACGCGAACCTTTTCCCCGGGCACTCTCGGCAACGGTCTCAATCATATCTACCTCCCGACCGGTTATATTGAATTTCTTACGTGTACAGTTGACTCGAGAGAGGCTGTAGGAGGATGAAGAATGCGCCTCTAGGATTTCCTGGAATGAACATTTGACGGAAACATCCTCTCCGGTCTAAAAGCAAACCGATATATTTTCCACGCCCGACGCTCTCCCGCGAAATTCCATGTAGAACCGGCCGGGAAATGATATCAATTTTGAACCGAGTGTTTCTTTTTTGCCCTCCAATAATATTTCTATAGCTTTATTCAGAACGAAATCATTCCTCGTGTCGGATTTCGCGTTTTTCAACCATTTGAAGAAAAAAAATCCTTTTCCCGCTCTAGGATTGGAAACAACCCTTAAAAAATGAAAAAAAATCACCGACATTTTTTATTCTCCCACAAGACACGCGGTTTGAAATATTAAGAAAACAATTTGCGTCTCGGAAGATCTTTGAAAAAGGTAAAGAAAAATCAAGAACAACGGTACGATAAAATTTCGGTCGTTCGTCAAAGTATCGGTCGCGAACTCGTTTTACGAGGTCGAGGACGAGCTCGGTGGCAACAAGGCCACGACGAGGAGAGCAACGAGCGTCAAGAACTGGTGGGGGCTTTATCGCACAGCGGGACAACGACCGCGTTTTAACGCGACCTTCGTACACCTCGAACGAGGTCTAAGTGGGTTCCTCACTCAGCGATGCTCCTCTGTTTTGTTGCCCTCTCCTTTTTCTCGGCTCATCTCTCGTCCTTACGCTCGGCTCGGCTCACGAGACTCGCTGTACGGCTGCAAGATGACTGAAACGAAAGCCTGCGAAAGAGGAAGAAGAAAAGAAAAACAAACGAAAACAACGTTCAGCTCAGGACGAGAAGAACACGTAGGAAGCGAGAACGTAGCGGCGTTTTAGATTCGGCGAGGCATATAACGCTCGAGTCATTGCTCCCGAAACACGGGGACGCCCTTTATCTGCATTTTATAGCCCAAATGGCAACGGGCGTAGGGTGAGGGCTTGCTCGCTGCGAGCTCTCTGTACCGTACTGTGTGCTACTACGGGGAGGATAAGGACATCGAGAAATGGGTCTTCGTACTTTTATAAGGGCCGTTCCGTGTCGTATTGATCAAAAAATTGGGCCAGTATTCGATTATGCAGTTGGGTCATTCGACACGAAAGACCTCGTATATACGAAGCATTTTCTATTAACTTGAACAGTTTTTGTCGAAATGTTGTAAATTTTTTGGTCATTTTTTCGTTAGTTTGCCAGGGTTGCTCAGAAGTCCTTTTCATGATTTATTTTCTCAATAATGTAATTGGCTGAGTTAACATGGAAAGGCTCGTATGCTAGAGCCAATTTTCATTACAAATAATTTTTTTCTGTCAGACGTTTTCAGATTTTTTTTCATTTTTTGTTAGTTTGTCAGGATCGCTTGAAAGTTTCTGTCGGGTATTTTATGAATTTTTTAATTTAAATTATTAGATCGTCATTAATCGTTTGACATGGAAGGCCTCTTATATCAGGCATTTATCAGCAACGAAATAAACTTTTTTCCCAAACTCGCCAAATATTTTACATTATTTCTCAGTTTGCCAGGTTTTATTAATATTATTATCATTATTATTATTTATAATTTTCATTGTTTTTAATATTCCACCGCGACAGATTGGATTATACGTGAACTTTTTCCCAATTCTCATAAACGCGTTTAGAATTTTTATTAATTACGAAATTGTGCAAATTTTTCTGCTCTGATTTTTTTTACAACGCCCTGCGTCGTAACAATAAAAAGTAAAAACGGGATTTAAAAAAAGTGGGTCACGCAGGCCAGGGCGGTTTGGCGTGGAAAGCTCCGTGCGTTAAAACTTTTTCGTGTGTTAGGCGCTTCCTGGGCTCTCTCTCTCTCTCTCTCTCCGGCTTTCGTTCACCACACACCGCCTCGCGTACTCGGATGATGTATTTTTTAACTGCCTGCGACACGAACGCTCTAATATACACCCATTATTACCGGGACCTTTTTATAGCGCATAAATCAATTCCGGCTAAAGTAGTGTTACGCCCCGTGTCGAATCCCTCCTAGCCTGCAAAAAGTATATAAGCTCGCGTCAGTATCCAGGAAAATGTTAATCCCTTTTCCTCTTCTTTTCCCATTTGATGCACGATAGGGGCGCTTTTTTCTTTTTCCTTTCGCCCAGATCTGCGTCACCACAATAATCATAATAATAAATAAATAAATAAATACATAATCAAGCATATAAAACATTATTAGTATAGAAAATAATAATAATAATAAATCTATTATTGTTACATCGTTATTATTATTATTTATTTTCCATTATTCAAAATGTAAACGATTTTTCATAAAAAAATGTATACATATGCGATGAGGGTTCAAGAGAGGGTTCAATGAATTCAAGCAACAATGTCTCAACAGACGTTACAGGGACGTTAAATTTCAACAAGCTGCTCTTCGAGAGAAGAAAGCATAAAAAAGTAGACGTATAAAATAAAATCTCGATTCGCTAGGTCTAACTTTCGTGTCTTGGCTATTTTCTTTTTTCGGAAACGAATGGCCCAAATCAGCAGAGTACCGCGATCCGCATAAAACCAAGGGTGAGGGAGAGAAACCCGAGCGACATACGACGTCAAGGAATGACCAAAAGCGAATGTGCGATCAAGAAAGAGAGAGAGAGAGACAGAAAGAGACGTGTGGAGTGAAGAAAAAAATGGTTGGAAACAATAGGAAGCGTTCTAACGGGGCATAACGCCGATGTACGTCGGGGGCTAACGGTCGTTAGCAGCGCCCTGGCCCGTATCGAAGAGCTCTTTTCTTTCTTTTTCTTTTTTTTTTTTAAGTACTATCGCATGAGCCACCAGAAGTCCTGCTCCTCTTCGTCGTGTCGTCTCCGTTGCTCGTGCTATATCGAGTCGGATCGTTCGTTCAAGAAGAGAGAAGGTGCAGGTAAAAGAGGGGTAAAAAAAACCACAGTTTTATGGAAGTACGGTGAGAGCGTCATTAACGAGTGAGAAAGAAATAGATAAAACGAGCGTCGTCGAAACAGCCCATTCGTGTATAAATGTATATATCACATTTAAGAGAGAGGGAGAGAGAGAGAGAGAGAAAGAGAGAGAGAGAACGTATTCCTTTTACGAGTCCTCCTGGAATAGTTATAAGAGGAAATTATATTACTTACCTAGGTCGAGTCGAGGGCACGCTCACAGAGCCGAAGCAGTTCACCGTCTTGAAACTTGGAAGATCGACTATCTCGATGTTTGGCGCTAATTTCGACAAACGCGTATCTATTTTTGTTGTTGTATGTGTAATTTACAAAAGTACGAAATAATGTAACGAATAATAAAATAAAATAAAACAGTACGAAGCGAGACTACCAGCGATACGAGACTGAAATTCAGTCCGTTATGGCTATTTACGTTTTCGAAGCGAGATGATGATCAACTGAACGTAACGAGAAAACACTTATTGTCCATTGTCTTTGAGACGTATTAACCTTCCTCCATTGCTAAGCCGAAGTTTCCTTCGTTTCCTTCGCTCTTCCGCGTGCGCTTAGTTCGTCATAAAAATTATGGAAATCATCCGGAGCTCATTCGTCTTACAAGTAAATTGCGACGTTCTGTTGCCTCGCCTGTGCTTATCGTTATCTCGCGAATTCACATCGTTTCTGGAATGGCAGACTTTGTTTTCTTATTTCTTTTTCTTACTTTTTTCCAGGATGGGAGAGCGAGGAGAAATTATTCTTTGGGCTGGAAATGGATAATTCGGTGAAGCGTGATCTTCGTTGACCTTGAAACGACCTTCAAATTTGCAGGGTTATGCGAATTTGCGTGACATTCGAAAAATAACCTTGTTTTTCCTTCCAATTTTAAAGATTCAATTCGTAAACATATTTCACTATGTCTATCATAGCTTCATCATTTAGTGACGCGTCTCGAAATCACGACAGGAACACTCGTGGCGTCGCCATTTTGTGATAAACAGTTCGCGAAATGGCGCCGCTATGCTGTAAGTGCCCCAGGCTGTATCTCGAGAACTACTCGGCCGATCGATTTGAAATTTGGACACGACACTCTTAGATACATTATCTACAAATTTGTGTACGTATGTCGCGATCAGTTAATTAGTTTGTCGACAAGAACATTATATATCGTAAACATATAGGTACGCTGTTTTTCGAATCGCTGCCATTTTTGCGAAACCGTAACGTTCGCGAGTAATAAAATAAAATATCTCTCGAACAGCGCGACGTTTGTCATTTCGTACCGTTATATCCGTAATCTTTGGTCACCATGTTTTTTTATGTCGTCGACCTGTGCCTCGGGAGAGTTCGAGAGAACAAGGGAGAGGGGGATGGCCAGTCGCAGCTTGTCGGATCGTAAACCGTAGGAATCAATATCTCGCAGCAGCAGTCATCGTTCCCCGTCGTCAGGAAACGTACGAGACACAAAAGGAGAGGGCCCCGATTTACGGACGGTATCGCACGCTGCATTCTCGATTAATGGAAAGAGAGAAGCTCTCCCGTAGCGAGAAAGAGACAACCAACGGACATATAAAAACGTCGCGTTTGACCTTTATTCGCCGAAAGTTCGTCTTCGATTTTACGATGAGTCGATGGGATTGAAGTTTTTATCGCTCGTTAACCATTTGTTACAAGAATAGATAGTAATTAGAACGAAAATGATCTTGGATCAACAGAAATGGGGTTCGCGATTACAAACTTCTGAAATACACAATTCTAAGTGAGTGATGGATCGTCTCGGTCTTCATTTCGCGATAAATATAGCTTGCTCACTCGGTCTCTCTGTACTCACAAAATCTAAAAGGGAGAGCTGATGCGTGCCTCTCCTTCGTTTTCGAGAAGCGGCCCAATATATCCGCACGTGGTCGTAAAAGAACGTCTCAGGAAATGCATGACGACGATTCCGAGACGTGTCACCGCATTGCGACGTCAAACGAGCCGCGAATATGCCCACTGGAAAAAACACATTTTTTATTCTCGACTTCACCTTGCCAATACGAATTTATAAGGGAAACAATCTTCACCTCCGTATACCCAGTATATGTTGCTTTTAAATTGGACACCCTTTATATCATCCCCTCCTCGATACGTATACACGGTGGCGACCAATTAATTTTATTATTCACCGCAAAAAATGATTTTCTTCAAAACAGATTTATCGATTTGAATAAATAATTATAATCGTGCACGAGGACGTAAGCGACTATAAATCAGAAAAGCATCTGTGCAGCATTAGTAGCCCCGGTCGGGTTCGCGTCCCCTTGTACAAGGCGTCTGGAAGTGTCAGAAAAAAGCTCGCTATATAGTTCGAACGTCTAAACTCGCCTCCGTGCGTCCTGCCACAGAAAATTAGAGGACACACCAAGATCGTCTGTGAAGAGAAAGAGAGAGAGAGAGAGAGAGAGAGAGAGAGAGAGAGTGGTTGGGGGGAGTTGGAGGGGCAGGGACACGAGAGCATAAAAGTATACTTTTGGAGTCAGCCCCGCGAGTTTCGTGATCGTGTCCCAGGCATCTTTCGAGCGTAAATAATATTTTTACGAGTGGCAAAGAGAGGTCCTTTTCCACTCTTACCTCAGAGCGCGCACTCTTCTCGTTTTTTCTTCTTCTGTTATTCTGCGGTTTTCTGTTCTCCTTGCCCGGTGAAAGAATGAGAGGGGGGTGGGGGGATTTTTTTTCGGTCAGTGACGCCTACCCGAAGACGCGGTACCGGGAACTCTTAGTTCGACTGCGGTCTTTCCACCCTGTATCTTCCCACTTCTCGGTTCTCGATATCCTCTTTCTCACTCGTTTTCTGACTGTCGTGATGAAGAATACGACGATTGGCCCGGTAAAACGACTGCGAGGTACAGTGGTTGGCCATGCTTTTTAACGCTTTTTATCAACTGGCCCGTTTCACTCTTCGGTGGCTAATAACTGTGCTGATTTTCGAAATCACCAGCTTTCTTTTATTTCGTGTTTTTAGTTTCTCCAATCCACGTCACTGTGGTTCATCGGCTGCATAAAGGATTTCTACGTACGTTTATGGCCGAAAGCTAAGAGGACAAACGCCTCTTTACTGCATTTGCCACACTCGTCGCTGAGTTACGGTCGAATGCTTTGTTAACCGTGAGGCTGTTATGATACAGTTATTGGCCACCTACGAAACTACCACCGAAACGAATTCCGTCTTCTCGTGGAGCAATTTTTGCTCCGATGACGAATATTCATATCGCAGTGTTCTAAATAATCGATCGAGCGTATTTTGAGGGATGCATGCGCTGATCGCATTTGCGCATGCGCGAGCCGGCGCGCATGCTCGCGCGCATGCGCCTCAACCATCCACGTCACGGTCTTCCGCTTCGGTGGCCAACGACTGTGCCACTGCCTTGGAAATCCCATCTAGAGCGAGCCGGGCTCTAAAAAAATACGATTTTAACGATTTATCGTTTTGTCACGTATCGCATTAACCGTGGAATTTTTCTATAAAGGTACCACCGCGCGAGTGTGACTTTTGGTAGTTCCTAACGTCGAACAACTTTTCTTTCTTTCTGTAGCATCGAATTTTCAGGCAGTAAAGAAAAAAAGTGTTTTTCGGGGTGCCAGATAGGAGGAGGCTATGCTCACACACGTGTGTGTCTACTCCCCGCAAGACCGAGACAGAGGGAGAAAGAGTCGACTGCGCACATTCTCAGAAGCCGTTAACATCGTCAGAATGTCTGCGAGAGCTCCACGTGTGTTCTCCAGGGATGAACGTCTCGGCGCGTGATTGAGCGGCTGAGAGATTTTTAGACTCTCTGTGGTAAAAAGTTGATTTTTTCGACTTCCCCTCTCTCACCCTCTCGCTCTCTGTCTCTTGCGTGATATTTGGAAAATTCTCTCGAGAGACCCCTTGACACGTATAAGACACGAAAATAGGCCAAGCTCGTTTGAATTCCTTATGATGAATGCTGACAAATATTCGTTTGACTGGAACACGCAATCGTTATAACGAGAGCGACAGATTTGGCTGACTCGAGCTCAAACATTTTTTCAATGGATTAAAGACTAATAATGAATTAATTAAAAAAAAATTAAAACAAATGAAAAAAAAATTGATAAAAATCGATAAATATCGATGCGACCATCGCTCCTGCCCTATGGCAAATTTGTAGGGCGTTGATGTGGTTTTGCCGCGAGGGCGAGGCACGATCGCGACGAAGAGAGGAGAATCGTCAGTGTGCGCGAGGAGGGAACGGTGTATGGGGGAAGAGTAACAAAATGAAAAAAAAATAAGAAGATAGAAAGAGATATTTTGTTCGCGGAGAGATGCGAGTATAGAGGCGAGTTGCGCCCCGCGGGAGATTATGGTAATGCCGGCAGACGTTTCGGGGCCGTAAAAATAATATGATGGTGTCTTGGCGCGGCTACCGGGTACTTTGGTCGCGCTTGCGTGCACGGTGATTCATTTCAGCGAGATAAAAAAGTGACGTGGCTCAACTCGTGTGTACGTCGGGCGATGCTTCGCTGTTGAAGGTGAACGTGGGGGACCGTTACCTATCTTTGCACACCGTGTATGCTCTCTCGCATGCACCGAGGTGCAGTGTGTAACATCACCTGAAACACCACTCTCCCTCTCTCACCCTCTCTTTTTCTCTCTTCGGCCTCATCTCCAATGTTTATTTCGCTGCTAATATCCATATAAATGAATCGCCGGATATTATTTACCAGACGAGAGATTTTGGTCCATGATCCAAACCCAAACTTTTTTTTCCATCAAATCTATTTATATATATCTCTTGGTATTCTCTGGTACTTATGGATTCATCGACTTTAGATTAATTGAAGTTGGCCATGGGGGACGTCGATTTAGCCGACATTTAAATTTATTCCGTACTAACCTCAAAATTTGACTAATATTTTTAATTACCATTTGAAGGTTAGTTTGTCGATAGGTACCATTATTAAATGTCAGTTTTTTATGAACGTCGATCCATTAGTAAGTGCTTGTCGATTAGTAGGTGTTAATTTATTAATGAATGCTAGTTTACCATCGATAAACGATAGTTTACCATTTTTAAATGGTAATTTATCGCTTACAAATGATGATTTATCGTCGATAAACGACAGTCTATCGTTAGTAAACGGTGTTGTATTATTGGTAAACAGTGGATTAACCTTGGTTAACGCTAGTTTATAATTGGTAAATGGTACTTTATTCGTGCCAAGAGACATTCAATCATTGGTAAACGGCAGTTTATCATTCATAAACGAGGATTTACCATTCGTAAACGGTCCATTCGTTCGTTCACGTCCAAACTTTCTCGAAACCTTCTTTTCGAGGTTTCTTACATCATTCGAAAATAATATTATTCACCGGCTCGAGTGACGCAGATCCCGTCTAGCACGATCGCGATGAAAATCGTCCCGTCTCTTAACTCGATTGAAAGACACCGTATGGCCAAAACATCGGCTTTTCCAAGAAAGCTATTATACTAATCTCCGACAGTAAGTTTAAAACACCGGGCCAAGCCTACTTTAACGTGGGCGGGATTCGTGCAATTTTGCCGAGAGCGCCGTTAACCACCCGTCCGTCTGTCGCGGGAAACTGAAAGAACGAACGACACGTGAACGAGTATACGTACGTGAATATTCCTGGATCGTCGACAACGTTTTGACTCCTCTCACGATCTCCTCGGGTTGTCCGGGTCGGGAATACACGACGGATTTGCCAGCTCGAAATTCGCCCTACCCCGAGAGACGCGTCAGAATTCGCGAATGGTACTCTCAGTCGAAAATGAAAAGAAGAAAAAAAACCAAATGAATAAGAGTAAAAAAGAAACGAGACCTCGAAGAATCATGACGCGACGCTGAAGAAGACGGTGGACATCCGTCACTCGCGGTATTCGCGTGAAATTCTCGATGGGAAATATATTTGTCGCGCGAACGATGATTCTACTGCTTCGGTCGCTATTAAAAATCATCCAGTACGGCGCAAGCCAAAGTGTCGACAAGGTCGGTGAAATTAGCGTCGAAGATTCGCTTCTGGCCGCACGCGGTTTTTCACGACCCTGAACCGCGCGCGACCATCATTCTCGGCGCATGCGTGTCTGCGTAGAACGCGCGCGCGCATGCGCACCGGGTGAACGAGAGGTGCCAAAATAAAATCTCGCACCGGCTTTCGTGATACATAGGAGTCGTGTTTCCTTTACGTTTGCCAGACCAAAAATTGGCGAAAAGCTTCGGGCCTCGGTGATGAAAGGAACGAGATTAAAGAAAATAAGCGCGGACGCCGCTGTGCGTGTGTATGTGCGCGATGGAAAAATTGAGACCATGCAGTTGGAGCGTGAAATTGAAATAGCAATAAAGCTTGGTACTTGTCAACACGCATCTAGAAACGTTTTGCTTTTAAGCGAATTTTTCGATTTAAAATAATTGCGGAAAACAATATTTGGGGGTTTTCTTCTGTCATTTTGTGCGACGAAATCAAATTCTCCAAATGATAAAAGTAGGCACAGGATTTATATCCTACGATGCAGAATTTTATAAAATCGAATTTAAAAAAAACGTCATGATTATTTTTTCCTCGTTATTTTGATTTTTTAGGGTCAGGTTGGAAGGTAGTTTTTTTCAAAATAATGGAGGAATAGAAATTAGTATGGAATAATGAGAGGGGGAACTAGGGAATAAGCGTGAAGCGAGAATTTGCCAAATAAGGAACGTTTAAATAAAAAGTTAAATAAAAATGCTGAAAAACAGCGAAATTTCGAAATTTTTGATTTTCTTATGAAAATTTTTGAGCGCGCTTCCATCTATCTACACTCAAGAGTCATGGGGTGAAAAATCATCCGACCCGTGAAAGTTTTAGCTCGCTAGTCGAAAGGATAATAACCGGAGGACTTTTTTAAAAAAAATTCTTCTCTCGTACCAATTTAAAAATGATTAATGCGAACCTTCCGAAATTTGCATAGATTTAAAGTTACACGAGGCCGAAAGTGTCGTGCAATTTTGATGCAAATGGCTCAACCGGTTTGCGTAGTTGGAATTTTGCTACGTCCTCGCTTCAACTTTTCCTCGTTACCTATCGTTTTCTTTTTTAATTTCGTTTCACCCGCGTCGTGCACCCGCTCGAGACACTGAACTTAAATACCCTCCAAGTTTAACGCACCAAAGGTACAACCCGGTTGTGCTTCGGTCTACGTAGAGAGACGTTAAACGCAACGAGAATAGAGCGCGGAGATATCTGTCAACGGTTTGGCAAGCCGCGCACACGTTCGGATATTTGTGCAACGTTATTTCTGGCGATGGGCGCCCAATAAATTTCACGAAAATTTTGCACGGTTAACCAGGTGGCGAGGCTTTGGGTCAAATACGTGATCATCGAGCATCTTGAAAAACGTTCGTTCTTGCAGTAATGAGATATAATTCAATAAGATTAGTGCTCATTCAGTCGTCACCGACACTTTGTCGGTGTAATAATAATAATAATCGTACTATGAAATTTTCGTACTATATTTCAATTGGTGAACCAAAAATTCAAATAGTTCATTAAAATTAAAATCCTAAAAAATTTCATTCCACCGATGTGTTAAAAATATTTATTTTCACCGAAGATAATTGCGTTATAAATTTCAAAGTCGCGAGAAAAGAAAGAAAGGTAATCGAAATTTCGATGGAATTTCGAAGAACAGTTCGCCAAGGGACTCGAATAATACGAGTGAGATAAAATTAAAGGACCGGTACCCCGTGTGGCTCGGGAAACTGTGCAATTTCTCATGTATCGCGGTGGTTCCAGATGGGTAAATGTTGAAGCTCCCACGCGACTCCGCGTAGCGGTTCCACGGCATTACCTCGAGTCCTCGGAGGATTTTCCTCGATGGATGAATTATTAACCTGATTATGTCGCGAGCGAAAGGTCCGTGGTAACGGCTATCTCACCTTTCTCGTGTACCATCCAACGTTGGTTTCGTGCATTATTAAGCCACGAAGCAAAGGCAAGGAGGTTGCTCGCTTACCGTCGTCAGCGAGAAACGGAAAATACGAAGAGATAAACCGACCTCGTTCGGAAGAGCGAGCGAAAAGGATCGAAATAAAAAAGGGAAAGGGCCTCTTGCCCTTGCTGTCCGTGGTGCCCTTGACCTCTGCCCTTGCCCCCTGGCTAACCCTGCTCTCTCTCTCACTCTCCCTGCCTCTTTCTCGCTTCTTCCACATCGACCGTATCTGCCTTCCTTTTTCGCCCACGTCGATGAACAGAAACGCTCGGGACAGAGATTTTTCTCGTTAACTCATTGCTGCCGCGACCCTGAGTACCCAAAACCACCGACATGACGAGCTACCCTCTCCAACCATCTACTTGCTTTTTTCCCTTTTTTTTCCTTTAGTTAATAATTCAAGATGAAAAACCGCGACCAACTGTGGTTGGCCCATGAAGATGTGATGGTTATTCGGGGTACCGAATAATTCTTGGGATACGTTTGCTCTCGCAAATTCGATACGGGCGAAGGCTCCCGAAAGTCGAATTGGAAACGGACGCGAGAGGATTTAATTGGATATCTCATGATTATTGTAATGGCTAATCCCGGTAACGAAATTGTTCTTTTCTTCGTTACTTACGGCACGTGGTTCCTCGAACATTTTCAACCGACTGTTGGAAGACATTAATGAAATAAATTGATTAAATTAAATAAATTCGATAAATTTAATAATTTGTATAAATTCAATATATTAAATGCACGGTATAAATAATACGATAATAATAGCAATCAAAATAAGATTATAAAAATGATCAAAATTGAAATAAAATTTTTTAAACTGCGGCTCTTCGTGAGACTTGAGCTCACTGTAATTTCCTACTATCTCGAAAGGCATCGAGATGAGTCCTTGGATGCAAGTAGGAAGATTTTTGTTTTATTTTTTCTATTCCGAAGAGCGTATAATATCCCACTTCAGTCGACGATCGCGATGAATCTTAATGGGTTGAAAAAACGCTCTTTGAATTCTATTCGAGTGTGAACTGGCTCGCGAGTGTAAGAAGTATGAAACAAACGGAAAGAGAGAGAGAGAGACCAGTGAGACAGAGGCAGGAGATTGGAGAATGGCAAAGTGTGCAAAATCGACACCGGATCGGGGCGTTTCGTTTTGTAATGCAAACTATCGCACGCTTCCTATCGCGTTGTTCTCGCGCCATTGGAAAATGGGATGCACGAGCACCGAAACACATATTGATGCGTCGTAACGGAGGAAGAGAGGGCAACAGCTGGAAAGTATAGAAGGTCCTTTGGAGATGCGTGCACGCGGTGTACAAGTGGTACACGAGTGTTATTCTTGTAAAAGTACAGACGGGAAGACGAAGGTTAGTTGGGTAATTTCTGTGTGCCTGCGATCGGAAATCACCGGCTATATATACGTATGTATACATCAAGATAAACGAAAGACCACTCGGTAGAGCCGGAGAGCGTTGAGCGCACACCCATCGTCGTAGGTCGTGATGAACGATTATTGGCGTCCCGGGTTTCGATTGAATCGATTACCGGAGCTTTACCAGCCGCGCGACTGCGGTACCTTGGAAACTAACCTGCCTTTTATACCGAGTATCGTACGCGCCCGTGCGTATTGAAAAATCATTCCATCTCGATACAGTCCGATCTCGCGCAACTGTTATCAACGTATTATATCGAGTTTCATTTTTTCTTTTTGTCGAATAAAAAAAAACATCGACGGTGATTCGAAGGCTCGAGATATATCGAATTTTTGTACTACCTCGATTTTTGTGAGAAGACGTTTGATTTTATCTTCGAAGTTTTTGCTGGCACATGGAAATTTGTGGGTCAAAAGTTGAAAAAACGTGTTTTTGACGATGTTTTTTTGTTACTTTCGGCTTATATTTTTTTAATTCTCGGCTAAGTGACTATGATATACTGTTTTAAAATTGATTGAGATATTTTTTCGCGACATTCTGAGGCCATTTGTCGCGTGACTGCCAAAATTTTGGTAAACCAAATTTTTTGTCCTTTTAAATCAATTTCCTCAGGCACTTATAAAATCGCAAATTTTACGCTGATTACGAATATCATAGTCGCTTTACTCTTGCAAATAAATTGACGGGTGAAAAATCGAAAAATCCTTAAATTTCAAGGTTTTCTTAGTGTTTTGTCTATTAATTTCAAGCTATCGAATAAAAAACTATGATTTTCGTGTTGTACGGGAAATTTGCGATAAAAATAGACACTTTCAAAATCATTTTTGATAAAAAAAAATTTTCCCTTTATCAAGGACCTTTTTTGCAGTTTTCAGTTTTTTCTCTTTTTTGCCTATAAAATTTTTTCCTCGTTTCATTTCCCAACAAAATTCTTCTCCAAAGACTAGCCCTCGTTCGATAATTTCTAGTACAAAATTTTATATATTTCTTAATTCAACGAAATATCATTTTCCACCGTGTTTTTAGAATTCTTACGAAAGTCGGACGATTTTTCACGATATCTGCCTTAATCACGAGGCGTGACTCGCGCGAAACCTTACGCAAAACGGAAAAAAAGTTAATACACTAAACTGGAACTAATTGGTCGTGAAGTGTGTCTTTATCGCGGTAAGGTTGAGTCGGTTCATAAACTCACGGGGGCATGGCACGTTCATATCGGAGGGAAAACGAGTTCTTGCAAAAAAGAATTGTCGAGGGAGTAAAACTGTATTAGTGCAACGTGAAGTCAGACCTTTCCGCCCTCTCTCTCTCTCTCTCCCTCCCTCTCTACCTTGAGAAGTAGAGAGAGATATAGAAGCCAGGAGCGCGAAATGCAGACGAGTCAATTATGAACGAGCCAGGAAGTTGTAGGAACACACTCGGCTGGAGTTCTCCAGGCTTCATGGATAGAGAAAGAGTATTACAGAAACCGTAAATAACGTTATCTAATAAGCGCGGCCGGCAGCAAAACAGCAGTCAAAAGCGACTAAGAATATATACATATATATATTAAAACAGGAGAGACTAGAAGTCAGCGAGTTAGGATGAATCTAACTTACACGTAACGTGGCGTGAATTAATGCGCGAACGTTTTGCAGCTTCGCCGTTTTATTTCTGAATGCGAAACTTTACCATCTCTCTCTCTCTCTTTCGCCGTTTGCTCGACCCCATGTGACGACACAACGGACAGAGGAAAAGCCTGACAGCAAACGCGGTAGGAATTTGAAGATAACTACGAGAGACGATGAAGTTAAATGTGAAAGTTGGCTAATTGTTAACGAGACTGGTGGGAAATTTCGATGCGTTACTTCCGGAAAACGTGACAATTGTGTAGAGGTCGTTCAGGTACTAATCAAAGGGTGAGTGAACTTCGAACTTTGGGGGTTTTCTTTTTTCAAGTCGGGTCCTAAATCGGCTCGACCCACGTTTTTTGTATTTTTGATGACTTTTTATTCAATCCAATTAACGATTAATTATCACCTGTTGCCACATGCATTAAAATAATAATAGTAATAATAATATTTACGCATCGATTATAATGTCACGCAGTTCTTGAGTCGCTTAGTAACGTTCTTGTAAAAAAATTGTTTCTTTTTTTTTCACTTTTTCTTTTACATCGACGTTCTCGCTCGTATACACGGCGTGTCCGCAATTTTGTTCGTCTTACCGCTTTACGAATTATACGATCGCGCTCATGGTTCACGGTATCGAGTGTGTGCGCGCCCAGGGGCGTGTTCCCCGTAAAACCTCACGCCAGGGTTTCGCGAAAGTGAGCACTTTCTTTACGATCAAAGTTTGCCTCGGCTCGTGGCTCAGGCGAGAGAGGAATATACAGTATAATATGAAAGAACTTATCCCGGAAGTACACGCTGACGTAGGAAATAATTGAAACACCGTGCTATGCAACGAAGGATTCCGCTGTGTTGGTATTAACTGTATACACGCGCGCGTGCATTATCCCAGTAAAGCGAAGTAACATAATTTCTTATTTCAAATTTTCTTCATTTTCATTTTTTATTTATGCTTTTTTGTATACATTTTAAGCATTTATTAACATATTATTATTATTTTTCTTAGGAAAGCTCATTTTCAAGGTCGTTAGGTGCGACCTTGAACTTTTTTAAATTTCCATTATTTTCACCCTTTGCTTTTTTTAATTCTGATTATGTATTTATACAGGATTATTGCTTTGTTGGGAAAAGCTCGTTTTGTAGATCGTTAGGTCGATGCGTTGGCTTAATCGATCAAACAGGAATTTCAGTGATTGAATATTTATACGAAGTGAAAATGTCAGTTTAATTGAAACATAAAAGTAAACCAAGAAAATTAATTTGTCTTCTTTTTTTATATTCTTATACAAGAAAAGGAGGCTAATAAATTTTATTGATTATATATAAATATATAGGTCTTTCGCGCGTGCGCAAGTGAGCCGTCGAAACGAATTTATTTTATTATCATCCGGGCCATTTCGTCAGAGCCCTCCTGCTTTCCTGAGGACAATGTTGTGCCTTCCTGCATAGCAATATATAAGTAGTATAAGCCAGCAAAACTATTTTACTGCCCACTGGGCTCGATCATTTCGAACGGAACGTTTTCATTGGGCCGAGATACTCGCGGGCGTCCGTTCTCGGTTTTTATACGTTACGACGAAGTATCGGTGTTATGTGTCTTTCTTTAATGTTTCACGTCAAAGTAAATCCTCCGAGGGTGGCTTCGCTCTCATTTGTAGCCGGCAATCAAGAACTTTGTCCATTGCTGACGTCGGTGCTGAAAAAATATTGGATACACGGTGTGGGCGGAAATATTTGTATCGGCGCAATAATGCACGTGTATGTGTTTAAGTAGAAACAATCCTTCGACAAATATTATAATAACAAGCGCAGGTACTAGTCCAACTCCAGTCCCAGTTTGCGCATGCGCGCTTGGCGCATGGCCTGCGCGGACCCCCGACGCGCCGCTGCAGGCGCACGCACGAGGCCACGTTACGGAGCTGCCGCGCGTGCGCAGGTCTATAGATGGACGCTTCGGTGCATGCGCAGAATCGAAGCTCGATCATTCGAAAGATTGATTTATTTTTTCGTAAATTATACGTCCATACTTGTAATATGACGTCCGAATACGTAAAACGATTAATGTTCAATGAATCAGCACGCGTTCATTAAAACAGAATTACGAAATGTAATAAAATCGTGCTCAGTTTTTCGAACGATATTTCAAGAGGCCAGGGTACGTTTGTATTACAAGGTGACAACCCCGTGATAAAAAGAATACCGTTCTACCATCAACTCGTTCAACTTAAACGCTGACTATTAAAATTTAAACCGGAAACGACGCAGATCCAATAATATTTACCCCTCGAAATAATTTGTTTCCTCGCGGGTTCTCCTTCTTTCCATCCCGCTTCGTTTTCATCCTCTCCTTCAAAGTAACGCTCTCGCGCATCGGCCCCACGACTCGTCGACCGTGCGACGAAACGATATGAATAAATTTTACTTTCGCGCACGAGCCCGGTAACATCCGGTGGTGGCCGAAAAATAAAAAATGCGCGCTACGTACACAGAAATGGCGTGCTAAAGTGTAACTGCTTGAAAAGAAGAACGAAAAAAAAACAACGAATAAAACAAGAAATCCCTTCTTTTTTTTATTTCGTCCCTCTCTCTCCCTCTCTCTCTCACACACACACACACACACTGACTCACTCGCTCACTCTCGTTTCAACCTCGTCCGTCGCTTCGCGGGTTCCCTCCTGTGCAAGATCAATCCCGCTGAAAATATATTTTCAAACGGAAAGAAACGAGCTGAGATGGCGGGGGACGCTTTTGAGCTTGTACGTCTTACGGTCGGGGCGAGAGCACGATTCTCGATTCTCTCAATAGGAGAGAGAGCCGGCGCAGCGACGAAAGAACGTTTGCCGCTGCTGTTCCTGCTGCTCGAGATCAAATGAGCCGCGGATGCTTCTGTGTGGCAAACAGAAGCATCGGAACAGTTCTTCCTCGAGCCCTCCCACCCTCTCTCCCTCCCTCCCACCCGTCGACCCGATGTATCGCAAGACTTACCAACGACAGCGACGTAACTTCGCTCCCTTTCTTTTTTTTCTCCTGTTTTCTTCTTCGCGTTTCTTTCGTCGTTTTATTCTCTCTTTCTTTTCCTCTCTTCGTATTTTTCGTTTCTTTGCTTCCTGTTTCCACTTCACGGCACAGATTTACTGTACGATTTACCACGCACGACAGATCTGGGATACTTGTACGTCCGGGGTGGATCAGACGTTTATTACCCATGTAAGATTGTTTTTTCTTTTTACAAAAAGAAAAAAACTGACGATCGTTTTAAAAAAAATTGTAATTAATTTAACGAGGGTTTTAGAATTGGTCGTGACAATCAGTTATTCTTTCTTCGTCCTTTATTCGTCGTTAGTTCGATAGAGTTTGGATCAGGTGATCGCAAGAAAAGTGACAAAATTTGAAATTTTGAAAAAAAATTGTTTTTCCAAAATTTGAAGAAACTACCAAAAAAAATAGTCCTATTACTTCCCGACTATTTTAAGTATCGAGCTTAAGATTTTTTTGAAAAATACCCAATAAAATTCAATTTTTTTCTTTTTTTTTTGGTATTTTGTTTCTCGTTCCGTTCGAGCTCGTCCAAGCTCGGTCGGTACGGTAGGACACGCGGGTCTCTACCTCCTCCGCGGCTTCCTCGGTGTTTTCTTCCTCTTGTTCGCCGCCCCCTCATGCATCATTCTCTTTCACGAGACTTCGAACGACGACGAAACGATGGCTCACTCCTTAAAGTTGTCGCCGCGCGAGGGCAAAAGCCGAAGCTCGGTGATACTTTTACCCCCACCCATGGCTAACACGCACTCTCGTCCGGAGGGGCCTGTTACCACCAGACGACGACAACTACGACGACTTCCCGGCACGAGCAGGAGGGGTGGGGGGGGGGGGGCAAGGGACCAAGGGAAGACTCGATAACGGATTGATTGATTTAGAAGTTTTTTTTTTTTTTCGTTTTTTCTTTTTTCGAGGGTTTTTTTTCATTCGGATGCGCGTTTTATCGACGTAAAATGTACATTTCGACGGATAATGGATGAGTCTCGAGGCGCTCGCGCGTGTATACAGATATAGAAGCGGTGAGTACATTTTGTCGTATACGCGTAGAATTCTCTTGGATTTTCGGATTACTCTCGCGTCGTTAAGCCGAGATACGTATCGATCAGTGTCGCTGGAGCAACGCTAGCTGAATTTCATGCACGCCAGAATGCGCCCCGGCAACTCTTTTAATCTCGCGTTCCGGGAACGCGACGTGTGCTTTATTGTCAACCACGTCGTTCGGGGAGAAAATGAAGGAAGGAGAGACCGAGGGGATGCTTCGACTTTTGGCAAAGTTTACTTTGGTAAATTTCCTTGGCGGAATTGAATCTTGTGTATTTTTACGGATATTTCATGGACAAGTTTGCGTTGCAGTTGAATTTTTGTTAAATCGGGTTATCGAGATAATTATTTCTAATTTTTGTTTCGATTGAAAATTCGATTTGTAAGTCGAATACTTCTTGATAGGAGTTTTCTTGCTGAATATAACCTTTAAAGTCTGTGGGAAAAGTATAATTTACATTTATTTTTCAGCGGAACGTTAAGGCTGCATTTTTATTTTGCAATGTAATCGCTGTATAAAAAAACGACGTTAAATTTTCGGTGGAAAAATAACGTTAACGAAGCATGATTGTCATCAATAAAATATCGTCGTCAAAAATCGCCATTAAATTTTCATTGAAAAGCAACTGTAAACGAATGAATATAAATATGAATAATCATACGAATGATAAGGGGAATATGAATTATTATTGATATCCCCCGATGTCACGAGAGTTTATAATATTAATAGAGAGCCGAATTAAATTTTTACCCTTGACAAAAAAATGTATTTTTGTCGCGTCAAGAGAATTGAAAATTCAATAAGGACAAGGGGTGAATTTTCCTAAGGGAATTTACAATATCATCTCTTCTCTCTCTCTGTCTCCCCAACAAAATAAAAACGTATAGAAAATTCACGTAAATCGTCTCATTTTTCATCGAACGAAACTTTTGTACGCGAATGTATTTTCATGAACATCCTTAAAATCCACGCAACCCCGAACGATCCGTAGAATCGCGAATGAGCTCCCGTCGGCTGTGCGTGCACGCACGAGGGAAAACAAGCCGGATTAAGGGAATATGTGGTAGAAGCAGAGAGCAAGAGAGAGCTCGGGGGGGTTGGGATGCACGCGTACACCGGGTAACTACCCCTACGAAGCCAACCATCCCTCCCTCTCATCGCGAAACGTCCTTGAACGACCGTCTATCGATCGGCCAGGGGGCAACCCTTCCCCGCGAAATTTTGGCATAGGGGTGCGCTTTTCACTACCCTTAACCGTAACCCATCTCGCTCGTACCCAACCCCCGTTCTCGAACTCGGTCTTTCTCACTTTGGTTAACCCTCACGAAACTACCGGCGCATGCTGTGCGCATACACCTTCGCCTACCTTCACACACATATATAATATATATAGATACATAAACACATATGCATATGCATAAGCGAGCCCGTACTCGCATATGCCGTTTTACATGCTATAAACCGCATTACATTTAGCGCGTAAAAGCGCTCCTCAGTGTGAAATCATACGCCGAGATATATGTATTTCGCGGATATATTAATTACCCGTTGGTAGAAAGGTAGCCACGTTTCATGATTTAAAACGATGGAAATGTTCCAGCTAGATCGATGGTTTGATACATTTTCAACCCATCTAAAAATGTATCAAGGGATGTTGGTCAACGTTGTTCTGCCTCTCGCGTATAAAAATGTGGAGTTTGCGGAGAATTGACTATTCCAAGCAACAGCAAAAAGTGTAGTATCGTGGAATACGAATAAAAATAGATTTTTTATTTTTCGATATTAAAAGGGTCGATCTGGTGGTCGTTTTTGGCTTTTTTGGGTTATCACCTCACACGGCTATATTTGTCGACATCCCCTTGCTTGCCTCGTCACCCAAAAGAGACCATCGAGTATTTTTCGGCGACATATTTTCGAGAGAAAGTGTCCTCGTAAAAAAGTTGGGATATCGCTCATAAGTGGCTCGTCACGCGGTCGCTACGCTATAACCCATCACCTCGTTCGACCCGACGTCGCCATATAACGGGTCCATGGTATATGGGTATATATAATCTGCTGTCTCGATGACCAAGCCACATATCCTCCATTCGAGGATATTCACTGTATCAGTCGTTCACGGTTTCTTCTTTTCGCTCTGGTCCATCGTGTTGAATTTTGAGAACGTGGCACGTCGGGAAGGTGTCGAAAGATTCGCTCGGAAGAGTTGAGGCAAGATGGCGGATGACGCGAGGAAATGGAGTCGTAGCTACGGTCGATAAAGATCGTGGAACGAAGCAGGCGTGCACCGTGATCAAGGACGAACGTCAACGATTGTAACGTCCCGTGCAGTCTCGTTTCTATCCCAGGAGGGATCTAACGGCAAATGGACGAAGGTAGGATGGTACACACGGAGGAATTAGCAGTAAAAAGAAAAATTGACGTTTGTCTATGAGTACACAGGGGGGAAGTAGGATGGGTGAAAATGGCAAAAGGAAACCCAACAGCAATGGCATAGAAAGTGAAAGACAGATAGAAAACGAAGAGGAAGCCAAGCTTACTTCCAATACACAACTCACACCGGGGAGAAGGTCCGAGGGGACTCTGAATCGCTCGAGGAATAGAAGTAATACCTCTGGTATTATATAGCGAGTGGAGAACTAGAGGGAGGGTTCGGACTGAGTAAAAGAGGGTGGAAATATCGAGTGGGAATTCTGTACGTCTCGGTCTTTATCTCTCCCTCTCTCTCTTCACGTTCGTGTTCCACTGATGCATGAAGCGATGTTACTGACCCCTATCCGCCCACTGAAACAAACCTATTTTTTCCTTCCCTCTTTGTATTTCCTTTCTTGCAACTCCCATCCCCCCTCCCCCTGTATTTACGACCCTTTCCACTTCCTTTACTCCTTCCAAAAACTGGCTCTTTCGGTCGTGCTTTCAAAGTGCCGTACCTGCATACCCTAAGAACATTTACTCCCGTTGCTTTCCATTTATTATCATCGCATTGAGACACCCCTTTTTACTACTACTAGTCTGTAAACGGTTGGGTACGATAGTAGCGGTTGGTTCGTCATCATTCCGGCACCCTCGGTTCGTGCCCAGGCCTTCTCATGGATTTGGAACGCTAACCGATGGAACGGACAACGAAACGTCAGGACGAAGAATCCAACTCCACATGGAAGGATCAATTTTCGTCGCTCTTCCTGTTCGTCCAAGCGTCAAATCTCTTTCCCTGTTGTGTCTACGGATTGGAGAGAGTCCTCCCGTACGTTCCCTCGGATCAAAATAGAGCGATTTTCGTGAATTCTACGTCTTTTATACGAATAAATCACGGAAGTATAGCTTTTTTTTCTTTCGAGTGGACGATTCGGTTGAAATAACAAAGAAGTAGGTGGGTTGATTTTTCCAGGGGTTCGTAGATTCGTTGAGGATTATGGAGCACGATTCGACGAAACTTCCGGCTGGGGTGGTGATCATCGTTTTGGGGTACAATTAAATTCATTCATTAGCAATTCAACAATTTTATGTTTTATTGCTAAACTTGATAACCATAGAAAAATGAATCAGAAAAAAAAATATATTTTTTGAGAAGGGGGTAGAGACAGGACATCCCCTATAATTTTATAAGAAAACCAACCCCATCGTTCCTCCCCATCGGGAATTCAAAAACGACGATAAAAAAAAGTATGGCGCCAAAGTTCTCATATTCAGATTCGACGAAGGTTTCCCGGTCGACTTATCGTCGCGAGAGATCGAAATGCAATTTAAGGTCTTTTCCAATAGACTTTTTTAAACTCCGATGTTTATCTAACCGCCCCTCGCCGTATACCCAGGCTCGTGTTTCTCCTCCTACCTTTTTCGAATATCCGGCCCTTCGAGCCCCGTTCGTTGACTTTTCCGGTGTAATGCGAGGGAATAGAGTCTCCCGTCGAAGACATCTCGGCGATAAACGGACGGTGTCGAGGAAATCGAAAAACTCCTCCGGGCCCGGAGGGGGTTGTTACCCATTTGCGTTACAACGACCTTGGAGTTTTCCTTGTTTCAGGATTTTTCTTTCTTTCGGAAAGCAAATTCATTTCCGAGGCCCAACGAGAATCACGATGAACAAAACCGATTGTCGGACCTAAGTAAACAGTGTTTCGTGAAGGCCGGGATATCCAAGGGGGTGGAAAGTAAAAATACTAAAAGACCGTTAGGAAACCAAAGAAACCACGTGAAATCCAGAACGTACGAGCGCCCTTCTAGAACGGTCAGACAACGATGAAACGACCAAATGACCCAAGAAACCACCCCCATTCTGAACTTTCATCCCTTCCTCCGTTATCATCCCTTATTTTCGCGGAATGCCTCTTCAGGGTGTAATCGCCTCGGGTCTTTTTATCAGGCCCAACTACAAATTCCACGACTTTCTCTATTTTCGTTTCATTCTACGTACAACCCCACCTTCTTAATATCCATTACGTCCGCACCAAGAATACACATGGATGATCCACTACATCAACGTCGTATTTGCTTTGATGTACACCAAAACCTCTTCGGCGTCGTTTCCTAGGTAGCTTTTGAGATCACCCTTCGTTCCCCCTCTCCCCAACCCCTCTTTTAGCACCCTTCATCCCTTCAACCCTTAAATGCGTTAATGCAATTCATCAATTAGATCCGAATAGGCCAGGAGGGATGAACGTGAAAGGGTTCGTCGTCTAGGAAAACATTGGCGAACGTGAGTCGATCGCGAAGAAGCAATTACATATATCGAAGGTTTGGCTAATACGAATAGGCTCAGATGGCCACCGTTCGTTCATTCAATCCCCACTCGAACGATCTTCCATTGTTTCCACGATTTTCTTTTTTCCACCCCTATTTTCGCTCGGACGTCATCGCAACCGGGCACGTACCAAATGTTCGGGGATGAGTCGTGTGGTGTTTCCTTGATCTCATTCATTTAAGCACGCACGCGAGCCCGAACAAACAAGTACCGTCTTAAGAGTGTTAGGGAAATAGTGCAAACAGCTAGTTCGTGATGTCGAGATTGAGTTGAGGGGTGGCAAACTTTTCGGGGGTGTCGAGGACGTCTCTGATAAAGTTACTCTTGGTCAAAGGTGTTCAAGTTGTTCGTTGGAAATTGAGGGAAAAATATCATAGAATTCTCATTACAGAGGCAATCGCATTATGTCGTTGAAATTTTAATCGACGTTCCTCGTCCTTGATAAAAATACCTCGGTTCCCATTTTACCGTAAGGATTGTGATACAATTTCTATAATGACACGTATTTTCGGATATTTGGGGTTCAGCGAAGTAAAGCGAAGTAGGTAACAATCGAGCCGGTGGAATCGTTTATTTCCAACCTTAATTGTACTTCCAGGAAGCAGGATAATACCCTTGGGTCTCGACTGACGTTTCTAGAGCTCTTCCTGCTGCTGCTTCCCTCAAGCCCCCTACCCCTCCCCTTCCCACCCGGTGCCAGAGAGTGCGTAAGCATGCATAAATGATGCAGAGGTCGTGATGCATACTTAATTTCTTCGAATGAGGGGGATGGATTAACAGAGGACTTTTACTTAGAAAAAATAATAATGAAGTATCTGCAGTAGGTATGATTTATTCATAAATATGGGTTGGAAACTTTTTTCATTTCTTTTTCACTTCATCCTTAAATGGTCGAGTGTTTTGATTTCCTCTAACTAGAGTCATAACAATGCTAATTATTGTCGTCAAAACATACATGTAATCCAAAGGATATTTTCAATTGAGTGAAAGTTCTCTAATACTTGAAACAAATGTATTGCCTAATAAAAGCAAAGACAAGAAATTGAATTAAAGGTATTTTGAAATTGGAACTATTTATCATGACAATAATGCGAATATAGTAGAATTGTAGCTGGAAAAGGTAGACAAAAATTACAGTAAAATTTAACCCAAGCATTATTTAAAAATTGACCGTATTAATTATTGTTTTTGAGTCATTAATTATAATTAACCCTTTTATTATATCATGCGCGACGAGTTTTTGCCGAATTACATATAATTGATAGCTATCCTTTGATAATATAAAACTTTGTACGATTAAAGTACAAAAATATGTGATTCAAATAATGTATTTTGTTTCCATGCTTTATTGGCCACCGACAACCAAGCAACATACATATATATATAGTAATGGCTATAGGGACATTGTCACCGCCCCTGTCATTGCGCATAAAATATTTCGACGCTTTAATGGCTGATAGCTTTTAATGGAACGAGCTTTAACGACCGAGCGTTTTGTGCCGAAATAGGGATAAAGATAGAGTGCGATTATCCTCCATTCTATATACACATAGCCGTATACGCAGGGAACAATGATGAGCTTCTTCCATCGTAATGATATATTTGTATCGAATAAGAGCTAAAGCTTTCGGCGCACGTGATTACGTTCAACGTGTCTACGGGACGATGACCCAAATTGTTTTGTCACCACTTACATTGATGAGAAGTCAAATTCCGTAATTAACTTTCTCACAATCTCTTATCGATATTTCATCGAGCTTTTAATCTTCCAGTAGCGAGTAAAATTACAATGTCATAGTATGACATAATTGGTGATTTATGATTCGTATAAATTTGCTTGTCGGCCATTCATACATTGTCACGTCACATCTTTTTTATATTGACAGCAAAATAATCAAATAATTACATATGACAATTACCCGTCAGTTCAGTTTGAGTTCAAAGTTAAGTTAACTCCAGTTTATGATTTAATATAAAGTCGAATTAAGTCAAACTTGATTTCGACTTTGAAATTGACTTAACCATGAATTTCAATTTAAAATCGACTCAACAAAAACTTGAATTTCTACTTAAATTTTGGTTAATTCAACTTCGAATTCGTGCCAATGAGTTATAAATTTTTAACAAGTAGAATGAAAAACTGGCCGTCAACGACGATAAGAAGATTAGCCAAAAGATATTCGTAAAACGTTACGATAACATTTATTATTATCAAAATTTATATAATAAACTTGTTTTCATTCTACGTTCTCGCTCTCCATCGTTCGTCGTTTGGTTCGTTGGCTGAGGGGCAAGAGGGGGGGGGGCGAGATTCGATGGGAGAAAGAGCGGGGGGGGGGGGATACTCGTTGGCGACCTCGCGAAGAAAATTCCCATTCCTTATCGCTGCGCGAAGAGAATTTTCGACTTAAGTATGCGGATGCCAGCCGACCGTGAAAGGAAATGACGAGTGGAGTATCGTATACCGTGGAGCTTTGATGGCCTCGTCCAATAGCTTACGAGAGACCTCGGCGCGTCGTTGCTCCGTCGATATCGTCGTGATTCAAGCGTGGCCTCATAAAAATTCCGAAAGATTCGTAAATATCATGTCCCGGGCACGGGGCACTATCGCTTAAAGTTCACGCTCGAGATACTCCCGGGGGAATATCGATTCCACCTTTCTATCTCCCTTTTTCGTTCTGTATTCTCATCTTTCTTTTTTCTCTCTTCTTTCGCTGGTAACGATCGAATCGGAAGTCGTCAGCGCGAAATTTCGTGTCGTCTCACGTTCGAACTTGTTTTCGAGTTGTAGCGATAACAATGTGATTCAAAGGGAGACTCTCCTCCTTTATGGCATTTAGAGCTTTTTTACATTTATATCCAAATTTATTTTTTTCACTATCTTATTTGATATACATTTTTAATGTTTTTTATTTACATTTTTTTTCATTTTTATTTTGCGTTAATTCTGATTGTCTTAATGAGTAATATTTTGTTTCAATTTTAATTCTACGTTAATTACGAATTACGTTTTATTATGAAAAACGATATTATTGGTATTTGTTTGAAAATAATATCGAGCGAAAATCGTTAATGCACTCGAAGATGAAAATATCCTGCGGCGAATGAAAATTATTGACGTAAGATTTTTTGGGGTTATTACGTACGATATACGAAACAAACGAGGAATTTTTCGTGCGAGAGGACCCTCGTATCCGTATTATGGCTTTTCGTCTCTCTTTCTCTCATTGTCTATGTCGGAAAGTGGCGGATATAAGCTAGGAATTTCATATTGATTGTTTTCTCTGGCTTTGGAGAAAAGCAAGGGACGAGTAAGTCGAGTAGAGATTCAACGTACTGAAGTGTGTTCTGATCGGCTCTCACCCCCTCCGATCATGTTTCTCTCTCTCTCTCTCTCTCTCTCGTTCCTGACACATTCGTGAACGAAAAGAGAACGGGAGGCCAAAATACTGAAATAATATCGTTCGACCACTATTCACGGTTATTGCCGACCATTTGTCTCGTATATACTGATATTATATGAACTAAGGCACCCCTACGCCCATCCACCCTGTAATCCACCCCCTAGAAATTCCTAAATTTCAAGTCACATTAACTCATCGTCCGTTCGACCGATTCGAACGACAATATTTTGAAAATCATTGTAATCAAATTGGATGAAACACGAGAAAATAAATAAGAATATAGGAAAGATTGATAATTTGATAATTCGTTAGTTTTAATTAAGGGATGATTTATAAATATATTATATTTTCATTTTATTGTTTAGTTATTTGTGGATTTCGACTGGATGAGCGAGTAGAAGCAAATAATAAAAAAATTGGTAGTTCGGTAGTCGATCACTCGTCATTTTCCATTACCTTTAAATCGTAAGGGTGCATCGAAAAAAGTAACACGTTTGAAGAACATTTACTTCAATATGTCGAGCTTGAGTTTTATTGTACTGTACGAAAAAATCGTCGAAGAGGAAGTTTGTAAGTTGGTCCAAATCGGTCCGATTCGGTCCTATGCGGTCTGATTTGGTCCTATTCGATTCAATCTGGTCCGATTCGGTCCTATTTGGTCCGAATACATCCTACTTGGTCTACTTCGGTTCAATTCGATCCAATTGGTCCAATGTGGTCTAGTTCGATCCCATTTAGTTGGAGTTGGTCCGATTAAGTTCTATTTGTTCAGATTTTGTCCGATTTGGTCCGAATCGATCCGATACGGTCCCATTTGGTCCACTCCACAGTTTTCGTTCTTCAAAGATTCGTGACGAAGAATCGTCCACTCGTTTCTTCTGACTTACTCTGATTTGTGATAATCACGTCGCTGTACGAAGCGATCGTTCACCAACAAACCAGGCCCTCTCGTATATACGGCTTAAGAGACCCGGACCCTTGGCGACAGTGTATCCAGGGCGACGGTGGAGACCGCGACTCTCGAGATTCTCCTGGCGTGTTATCTGTTTGTACTCGACTTATCCCGAACCCTCGTATAAGCATATAAATCTCTAAATTCATGGGTTATTGCGACGCGAAGTGCGTGTATATCTTTCTGTCTGAGTAGTACGAGTTACCAACCGATGGTTATAAGTTCGCAGTTCTCCGACAACTTAAACAATGAAATCTCGATCCTTGTGTATTGACCGAGCGGCTATGAAATTTAATTGCTCCTTACTTCATCGCGAAGAATTCCTACAACTTCCAATTCTTCAGCGACTGTACTCGATCAATTTAATTAATGAATTTATAGAATAAATCGATAATAAATCGAACCATCAATTCTTGAAAATTTATTTGAAACTAAAACATAAAAAAAATAGAATTTTCAATTTAGCTTGCAAATTCAATGCTTCATAAATTATTATTATTTTTTATACATCTCGATCGGAAGAATTATATTAAAAAATTAAAAAATAAAGATACAAAAAAGTTTCAATTTGGATAATTGACAAAATCGAAAGAGTTTGTTTTTTTGAAAACTATATTTAGTTTTTAGGAATATTAACACCAACTAAAATCCTCACTACAATGTAGTCGTTTACTATCGCGTACACGTAACTAGATAAAGCTACTGTCGTCACCGATGAAAGGGAAGAAATAAAAATGAAGGTAACGTGGCGAGTACGTAGAAAAAGCAAAAAAGTGATGGACGAAACCGAAATCTTTCCCGGGTTCATAAATTCAATAATCTGCGAGACACAAATAGGACTCTCGGGGTAAGCCCTTGCTTCGTACTCAGTTCACGTACGTTTTTGGATGCCACGGTTCTCTAAGCCCTTCCCCATTCCATCCCCAGAGAAGCCCAACTTGTCGAAGAGTCTTCAACGGAAGGAAGGACGTTTTACTATACTTTATAGGACGGTCTCGTTGGCCCTCAGCCCATTTTTCCTTTTACCACATACGCAAATACACAAACATATATTTATGTGTGTGCGTGCCTGGGTGTGTAGCACGTACGGTGGCCCAATTCGCACGAATACCTTGCAGATCGATTCGTCGTCGTTGTCGTCAGGAAATGAACGAGAGCACATACGTTCGCTTCCGGTCGAGACTCGATAAAAAAAAACAGAACAAAAAGTGCGTCGTATCTCGCAATTTTTTTTTTCGTCACCTTTAACTGTTAGTAAAATGGACCATGGAAAATTGACGCAATTACAGTCTCGAAACGAAAATATAATTTTTCATTCTTAACGTTTAATTTTTTGCCCCTATTTTTTAATTATTATTTATTATATTATTATTATTGATTGTTATTTATTACAATCTCTCTTACTTCTTAGTCTCACTTATTCAGTGCTCGTTGTATGCTTTCGCTCATACTCGAGATTGAAAAATTTTAAAGATGGAAAACAACAATTTTTCAAATTTTGTATTTTTTATATTTTTTTTTTTCGAATCATATTCGTTCTTTTTTTTCATTTCATCGACGGACGCGTGACTATGGCTTTACCGGATTTTTGTGTTTGTGCGACGATATGTAACTTGGCTCGCCATAAACATGAAAAAACGAGAAGGTTCGCGGACGAGCGTACGAGAGCAAGGAGGAGAGCACGGTGTGGTATAACCACGGATTAAGATCCTCGTCTAATATTGACGCTACGTGACTACCTCGCAATATACACAAGTCGCATTACATCGAGCTCGCAGATGCCACTCGGTACGACTGTGTTTCAACATTTACCCGTATTGTTTTATTCGAAGTCATCGTCGGTCATTTTTCCTTTTTAACGATAATGCAATTTTTATCACAGCTTTTCTCGATAATTTACAATTTTTCTCGCACTCATAAATTTGTTTACAATTATTTTTATTTTATAAATTTTACGTCCATTATTTTCTTGCAATTTACAAAATTATGAGATATAATTTTTTATACTTTATCCGTTGTTATCATTATCGAATAATTTTTCGTGAGTTTCAAAAATCTCAAAAAATCAAAGATCTTCGAAGACCGCACAAGATTTCGACAAATTTCTCAAAACCCAACGATCCCTTAATAACAATTGATATTTTTTTTCATAAAATTTCTCGCCCTTGACGTATCGCTCGGGTCAAAAAGTCATCGCGTTTATTCCTACAAATCCACGCAACAAAAAATGCAATTACTTTTTTTGGACGGTCCCGATTCGTCGCTAGAAAACCGCTGAAAATTACCGTGACTAATCGACCTCCGACACGAAACGCGACGATAATCCTCGTCGTGTGACTCGCAACGAAACGCAACCGCGGGCTCTTATCGTCGAAGTTCCTACTCGAGAAAATCTTGTTTTTCATTTTCGCTTCATTTTTTTCACCTCAACTAGAATATCATATCCATTCACAGCGAAACGATTCTATTTTAGTATCTATGCAGCACGTTCTTTACCTTGAGGAAAATATCGAAATGTCTGACGTGAACGAAGTGGAAATAGCGAGACGAAGAAGAACGAGAGAAGAGTCAAAAAAGAGAAAGGGAGCTGCAGAAAATGGTGGAAGAGGGGGGGGGGGCGGAGGTAGTGAAGCTTTTGCAGAAGAAAGAGGAAGAGGACAAACGAGAAGAGAAAAAAAAGAGACAAAAAAAATCCAGAAGAAATATCGAACGCTGTCCTCGCGCGCGGGGCGATTCTGGCCAAGTGGCAAGTAGGTAAGGCCAGTGACTGCACAGACGGGACGGCTATACGGGAGCCAGGCGGCGAGCCATGGACGGGGGTCTCGGGTTGTGGGACGAGGGTCGGTTACCGACCTTGCCTTATCGCCTTGTGGCTGTGCTCTCTCGCTCCGGCAACGCGTGACTATCGTCTGCGGGGCAGTAAAATTTTATCAGAACAAATTTCAGCTTGACATCTGGTATGTTGCACTATACGTTCGTTCCTATGGACTTATTTATTTATATATATATATGTTCCTGTTGAATGCATATATATGTATATGTATTCAATAGGAGTTATCGATGCATTTGAGTAAGTCGTGGACAGGGGCAGGCGAGGTGAAGAGGGCATGAAATCAAAGTGTTAACACACCTGTGTACGATTCACGATGGGAATGGGTGAAACGAAGAAAAAAAATGTTCGAGCATGTGAGTTAGTAGATACGCGTGTAAGATTTATACATTGCAAGCACGAAGCTTGGAAGTGTCGCATATATTTTTTAATGGCATCGTCGAGTCGTTTGGTAATTTTGTCGTTGATAAAAAAAATGTTAATTAAATAATCGTAACGAATTATTTATGATCGAGATTCGTCATTTTTTTATCAACGATTTGTCTTTTATCTTTGTAGAGAAATTTGGTCATTATTAAAATATTGTTCATTTGAAAATGAAATAAATATGAACGTCGAAAAGTCGAATCGATTGGTTTTTAATTTTTTTGTATCTAAATTTGTGAATTTGATTCGTTATTATTTTCATTTATGTTTAAGCTTCGAGCAAGAAGATTAAAAATACGTTGATGATAATCGATTTATTTATAAATTTGTATATTATTTTTAATTCATAGAACTGTTCGATCGTCAATATTTCGTTCAATTGAATTAATTATATGTTGGATCGATACTGCGATGCCGAATGAGATTGCATTGAAAATCGTACGCGTAGGCAGAGACACAAATGAGACAAGCGAAAATACAAATGTGCGAGATAACTCGTGCACAATTGATGGAAAAGTACTTGAGCCTGAAATAATAAACGAAAGTCACGTTTTCGATTGGGATTTTCTCATGAAAATATTTTCTCTCTCTCTCTCTCTCTCTCTCTCTCTCTCTCTCTATCGGTGTATAAACATGTCAGATTGATATACGTATCGTTTCGTTGCACCGTGCGAATAACACCTACGTAAATTTTAAGGAACAAGCAATTCCGATACTCCCACGAATTTCCACCTATGAGAGAACAATAATTTCATCATCGGCAAACGTAGACGTAAAGCCGAGTGCGCAAACTCATCGTTGTACAAAGTTGCAATACGACACAGACGTCTGTATTATGTATATACGTATAATATAACTCGAGGCAATTTTGTCCCTCTGAACTCTGGCCAAATGAGTGTAATAATAGTTAATGCGAAAAATTACGTTCAGCCGCGAGGATTGTACATTGCGAACATTCTTCCCAAGTACGCAAGACGACGTTCCACGTGATAGAAAATATCACATGAATTATGACAATCGTTTCAAGAATCGATAATACCGAGCGACATTTTATTAGATACGATTAATTATTTATCATACTGTAAAAAATTATCGGGGGTTAATTCGCCCTCTCGAATTTACCCTTGAATACAGTTATTTTATTTTATTTAAAAAAATATTTTATAAATTTTTGCATTTAGTTTTAATGACAGTTTTTTCATTATACAAATTTTAAAAACACAATTTGGAATATTCTATAATTTCTTTTTTTTTCATTCAACATTTTGCTATTGATAAATTTAGATTATTATTCAAAGATTCTCAATCTTGACATTGATCTCGTGAAAATTCAAGTTTAAAAAAGTTTCAATGTTTATGGAATTTTAGGCAAGGAAGGGGGAGGTTGAATACCATCCGATTCAAATCTGAGACAACGAATGTTCCTGGAGTAGGGACCATTTCCTCGGTCGTATATTATCCAATGCAAAGAGAGCGGTATAATATTCTAATATTCCTCGCTTCAGTGTCAAATTTTATGTATGACAGGTATAGCGACCACTGGGATTCGTAGCCCTACATATAACATTTTCTCTCGTGTAGAAGCAAGCGAAACCCTACTCTCTGTCTTCTCGTACCTCTCGACCCCCCACCCCGCTATACCTCGATGTAATATTAACGCTCGTCCCGACGTAATCCCAGGAAGAGATGCTCTCTCTCAGAGCCAATCTAAAACAGTCTATATACATTCATGAATATTGAAGAATTTTGCGAACTCGATTTCTCGGTTCTTGGTCGCGCACGGCTGTCGTACAAGGGCCCTCGGTACAAAAGCTTTACGGCGATAAAATGGTCGTGAAAACGAATGCGTCCCGAAAAGTGACGTATATTATAGTTGATATAGGTATACGAGTCGACAGTATGGCGATACAGTCATATCTTCCACGTGTCAACAGCTCCGAGTAGAGACGCTTCTCGAGTTGTGACTTTCTCGCGCATCCCCTCTTCGCCATCGTAGGAGGGGACGAGCGAGATGGCGCATGCGCAACGCATCAACTAATCACGATAGTGCAAATGGTGGGGGAATTCGCGAAGACACTCTGACCACATTTAATGGTATTTTTTTTAGAGCGCACAGTTTTTCAGTTTTTCGACACAAAAAGTCGATGGGTAATCAATGGAAAGTGGCAATCGATAAGAATATCTCGTGTGCAGTAAAATTGCAAACGGTAAAAAAATTCAATGTTTTTTTGTCCCCTTTGTCGTAAGCGTACGGCGGTGTTTGTACGAAGCGAACGCTCTCTCGCAATGTGCATGAATTCCCGCACTTTATTACAGGTGCAAAGGGCCGGATATATATGGCTTTCGCTCCATTCCGTCTTTCGTTGGCATATCATGAACGTTGATATATATGAGTACCTGGTGCTATATCGGCAATACACAGTATGAACGCGCGAGAGCGAGAGTACGCATCCATTCGTGCATTCAACATGACCCGCGGAACAATCCAACTGCCATTACGATGGGTTCAAAGGTCCCTAAATCATATTTTATGCAACGTTACTCGCTCAATACCGGCAATAGTCGTAAATGTACCCGCGTTCAGCCGTTTCACGTGAGCCCTTTCCCGGCTGTTGTCGTCGTTGTAAACGCTTGGCAAAACCCATCTGAGCCCCACTTCAGTCGGAAGGCTCTTTCGTTGCCAGGTTTTATCTCCTTTTTTGATATTATGTCCGTACCATGGAAAAACATAATTTCAAGGTTGTATATGAAAGCAAGAAGAATGCCAGCTTAAAGTTAATTGACGAAAAAGAATGTTCGCTGGGCAACGGTGGCTAGGCAGCGGTCGCTAGGCTGTGGTTGCTAGGTAACGGTCGCTAGGCAGCGGTCGCTAGGCAGCGGTCGCTAGGCAGCGGTCGCTAGGCAGCGGTCGCTAGGCAGCGGTCGTTAGGCAGCGGTCGCTAGGCAGCGGTCGCTAGGCAGCGGTCGCTAGGCAACGGTCGCTAGGGAACGGTCGCTGTCGAAGTCACTCGGAAACAACCGAAAGATAATGATCGATCAGGATGATCTAATAAACAGAAGAATCTATTGAAATATACAAACATATATATTCAACGTTCTGGCCTGTTTCACGTCCACGGAATTAGATCATTAGTTCATAGAAAATGGTGAACCATTGAACATTATCCAAGAGGACAGGAAGCAATCATAAATCCTTGGAATTTTTTTGATAGCCATTACGGCAGGAAAACGACAATAAAACGTGCCGATATATGAAACTTTCCGGAGGGATAATTTGGTCAAACTAACGTACGCATAGTTCGTTGCTCCTCGCGGGATAAGTGTCCCATGATCATTTGTGTATATGCGCTTGAAACTTGACGTACCTGTTTAAAATCGACCAGTGTGTTGGAACGTATGCGAGGCCTTCTACGAGGTAAATAGCTTCATCGACGAGATTACGGTTCGTCCGGGCGCTCCTCGCACTCACTCTCTCCCTCTTTCTTTCTATCTTTCTCTCTCACTTCTCCCAGACTCAATTGTCTACTCGCACTACCGCCACGCGTAACATACGTCGTGAATTACTTTCTCTCTCTATCTCTCTCTTGCAGGAGACTCCTATTCGAGCGCTATTAAATTGCCCAGCTAGTACTTTTTCAGCATTAGCAGGATGGGCTGGGCCCCTCGATTGCGTGAAGTTCCCATATTTACTACCACGACGCTGGCCGAACGTCGAGAATGCACACGTGAGACAGAAATGAAAGAGAGACGCTTAATCGAAGCACCCTCTGTGACGGTACACTGATCGACCGTAGATCGTGTATGCTATTAAGAAAAAAAAATAGAAGAAGAAAAGAAACCTCTTAAACGAATCCACTCTGCGAATCTTCGGTTGGAAGAATGTTGCGGGGACCAACGAATGCATCGCCCCGTGAAAAACAATTAGAATACCTGAGTTGCATCGTTAATTCCTTCACTTCAGCCACGATAATGGTAGCGGACACGGGAAAGAATGGCACGAAATGCCCGTGTAAACGTTCAAGTCGTTTCTGTTTCCATTTATCTTGCAGTATTTCGATGGATCTGTAAAGCGATAATGATTTTTAATTGTCGACACGCTAAATGTCAGGGTATGAATTACATTTACTTTTGCAAATTTTAGTCGCAAATCCATTAGCAAATGGAGGACGTTGGAATTGGAACTTGTTTTTCATAATGACGCGATAAATTTTGGTCAAATTCGGGAAGAATAAGGAAAGAAAATCTTTAAAAAAAAGTTTTTTTGAGAAAACGAGAAAAAAAAATTCAAAAATGTTATTCAAAATTATTTCTTGCAACATGATGACCGGATCCGGTCCGTTTATGAAAGGACGTTACGATTGCAGTGTACTACGGCGTAAATACGTGGTAATAAGAGAAGACATAGAAGGCCATGGTAAGTGTCGTGGATACACAGTACCGGTAACTTCGGCGTAACAATATGCTAGAGAAATTATTACAACCATGGCCTTCCTCGTGCGTCTCGTTTCAATGGCATCCGTGCATACGGGCGTTATAAACTGCAACCACTGAATGAGCAAGCAGGAGTTGGCCCGTTAAAGGGCGAGACCATGGCGAATATGTTGAACCGTCTGAAACTTTATAACAACACGCACCGCAAATTGCCCCAACAATCCGTAAATTTCTCATGGGCTGGGTAAGTTACGAGCCGAAATAATGGACCATGAAGTTGGGTGCGAATGTTTTTTCCCTTTCCATTTCATGCGCGTTACGTTTCTTGGTATCAAATATTTGGTTCGCCCTACTCTGTAAACAAACTTTTTTAACCTTCCTATTTTTACAATAATAAGAACGAGGAGGATAAGTTAATATTTATTAACTCATTGTTGTCCAAAGGAATTTTTTAAAGTAGAATGTTGAGCCCAGAAATTCCGGGATGACAATTAGAAGCGTCGTTTGTACTTAAGAATAAGTATTAAAAAGACAAAAAGAATTAAAAAAACAAAACGAAACAAAGGCGAAGAAAAATTGAAAAGAACAACCTGTGTCGCAGACAAGAAAAGACTCGTAACGAGACGTCAATGACATCCAAGACTCGTTAACGATCCTTTCTTGTTCCTTGCACCGATGCCATGTGGGAAAGTTATTGCTGTAGCAACAGTGAGAACGCCTCGAGAGTATTTAACATACAATCAAACTTATGTTTACAGCAGAGTCACAGCGAATTGTTAATCGTACGGGTTGAATTTTTTCACTTTTTATTCGATTCATTTCGGTCACTCCACCTGTCGTGGCGAGTACCAGGCTTGTCCCGTCAAGGATTCTCCGTTGTTTCGACCCTGTGGTTTCTGCGCTTTGGTCGACTGGCTATCCCACTATGGAACTTTTCGGTATTTCTTGGCCTTCGACGTTCCCCATTTGCATCTTCGGCGAGCGGTTCGAGTACTGAGAACTGAATATGGCACGAGCATGGTCATGCTTGTTGGCGAACTTGGGACGACTCAAAAGCTGCGAGACTCGGTCTCCTCGAGTCTGCCGCCATCTTGTTTATCTGGATCGTCAGGTTTATCAGTTTCACCATTTCGTAATGATTAAAAGCTGATCGAGGAACTTTCCGAGGAAACAGAACGTGGGGATTCACCATTACGTCGGCCATTTTGTTGTCAGCGCCGCCATGTTGTTAAAATTCATTAGTGACATTTTCTTTAGTAGAAGGTTTGTAAATATATATAATTAAGAATAAAAAATGAACGTGGAAAAGAAATAAATACAAGGAACGCCAGGTGAAAGAAAAACAAATGCTAAGGAAGAAATGGAACGGAAATTGTTTTCAGGAACTTCTAACGAAGTTTTTCAGGTTATAAAAAGAATGGGAAACGCTACTATCGCCATCTAACGCGATATTTTGAAAACTATCTAATGAACCCCAACAAATTTTACGTCCCACAAAGTTATTTATGAAATCCCAAAATAGTTAATTTAAAAAATTTACTTTTGCATAAATAGTAGAATTGAATAAATAAAAAATAACGAAATAATTAGAAGCCAGTAAATCGTGTCTATCGATAAAAAATCATTATCTAATCGATATAGAACTTATCCTTTCCGGTAGAAAGTCATTAGGTGAATACGTAGAAGCAGATATCTCTGAGCAAACCAGAACCGATTTCCACCTCAAATGTGTTCCTTATCCCCCTTTGAGTCAGCTTACCGAGGAAATAATGTATGCTTTACGGATTACGCGTGGAGACGATGAGAGCTCTGAAACTTCTGTCCGTTTGGACAGCACCGGTCCCTACAGTCGAGGACACACGTACTTTTCGCTCTCTCTCTCTCTTTCGGAAATCCGATTATCGTAATAATCTCCGAGGAGGATAAAGGAGCTACCGTAAAGCAGGCGCACTCGTGTCTATTCGTGTCGATACCGCCATTTTGTTTTCTTTTCTTCCATCACGTTATAATTGTCGTTAAAATAGAACGTACGAGCGTGTTTACTCAGTAATAACATACGAGATCATAAAACGCTGGTCTTTTCAAACTCGTAAAGCAGATACGAGAGAAATTCGGGTCAATCCTCAAAGGGTCTTAAGAGGCTTCCGTACGAATGATTGCGAGAGAATCGAATAAATTTTAGGCTCTTACGACTCGGCCGCGAGCGAGAGTGCGAGGGTCGCGTAATCTTACGTTTCCATTAGACGAGCAACACCTGGCTATTTTTTGCGAGACACGTGGTTACAATGACCTTCGAAATATTCGAACGAATTAGTTTTTTTATTTTTATCCATAATAGTCAGAAAGTAATCCAATTTTTAGGATATAAGAAGGATCAAAATTCTTTTTCAATCGTAAAATTTCTCTTTTAAAATATTTTTCTTCCTCACTTTGATAATTTTTTGATAAATAAATTTTGTCTTTTTTTAAACTTTATGCTCATTTTTTGATACAAGGGTATGTATGTAGTCGTGAGGTGAGAAAAGAGGGGTGTCGCGAGGAGTGTGGAGGGCATTCTCGACTACAATTAGCCAAGATTAGCGATAGGTGCTCACACCGGGTATAGCTGAAGTATGAGTGAGGAGGGAGGATGGAGGAGGAGGGGGAGGTTGCATCGCACTCAACTCCCACTCAAGAAGATCGGCCAGCATCGATTGCATCGCCGTGCTCTCGGGTAAGGTCACAGACCCGCGATCTGGTTGGGAGACCATGTGTACCGGCCGACCGCCTCGACCCGCGCTCTTACGGTCATCCCGCTCGGCCTCACGACTTTGAACAATACCTTGTACATAACTAAAACTCTCGCGTGGACACCCGGCCATTTTTATATTCACGTTTTGCAGTTTTACACGTACGTGTTACGATAGCGAGGGGAAAAAACGAACTGTACAACGTAATGAGCTTTTGTTGCTTTATGGAAATTATACGATGGTTGGCGTGAGTAGAAAATTGTCCTTTCTGTTTTTTATTTTCAAATTAAATACATTTACGTTTCAAGAAGAATATTTGACGATTTGTTGAATTAATTTGCCAATTTTATTATGAACATAATTTAAAAATAAATTTAAAAACTTTAATGTTAATTTAAACATTTTTTTTGGTGAATTTGAATCTTAGTTTTACGTTGAAATTTTCAATTGTAAAAGAAAGTAAGTGATAGTACAAGAGTGAATTGAGATGACGAGGTGGAGCTCGATCGATTTAAGTGATCGTTTCGAGAAACTAATAATAATAATAATCAACAGGCGAAATCAACTGAGGAGACGTGAGTAATTATAAGCAAGTTTTATTATCGGTAGTAAGTCTACTAATATCCTTGGTTCTTGGAACAAACGAATGCCATTTCGCGATGGACACCGCGAATGCACTCTCTCTCTCTCTTTCCTCCTTTCTCATAAACTCATTACCCGGGCTGATGATAAGCCCCGGTCCCACCGGGCACGAGAGGCCCTTGACACGAGTCAAGAGCCTACACGGGCTTCGTAACCATACACATGTTGTTAAATACTGGAGTTGACACCGATTGACCCGTCTTCCCGCTATCCCCACCTTTTCGACTCGTCAACTTATAATACCAATACCGTAGCGCGAACAGACATTTTATGACTCACGATCGCGTCTTGACTGTCAATAAGCTCATGTTCTCGATTCTCGGATGCGTCGATCGGTCGTAGACACGATTTCATTCAAATGAGAAATCATCGCCTACTTGAACGCGCCTGAAATTGTTTTTTTTCGGGAAATCCAAATAAGTGAAAGCTTCCAGTATCTTCATCCTGTATAACACGAATATCATTGCTGTATGCATAGTTCGTTATAATTTTGAAGATGACGAACTGGAAAACGTGAGGTATTCACGTTTTTCCATTTTTTTTATAGTTTACGTCATCATTATTGCTAACGTACTCTCCAATTATATTCGAGAAACAAAATACAGCTCGGCCTGGGTTCGAACGAGAGCGAGACCCTACATTCGGCATTCCCGTATGAATAAATTGTCGAATGAAGGCGTTCGATGGAAAGGAGAAGTTAGGACCTTGACGTTGTTGGCAACAGTCCGGCAGCGGAAAACCGCGAGAGTCGAGGTCTTCTCACCGCGTGACGAAGGTCTGACTTACTGTGACTGTGTCTGACTTACTGTGACTGAGTGACTGTGCGACTGTTCCTGTGCGTTCCACGCTTCTGTAGCTAGTGAGTTGCTGCAGTGACGAGAGGGAGCAAAAACGTTCGCGTCCCAAAACGGGATGGGGAACAAAGCGGTTGTGGTGGATCATGGCACAGGATTCCTGAAGCAATTATAGTTCCAATCAACGCTGGAACGTATTGAAGAATCGAATCTCAATTAAGACAATCGTCACGTTGAGAGATGGCTCGGGTGGACACTAAGGACCCCAGTGGAGTCTGAGGAAAAGAGAATGATACAAAATGATTGAACGTCATCAGTAAAAAAACCCAACGTCACCTTAGCCTTGACGACACACTTAGCTAACGGAAGAGTTTGGACCTAGAACTTTGATAAAGCTCCGTTGGCCTCGTTTGTTTTTGGAGCCAACCACAAAAGATTAAAACGTCCATGACAGTTTGTCATTGAAACTCGCAACAGCGTCGGAAGAGGTCTCCATAGAGAAAAGCGAGGCGAACGAACTCTCGACCTTCCCATGAACGTTATGTGGACACTTTGTCTTGTCTCGGTCTCTCACTCCCACGAGTTCTCTCGCTCTTTTCTCTCTCGTTCTTTCGTCGGTTCGTTCGATTTCTGGTTTTCGTTTTCCATCGTGCGGTCCGCCTGCAGCGAGGCACCCAACTTTTCTTCGGGATCGCCGGTGAGTTTGGTTCGGTGGGGTCGAACGAAAATAATGGCTACACCGCGATGCAGCCTTGTACCTCCTATAATATACCACCGTGTACCGTACATATGCCATTTGTGCTCCGCTTGCCAATTCTTTCATTCTTTCCACTCTCGACAACTTTCCTTTCTTGCTTTTTTTTTATTTCACCTCTGCGGTTCCTCTTTCCAATCGCGAGCTTGTCGTTACTCCTATCGTTCCCGATCTAACCTCTTTTTTATCCTCGTACTGATACGCAATCTTGTAACAATCTTTGATTGGTTTATCAACAACTTGCCGAAATTCATAGGGTCGATTTTTGGTTGACACTTAACATGGCATTAAACCCCTTTTGTCAGGATTTGTCGTTTGGAGCTTCCTCAATAATACACCGAGGCTTGCTCCGCTGCCATTTTGTCTGTTTCCACGAGATTGCCAAAATGGTGCCACGAATCTCGATACAAAATGGCGCCACCGACGATAAAATGCAGTCATCGATGATGAATAGCGGAACCATTGTCAAATTTTCTCTACAGGAGACTACTTTTTAGCCATGTTATCCATGCGCTATGTAGACAAACAAAATGGCGTCAGCCTTTATAATGGAAGATCCCTCGGTGCGAAAAGTGATGAGGAAGATATGACGCCAGTTTATATTTCTCTCGTTTATTGCATCGGAACTCTACACTCGAGACGGCTACATCTTGTAGAGAAACATCGTGTTGTTTCCAGACAAGTCGATGAAAAAAAAAGAACGAAACGAAATCCAACTCTAGAATAATATAGGCAGCGGTGGATCGGTGAGATGGAAAGAGGCGGTCTTCTGGCTGAGTTCAGTTGTGCACCAGGCTGTTTATAAGCGCGGAGCGAGCGAGCAGGCCTTGTTTTCAGTGCGGGCATCGAGGCTGCCCCCTGAACCGGATCGCGGCATTAACCTCAGCGTTGTATACATCGGCTCGTTCTCCCTGGTCCGTTCCACCTCTCTACGGTCACCTCCAACACGCCACGACTCCATGCAGCGCGCTCCGTGCGTCTCTTCTTCGTTTTCTATTTAATTCGTCTTTCGTCTTCTATTTGCTTTTTGTCCTCTCTTTCTTTACTTCTCTGGGATCATCGACGGATGAATAGAGCCAGTTCGTTAAATCACTCAATCGGTGGTTAAGGATGGTTTCTACCAGATTCACCGTCGGTAACCTTGAACGTCAACAAAATGGTGGAAATTTACAAAATGGCGGCTGCTAAAACAACAGCTTTGCAACGTATTTCTTCCCGTGTCTAACTTCGATCCAAGCCACTGCTCGCGATTTAATTACTTTAAAATTCATCGCTTAATCATTCGATCATAAAAAATTGTGGAATAACAAAATCTGCCATGGAATATCGTGCTAGCTTTTCGAAGCGGAACGAAGGTTCGCACATCAACAACACGCATAGCTGACGTAATCGTTATAGACTGCTTTTTTTTTCTAAATAATGCAATGACGTCTACCATAACGTAGAAGATCGAGGCTCGCTTGATTTTTAAACGCATTTAATTGTGTAAAACGAAGCACGGGGTAACGTGTAACGAGGCGTCAGTCTTTTCCCGTCGAAGCAAGGTTTAGCCGCGATGGCGAACTACTTTTATTTTTTTATTATTATTTTTTTTCATCGATATACCACCAAGATTCACAGCTAAAGATTGTACGCACGTACAGCCAGCGTGCAACGTCGAATTGCAGCATTGCGGCAATTACCGGAAAGTTATTACTTTCGGTGTAGAATTTCGTCATCAGTTCGCACTCGGCAGCGAAGCATCGAGGACTACTATATATTACGGTTAAGTCACGGTACTATATAGCCTTTAGGATTTGCCAATATACAGTAAGAGTCGATTATATGGGCTATTCCGTTTCAAAAAACGATCGGAGAAAATCGATATATCGAATGCCTGATTATACGATGACCTATCGAAGTTATTTGTGTAAAAGAAGTCGTTTCACTCTACGAACAGGTTTGGAAAACAACGCCAATCACGCCACGCCACCAGATCGCCAGAATAATAAAAATGAAGAATGTCGTGTAACAAAATTTGCAAATAAAATTTTGTCAGGTATTTAGAACAAAATTAGCCAGAATTTTCGAAGCCATCGTTGTCAAAACAATAAACGAAATAATTAGATTGATTTTTATATAATTCTCGAAACATTACTGATAATTTACGATAGAATCGTACATATGGCTTACGTATCGAGACTTTCGAGAAAACTGGCGAGAATCTTTCGTGCAGTTCATATTGACCGTTGTTGGCACATTATCCGAGCCCGTTCAGCGCACTCGCCCGGTTCTCCCTCGGATCGTTCGATAACCCCGGTACAGAAGCAATATTGGCAACGAGAGATGCAGGCGAATCGAAGCTGCACGGACTATAATTCACCGCGCTGAGCGTTCTCCAGGTCCGCTAGCGGAGTTCCGACCGTGAGGGAATCCCTTTCCTTTTTTTTTCATTTTATTCTTCCTCCTCTTCTTAATATCTACGCTATATCGACGCCGGCAAATTAATCATTGACCTGTTCATGACCCGATACGAGTTCCAGGCCCAGAAAGGGTAGTTCCTTGATGGGGCTCGATTAGAAAATAACCTTTATAAAAATCAACGAACAAAAAGGCAAAAGTCTCGATGCATTCATCACCGAAGATTGTACGAGCGCTTCTTTTTCGCTATAAATTAATTGCGATACAACAAAATTATTCAAGCAGTAGGAGGCGTAGAAATGAAATATGTAAAAAATGCGTTTGGTTTCAATCGCTGCTAACTGATAACCAGTTGATTAATTATAATTAACGATCGATTATAATAAAGATAATTAATCATTTTCAATAATTTTTGATACGATTAATTCAACGATAATAAATATTTTACAGTCTAATTCTCAAAAATGCGCGTGTTTGAAAAAAAAGAAAAAGATTTTAAAACAACTGACATTCTTGATTGTCGAAATCGCTCGTCACGATCGGTAGGGATCGGAAAACGACGAAGAATGCCAGAAGGCCGTTCCAAACGCATCACTTCAAAAGGAAGAAACAACTCAACGAGTGACAGAGCACACCTGCAGTCGACTGCATAAGATATCTTGGACTCGAGGAGCGATGAGGAGGAGGAGGAGGAGGAGGAGGAGGAAAAAGAGAGACCACGGACTCGGAAGAAACCAAAAAATCGATGCCGATCGAGTCGTCCGCGCGTTCGTGCGTTCAGACAACAAGAAGAGGCTTGGTGTCTTGATGAAGGTAACAATATAATTACTCTCCTTCTGACCAAGGATGAGAGAAAGAGAGAGATAGAAAGAGAATGAATGATCTCTCCATCATCCTCTTTTGCTCATGGATGTGAAACGCCAGCGTAAAGGCCTCGGATCGATGAGCATGGAGGTACGAGATGATGTCAGGTTGGCGTGACGTGACTTCTCTTCATCCTCAGCGCGAACGAGGGGACATGGTCGACCTAGACAGAAAATGATACTTAATAAATGATCTCGAAACATACTTTTAGCAATAAACATCAACTATTTGATTGTCGATGATTCGATTTGTCAATTTTAGCCCCCAGGTGTTCCAGTCCACGAAATGGCGTAATTAGAAAATGGCGTACTAACCGATGGTCGATAAGTGCGTGCGAGTTACTGCAGTCTCCGATAGGTGGCTGCGCGGCGCTACTGTCGCGGAGCTGCCAGACTGGTGGGGGAAACATACAAGGTGTCCTCGAGTCTTTATTTCATCGATTACGATCCAAAACATCGCAATTTCATACGTAATGATTATTCACTGATTGTATCGATAAGTGAAAGTGCTTGCAGGTGTATATTCCAAATAAAGCATTACAATTATCGTCGAGTAACATTGAGCAGATAAATGCGATACGCTGCTTCCTATAGCTTTAGTCATCCGGGCGCTATGAGACACGAGGATGATTCATCTCCTTGCCGATTTCGTAAATCGATGATCGGTAAGTGCCCGCGAGTTCTCGCAATTCCCGATAGATGGCGCGAGGCTGCGACAGCGTGACTGCTTTCCGGAACTGCGAGGGCGAGAGAGAGGAGCTTGCAGAGTGTTAGTGCATATTTATTTTCTTCATTACAATGTAAGATATCACAATTTGTACATTCACGTAACGTTGATTCGCCGGGTAACACATTGATAAAGTGAAAGTGCTCGTACCGAGAACGTTCCAAATAAAGCATCGCCATTGAGCAATAATGGAGGGAACAAAAACCACCGTATACAAATATATACGTATGTATGCATACTTAAAAAAAAGGCAGAAGAAAAACGGATTGCACACGCTTTATTATCTTAGCGAAGCGATCGTAAAAACAACGACGGTCTATATAGCTGGAACCAGGAGGAACGCGCGAGTTAGCGAGAGGATGCTTCGGTCAGGGTAATTTAGCTCTCCACTGCCACGTCACAAAACTCATTTCAATTACGTACCTGTCATGACACATGCACAAACATCTACGCTCTAATGCGTTTCTTGCTCCTTTGGGAGTCTCCCTCACTTCCTATCGCTCTCACTTACTCTCTCTCTCTCTCCCTCTCCCTCTCTCTCTCTCTCTCCCGGGGTGATGACTCAGCAGCGCAGTTCATTTTCACCATACATACATTTTTCTTCTTCTTCTTCTCCTTCCTTCACATTGTGCGCGTTGCTCCCTTGACCAGACTCGAAAGGAAACGCACGTACATTTTGTATATTTTATGTACCAAGAGGAGAGACGTATCATTCGTATTCTTTTGCCTGGGCGTGTATCGACAGGTGAAACGTACGCCCTTCCTTTCAACGCCGCGATTGATCATTCGCGGTCCGATCGTTCGAAGCGCATCATTAAAGCCTCGTATCGGGGACTAGATTTTTTTTCCCATCAGCGAAATATGTAATCTGCCTGTTTTCTTTTTTTCCCCATTACAAAAACACGGATGTATGCGCTGTGAATTTTAAAACGGAAGCAGGCTGCGTCGTAAGGAAAATGGGCGCCATTCACAGATAGCGTTCGGTCGTAAGGCGATGCGGGGACGCACGCGCTCGCGTATGCGCATGCGCCGTCGGACACTCCTATTTATGCGCATGCGCAAACACGAGCTTAAGGCGCGCTTTTTTTCATATCTGTTATGGAAGACCTTTATAAACACGAGCTTATACCTTTCTAGCTCCCGTTAGGTACTGGATTTCGTGATCGTAATACGATGCTGAGCGACGAGTCTCTTAGGAAGAAAATGTGTTGGATGATCGACCCTGTATCATTCGTCCTACGACAGCCAGTTTTTTTCATTCATAGTCATATATATGTAGTATATAGCGGAGAATATAGAAAGCAGAATATCGTCGTACCCGCAAAAGCGACTGGAAGGTGGCTCTAATGATGCCTTCCGCCTGAGAAAACCCTTTCCGCGGCTTGTTACTGTGACATTAGGCCCGGTGCACACAAGTCTCAGGGCGTAACGCTCTCGGAGAGTGAGAGAGATAGAGAGAGAGAGAGAGAGAGAGAGAGAGAGAAAGAGAGAGAGAGAGGAAGAGAGAACGACCCGACCCGCGCTCGTGCCAGCTCGAAGATTACATGCTTAGCTTGCAACGTAGTATTACGCGTAATCGCGAGTTCTCGAGTGCGCCATAAAGATAATTAAATGTATACCGGGCAATCAAAGTTCTACGCGGCCACACGGTTTGCGTTAATTAGCGAAGGGTGCTCTTGGCAGGAAAGGGACAGAGGGATGGAGGGAATGAAAGAGATAGAGAGAGAGAGAGATAGAAGAGGAGAGCTTTTCTCGAACTAGCTCGACCAGAGTGTATTTTGCCATTCCTCGAGTTCGCTCTCGTACGGCAAATACACGACTTCCGCGATTATTATAACCGTGACATCTGGCTTCTAATTGGAAATTTTATGATACATCCATACCTCGAAGTGCTCTTGCCTCGGTGGCAAAAAAAAAATATTGCAAAATGCGAACGAGCCATGGATACCCCGATTAAGGAACGAGGGTCATCACGAATGTGAGTGCGAAGAAATCGATATGGTAAAATTGTCTCAAAGGTGAAAATCGGATCGAGTAATAATTAATTAAGGTATACAAAATCTGCACGGTTTGTCCCATTCTAGTGGGCCAAAGTGTATATGAACTTTTTTTTAAAAAATAATCAATCATATATCGATTTATCAATTAAAAATGATCGAAACATATACCGGGTGTCTCTTGCAAACTATAGATAAATAATACACCGAGTATCCTATGAAGAGAAAATTAAGCTATCGATTAAAAATACTTGTCTCGACCACGAATTTATAGCGTTCGGTCGAACACCGTCCTGCCTATTATTAGCTTCTCAAGACTTACGCAGTTGAATAAAAATTGCGATCAAATCGAACCCATTAATTCACATCTTGCTCGTTAACATTTTTTATCATTTCATATTGCAAAATTTATTTTCCGATGATCGCGATAAAAATAAATAATTCGAGAGAAAAAAAGAACTAGGTTAACGATGTTGACAATTGATTGGCGCATCGCCGGTTCGTCATAGTCGCAAGAGAGATACTTTTGTTCTCGCTCATAATGAGTTCACTTTGTTCGAATGACAAACTCGAGAATCCGTGTTCGGTTTCTTTTTTTTTTTCTTGAATCTTCGACCTCGCCATATAACACACGGAGCCAGTCGAGATAACCGTTTCATTTGCAGAGGTGATACACCCGCTGGGGTTGCACCGGACTCTTGCATTAACGCTCTTTGGCGCGCGTTAACGAGAAATACATCTTCGTAAATTATCCTGCTCTTCTGCTTGCTCGCTGCTTGTTCTCCGTCCCTCTCTCATCCTCCCACCGAGAGTTACTCACCTTGTACATTTGTACGGGGAAAGCAACGCTAATGGTGGTACCGATCGCTTACTTTTCGTTTTTTTTGTCTCGATATTGCCCCGGACTCGCCGGTTCGTTGGCACATGGTCGATTTGCTCGGTTATTTATTCATGTTTTTCTTTTTTTTTTTGGTGTTGTACTAATTCGTCCGCGGTCGTTTCCGGAACTCGAGCACCACCAGTGCGGTCACTGCCGACCAACGGCATGGAAAAATTGTTCAAAAAAATTTTTATTTTCGAGAAATGTTTATAATGCGAAAAAAAAATTATTGTTTTGGAAAGAAATTACAATTCTAAAGTTAAAAATTAATTAAATTATTAATTAAAAGTATTGAATTTCAGAGTTATAAGTAACACAATTTTGAAGGTCCTCGTAGCAGGGTGAGGGAGAAATCCCAAAATCCTGGCTCGAAAAATTACAATTTTCGAGAAAAATTTCCTGTTTCAAAAAAAACAATTATATAGAAAAAATGGTTTTATATAATTTTTTATGAGTTTAAATATACGCATACAGAGTCATAACAGGATTTTAACGGATCTCGTAGTAGCGCGATGGACGAGATGCGCAGCAACTTAACACCGGTGTGTTTTCGTTCGATGACGCTTCTTCTTGTTTGCACGATGATGAAAAAAAAATGTGCCACATTCTCGTGAACAAAGAAAGAGGAAAAATACATTTCGTTATCGCTGACAGTTAGGCAACGCCACCGTTGCACATATTTATTTATAAATATTGAAAATTATGCATGAATAAAATTTGCAAAAAACAAACTCAAAAAATAAAAGTTAACAAATATAAATAAATTCAAAAGCGTAAAAAAACAATCGTCTAAATTTCTCCTTAATTGGGTAAATCGTTATTTCGGGTTTTGTACAAAATTTATTCGCCGTTGAAACAAAATAAAATTTTCCTTTAAAAATGCAATTTTTGTTTATGTCAAATTTCCCCCAAACCTTCGCACGATCGTTTCGAGTTCGATTCGACACGGAGTTGGTTAATTCGAGAGAAATTTTATTTCTCGTTGTATCTTCGTCGAATTATATTTTCTCTCGTCTTCTCGGCTATCAATTTCTTTTGCATTACTGCGAATTCTCGTGCGTTGATATAGACAGTTTGAAAAAAATAAGTAAATAAAATTAAAAAAAAATATATATCCTCGCGACATGTATATAGGCGTATTGTACATCATTTCGTTTGGAAATTCACGTCCGTACGGCAGCGCGGGGCCTATCTCCCAATCGTCGGATAGCGCGATTCGCGAGAATCTCGACGTGTCGGATTTCAATTTTAAACTCGGCTCGAGGAACGAGATAGAAAATTCCAATTTCCATTAGCGGCTCATTGCCGGCTTGGCACGTATTCACAGCACACGTCGAGACAATTTGCGGCGTGTTGTTACGCGCGATACTTATGAATTATATACGTATACGTCGTGTATGAGAGAGACAGAGAGAAAGAGAGAGAGAGAGAGAGTCGATGGATATGGCGGAATCGGCGTGAGGATGATGAGGCTGAATCGACACGGGGTGAGAGAAGAGCGAGAGTGTTACGAATGTTGTTACGAGATTTTGACATATTGCGGATTGCGCGAACCTACGAAAGCATTGAGCTTAATTAACGATTTTTTTTAATTACTCGTAATTTCGAAGATTTTCGATTATTTCCGTTGAATATCTTAGACTTTGGTCGTTCCAGATTTTGTTATCATTTATCTCCGTGTTTATTTCGCATTAGTTATTTTATTTGTTATTATTATTATTTATTTAATTTGTTTTGATCATTTTACTGTTTACAATTATTCTCATTAATTCATTCTTTTTCTTCGTTCTATTTATTTGATTGAATTTGTTTAGTATTTATGAGCATTCATTTTGAATAATTATTGAAAATTAGGGTTATTAATTATGAAATTAATTATGGAAATAATAGATATTTGTAGATTTTAACTCTTTTATCTTCGTCATTTGACCTTTGTTCTTATGTAATTTATTGTTGGTTCGGTTTGGTATAATATTTTATCGGTGCTCAAGCTCTAAGAGCCTGCATCGATCGTAAAATGCTCACAAAACTCTCGAGTCAGAGGATTGAAAACCAATCTCGAAAAATTGACTTTTTGAAATTTTTTTATTCGATACATTTTTATAGCTTATTCCGATCGGAAATTGCTCGCTGAACATGGATTCAACGGTAGTTTTCCGCTCGCCCGAAAAAGCATAGGTGAAAAAACGAAAAAACGCGTGTTTTCACGGTTTTTTCAATATTCCGTCCATTAATTTCGGACTATCGTAAGAATAACCGTCATTTTTGTAATGTGCGAGAAATTTCCGATCGAATAGGACTATTTTGGAATCATTTTTCAGAAAAACAAAATTTCCCCCCTCCAGGATTCTTTTTTTGCTCCCCTTTCCTTCCAAAAATCGCGATTTACGAGCTTTCACCACGGCCACAAAAATTGAGCTATCCGGATGTTCTTGAGCTCATTCTTCTCGTCTTGGTGAGCTCTTCAAAAACTTACTCGTGTAATTTTCTGTCGGACGAACAAGGACGGAGATACAGCATCGTGAAAAGTCGATTTTTCGAGGTTTCCCGATACCCCATTAAAATCGGTAATATATTGAAATCCGATGAATTTTAATCGTGTCTGAAGCCCTAAGGGCCCATGTCGATCGTACATTTCCCGTACAGCAACAAAATCACGATTTCGTTTTTGATTTTTGAGTATTTAACTTTCATAACCATCAATCACGAAATATATCACATCAAAAACAGCAGCCGAACTAGATCGCTCGTGCATTTGGTTAAAACGTACTATGTAAAGGCACGTCAAGAGACAAAAAACGAAAAAAGAAGCAAAGAAAAGAAATTCGTTTAAGTTTAAATCGATCGTTACTTAACATCAAAGTTAATTACTCGTTCGAAAGAACGAGAAAAAAGAGAAATTAATATTCAACGTACAACGTCGATTCATTATCTTCGAGCATATTGATATAAATGAAGTTCGTAATTAAACGAAATGAAATCACCTCGTTTAACCCGCTCGTACGTATGCACGACACAATTGTCCGCGAACTTTCAGGCTGCCTCGTCGAAAGTCCATCAACGATTTACCGTTGAATAAAATATTTCGCCTATTTTTACATTTCATAGAAATATAATGCACATATTTTTATCGTTAATACCATTGTCTTTACAATCATAATTATTATAACAATAATAATATAATAACATTAATAATTATTGTCATTATGAAAATCAATAAAAATATGATCGTGTATACGAATAATAATAATAATTATTTTTAATATCATTATCACGACTATTATTATTATAGACTATTATTATTCGTTCACGTTGATCGATGACCAGAATCGACCAACGATACAGTGATGATGACTCGGTGTGTATTTATTTATTTTTTTCTTCTTTTATTTTTTCGTAACGTCTTTCCGACGATCTTATATCGATATTCGATCGTGAAAATACCTCAGAATGCTAATAACGTCGCTCTGAGTGCGTTAATATTTATCGGGGGAAAGTCGTGCAATCCGTTTTATGGGTCGTGGAACTCTGACTCATCGGTGGACGCCTGGCACTCGCTTATGCCTCTCTCTTTCTTTCTCTCTCTCTCTCTCTCTCTCTCTCTCTCTCTCTCTCTCTCTCTCTCTCTTTCGCTCTTACGCTCGGTCGGTTGGACGAAAAGGAAGGAAGAGAGGCCAGTGCGAGAGTTCGACATACAAAACGTGTATATGACATGCATGTACGACGTACGTATCACTTGCTATATATATATGTATATATATATATTTATTGTACTCCCGCGCGCGCGGCGTCGGCTCGCCTCTCTGCCTTACGACATTGACGCGCCTCCCGTATTTTTATCGGTCGAGGACCGAGAAAATGTTCGCGCGAGAAAGACCAAGCTACTCTCTCTCTCTCTCTCTCTCACTCTCGCTCTCTCGCTCTCTCTTTCTCATTCTCGCGTAACTTCGAACGCATTTTTATAGCCCCGTCGTGTACGCCGAGTGTATCGAACTCTCGGAGCGGCGAGTCTGACCGTGGCCACTCGACGAAACGTTCTCGGCGGTTCATGGCCCGGTATATCGCCCGGCACGAACCCCGAGCTTCGAGCGAAATTGTTCACAGGGGCTTGTTCATAGATTTTGAAAAAAGCGACTCGATCGACGATGGTGGAAATAATTATGGGTTTTGGCCTTTAGCGGAAGGTTCGAGGATCTTAGGGATGAAAATTTGAGGGTTTTTTAACCCTTGCGGAAGAATGTGAAATCTGTTGTAATTGTAAGCTCGTAAAAACGTCGTTAGGATAATTAATTTATCGACTGGGATCGATTAATTTTTTATCGATCGGGGAGTTTGTTAATTGGCCGAAAAATAATTGTTTTATACACAATTTTTTACTGGAATAAAATGCAATTTATTGTTTTAATCGACAGATAGAAATTGGAGGCTCAAGCACTTTTGATTTTATTAGTTTTTGTCATTAATAACGATTATTATTAGTTGATATTAGTCATTAGTTGACGATTAATCGTTTGAATAAGTAAAATTGATTTTTATAAAGAAACAAAACTTATTTGTATAAATAGGCTAAGTTAATTATTTCTAATTAACTTTTCAGACAGGTGTAATTAGATTAAAATACATTTACTATCGTCTCGATGAAATAAAATAATTATACGATCAATTTTATCGAGATAAAAATTTACTTATCGATTTACGTGCTGAAATTTTTTGTTTATGTTGAAAAGCAATGTTTTTTAAAAATATATTTTACATACTTAAAATTTTATTGCATGCTAGATGTCTCGTAGAAAAATTCCTTGGAAGATTTCTGACGAGATTTTGATTAAATCGTTCGCTTTTGCCGTTTAAATTCGAGCAAACGAAAATTCCCTAGGAATTCATCCAAATAAATATTGCCTCGGGCATTGAAAAGTTTCTCGTACGATCTGCATCGATCGTTGAACCGCAGGGAAATAAATAAAATAAAAACTTGTGAAAAGCGCGAGGCATTGACGCGGGTCCGCGAAGGAAAACACAGATGAAAAATGAAAATATTGACGCGACCAATTTCTTTATCAGTCAAGTACCTCGGCGGTAGCTCGCATAATATTGTCGCGAGAGCATCGGACTCTGAGGCAAACTCAGTTTACGTGTCGAATCCCCGGAGGGTTACGAGCGAGAAGGAATTTTGGTAGAATCGTCGGATTTACAACGTACAGGAGACAAAAGCTTCTGACAGGCAAAGAGCTTTTCGTCCAATTCGATTTTATGAAAGAAAATCGATCGTGAGTTCGTTGCTCGTATTTTTTTTTTCAAAAATGTTATCGGACGAATGTTCGGGGTGAATCGAGCGACGTAACATCGTGTTTGCACAGTTGTGGTCGGGCATTCCTCTCTGGGTGGACGTTGAACTCGCTTTTCGTCGCAATTATCCGCAATTTTTTTTTTATGACGTTGAAATTACAACGAATATTTTCTCGCCCTCGGTACGATTTTTTGATCGAACTACGAAAAAATACGAAAACTGGTATCAAAATATGAAAATCGTATCTGGACACGTTTTAATTACAGCGGTATAAAAATTAATTGGAATGAAAATAAATTCATTTTTGTTTCAAAATACAAAATTGATTTTAATTTACTTGTAACTTTTTATCTGAACGTACAAAATTGCAGAATAATAAATTTGCACTCATAATTTAAAAAAACTAAAATAATTTTACTTAGTGATTGCTTTTATTGATATAAAATCGATTTTTACCGGTAGTCGATCGATCAGACATTTTTTTTTCAAGAATCTGTTCGAGCATCTCCCTTGTCGAATAAATTCTTTACTCGTCACCTTCGATGAATCGAATTGACTAACAAGGCGATCGTATTTTTATCTCGAAATATATGTCTCGAGTTCGCAGATTTAGTGTGTCAACATTTAAATAGTTTCGCCATTCAGTCTACGGCACGTCGAGCATCGAAGTTTAGATATTTACCGTCGGTCTTACGATATAAATTCGCTGCTCAGCACGTTCGACGATATCGTGAAATAAGCGAGATTAGAAGTCATATCGGAATTTACAGTTCATTTTCAAAATATTTAAATTGATTTTTTCAATGAGAAAAATCAATCTTAATTTTTATCATGAACTATTTTCAATTACTTCAAAAATATTCATAATTTATAAAAAAATATTATAAATATTTTTAAATATACAAAAATGTATCGATACAAAATTATAAAAAATTATTCCAGACCCTGCTGTTCACTCAGTATACAAATTTCATTCTATAATCTCACAAAAAATATTTTTATAATCAATTCTTAAAAAGCTTTCCCAAAAATCCAAAATTATTTCTAAACCCCTCGACATTTCGCAAATAAAAATTGCGATAACGTCGAATTTTTCATAAACGATAAATAACAGGCTACGATTTCACAACTACTCGAGGGGTTATTGGCGTTGGCGCGAGAGGGTGTCGCAGCGAGTCATAGTCATAAGTACGGTCACTCGGGTACGATGAAATATAGAATAAAACGTGTCTAAGACGCGTCGGATGAGTCAGCGCGCATGCCCAAACCATGAAAGTTCTGGTTGCGAAACGGTGCGTCCACGGTGCATCGGCGAAAAGATCGGAGGAAGGACCGAGACAGCGAAGATGTTTGCGCAGACTGCAGACCCGCTAACTGTCGAGACGACGGCGTCGTCTTCTTCGTCGTCGCCGCCACCGCCAGCGTCGTACGAGTCATCGTAATCATCATCGTCGTCGACATCGTCGTCGTACAGTTCGAAACTGCCAGACGTTCGACTTCGAGTCGCCCCAGAAGAAGAATCGTCCTCGGCGAACTTTTGTCCATAGCGTAGAACGGAATCTCCCAGGCCTGTCCTGGATCGGGTCAGAAAACCAGCTACGCTCTCGAGCCGGACGCAGTTGCGAGTGAAAGCAGGAACAGCCTGGGCCCCGTTTTGCCCACATGCGAGAGAGGTGTTAATTGTACGGTTATATTTATGAGTTTGCGCTGATCATTTGCGTAAACAAGCGGGAACGTTGCACAGCCGAGCTGCCTCGTGTACATAAATTTGCACATGTCAATCGAGAGCGAAGGAAAGAAGAAAAAAAGAGGGAGGAAGAGAGAGAGAGAGAGAAAAGAAATTGCGAACAAGGGGTTTGGAGGCTCGGTCGCTCGTGCATCGACTTTAGACGGTCGTAATCTTTCGGTCGGAGGTGAATTTAATTGGTGGATTTTTCGAGGTCCCACAAAGGAAAGCCTATGCAACCCTATTAAGATTCTAAACTAGGGTTTTCAGGGTTGCGGAAAATCCTAGAGCAGGATTTTAAGAGAGTTGATAAAAAAAACTTAGCGCAAGATTTTCACAGATTTTGTGAAAATAATTCTAGAACAGGATTTTGAGAGAGTTATAAAAAAATCTTAGAACAGACGGTCGTAGACATTTTTTCAAAAATGATGCAAATTTGTTTGGGAATCTAGTCATAATAATTGAGAGAGTTGTGCATAGGTATCGATGAAGGTCATCGTGATAAAAATGATGAATTAATAATTAAATTTTAAACGAGGTTCTAGTAATTAAAAAAATTTCAAAAAATTGAATCTAATGAATGACGTAGGAAGCCATTCCGTGTTTTTGAAAGAAGTTGCCACGAATCTGAAGTGAGATCGATGGAAGGAATAATATCCAATTCCATCTTACGCTTGAATTCCTTTTTAAGTCGGTCACAGCGTGACTGACGTTACCGATCCTTGAGTTTCTCTCCAAAAAAGGATTTTTTAAATAAAACGCGAATAAAAGTCTCGCGCTCTCTCGTCATGCTCGTGCACGAAACGATTCGGGTATCAGCGTCGATACGTGCAAAAATCAAAAGTACGTGGGTGGTTCGCGCGAGTCGTGAATTGGGAAGGAAGATCGAATAACACGCGATCCTGGAAGTCGATAAAACGCGAGGGTCGATGGTACGAAGGTACACGGAACCGCTGGACACCGAACTCGCTGGCTACGAACGCGTTAAAACATTTCTCGTTTAATGAATAGACGTTATGGTGGGCATTAATTTTTGTTTTTTTTTTGCGCAAGCGCGAGCATTCCATAGCGCGTCCGTTGAGACACGTTGGAACATAATGAAGGATGAGACGTACTTGGAATTTACCGTATCAACGCTCGGACTAATTGGAAGACCGACGAGTTTACGACGTTCTTGGTGCTTGGATATTATGGAAAATTTCTATGAACCCTCAAGGTCAGGGGAGAATGACTTTGCTGCCTCAACGATTGTTCAATTTATCAATCTTGATCAAAGTCTCGACAACTTTGTCTATCAATCATGAGGAGTTATTTTTTGAAAGTTTTTCTTTTTTCGGTTGGTGCGAGAAGAATGCTTGGCTGGGATCGTTGATGTCTTTTTTCAAAGTGCGAAGGTAGTTGCCACCCTCGGCTGGGAAGAAGGGGAATGAAAAGGGTTTATGAACGAAGATGAGTTTCATTAATCCTGGTAGAAAACAAATTTGATGCTCGAATGGAATTGTTTATTTTTCGATAATTGAGTAGATCCTTTTTTTTAGGTTTGTCGATTAAGCCGTTCCTCTAATTAATTATGAGTAGTTTATTTTATAATAATGATATAAGTAACTTTTTATTTTTATTTTCTAAAAGCGTCGATGCCAATGATTTTCTTTTTGTTTTTTTAATTGTCAATCAAATTGATAAAAATGGTTTAAAACAAAAGTTACAACATGCAGTGGCCAGAGGGGCTTTTCCGGATGTCGATGATTCATTAAAACGGTTCACGTATCACGCGAGCTTCACGACCAATCAACGTGATTCCCTTGATGAGGATGATACTCCGACCTCGTGGTCGTGTAATGTATAGCCTCGTTGCATCGAGAGAGCCGTCTGTTTTCCGGCGCGAGTCAGCGAGGGAGACACCCACGCGAACAAGAACAAAACGTTTATTTTTCTACAAACCACTCCGACTATCATTCCGTGAGCTAATAAACGTTTTCCAGCCGCGGAGTGCACGCACCCACAACAAGCCGCGACGAATGAAAGAGACACAAGTACGAGCGGAGACGAGACTGCACGAGAGGCCCCGACCACTACGTGACAACGGGCAACGACGATAACAGAAATGGTAAAGGGTCTGGCAACCTTCTAACGAAGCTAATTTTCGTGAGACAAAACCGCCTGGTTATCCTGTCGGCTGACTCGACGAGAATACGCATGGAAGAGTACCGAGTATTTCTGTACTGGAGTTCGGTTCGTCGGGGTTACTTTTGCATAGATCGAGAGTACTCACAATGCCTATGGTTCAGTGACGTTTCGTCGCAACTTTTTTCAGTTACGATAAATAAATTTTTACGATTAATCAGGCAAGTGATGGATTAATAACGAGCTTTATTTTCAACAATCTATCACAGAAGTTCTACTCGCGTGCCAAATTGTAGTCCGATCGGTCAAGCCGTTACGAAGTTATTTAAGTTTGAATATCGCAAGTGGATCGCGTAAGCCCAAGCGCAGGTGCGTGCGCACTGGCACTCGCGCAGGCGCGAGCACCTGCGCAGACTCATGTGTGCCGGCATCAGCGCAGGTGCGTACACGCATGCGCAAATAAGCGCATTCATCGAGAAATTTTCGCAATAATTTTGAGATGTTTTGAACAATTGTAAATTAATCGTGATATAAGAAACTTCAAACTTTGTTTCTCTTATCATCACAAAGCACTCTTGACGCGAAAGCGAAAATGTCGTAAAACTTAGGCAACGTAGACGATGCCGTACGATGGAACGCTTCGATCATTAAATTCGTTACTCCGATCAAACTATAGAGCTGCTTTCGATTATCACCTCGTTACCCATTCTCTCTCAAGCCGTAACGAACGGGACTGTACACTATACGAAAACTTTCGTTGTACCTCGAGCATACCTTTGGCTTAATACGCTCACGAATCTCCATGAATAATTCGGAACTTAAGCGTGTTCTACGTTTGCCAGGATAATGGCCACCAAGACGTTATCCCCCGACGTGATCACCGAGCGTGGACAATTTCACGCTACGCTCATCTCTCCTCGAGAAGGTTTTAGGCGTGACGTAGGCACATCGTTTGTTACGCATTCAGGGTGAGTTTGAAGCGAGCCCGTTTGCCTTTTCTCTCGGCATGAGTAGACATCGCTCGTTGTAGAAACATTATAAAATCGGTGAACAACACGGCATCGTGAAACGACGAGGAGGGATTCAGTACGAGAAGACCCAGGGATAGAAAAATCCACAGGACGACGACGCGAGCGCGGATGACGTTAAATTCGTCCGACGATTGTACGACCCCGCGATCATTAATCCTCGGTGAAAAATCTCGTCCTCGTACACCCAACGGGATATTAGACATTTTTTTAAATTTGATCTCTGACCGAGCGTCGAATGAATTATGATCCCCGGTAACTTTGTATCAACGACAAATAATACGCAGTTTACTAATTAGGGTAATCAACTAAATACAAATTAATTCAGATAATAATAATCATCAACTCGTATTATAATAATAACATTACCCCAATTCTTAAAAATTCATCACCAAGATCCAATTATAACGCACGAAATTAATTTTCTCATACCAAAATTATCGCTTTCTTTTTTTCAAAAATCTGCAAAGTCACAGGAATAAATTTTTTTTAATGTAACAAATATTGAACGTTTTTTTGTAAAAATTGATAATTTATAAACACCTGTTATCGGTACAGAAAGAAGGGACGTGTTGCATCGTGGACGTCCAGGCCGGAAAGCGAAAGACAGAGAGAGAGAGAGAGAGAGAGAGAGAGAGAGAGAAAGAGAGAACGATAGGAGTGAACAAGGGGCAAGGAGCAGGGGGAGGACATCCGTGGCTCGTTGCACTCGAAGCTCGAGCGAGATGAGCTCGAGGCACGGTGCAGGTTCGCACGACCTTAACATTTCAGTGTTTGCCCGCGCTAATCGACAAGAACTGGTCGCTGTTCAGGTTTTTCTGGGCGGTGTAACGAACCAACTGCAGTAGGTCGACGGCACACGAGCGAACCCGATGTATGCGGCAATGGCAAATGATCTATGTACATATATACATGTTTGTGTTCCCGTGTATGTATGTGTGTGTGTTTACAGGGACAGCTCGTGATGTTGGAAGAGATAGACGTCCAGGATTTGTTGCAAGATGTGTGTATGTGTGTGCGTGTGAAACCCTAGAGGCGAGCTCATGGTATGACCTTGCTCCTCTAACCCAAGGTCAAAGTTCATGAGCGACTTTGTAACTCCGCCTTCGGTTTCCTATACCCCGATGGATGCCTAATGTATACATCCGCTTCAGTCCAGGTACAATTAACTATACTGTATATATACACGAGTAGAAATTCCACCAAGGCAGTTAAACATTTGATCTGGACTTGCCCAAGCTGAAGTAAGGGAAGTGATCAAATCCTGATTTTTAATCATGATCGAGTCTTGATTTTTTATCTGGATCAAGTCCCCATTTTTTATCTTGATCAAGCCCTGAGGGTTTATCTTGATCAATCACTGATTTTTTGTCTCGATCGAGTCTTGATTTTTCATATTGATCAAGTACTGATTTTCTATCTTCATCAATCCCTGATTATTTATTTTTATGAAATCTTGACTTTTTATCGTGATCAAATACTAAATTACTTTTTGCTTTTCGGATTGAATATTCGAAAAACGCTTCCTCGTTAAATATTTGCATTATAAAAATAATATATCCCCGTAATTTTCTATTTCTGGGAGTAGTGCTTAAGACCGAGCTACGTCATCAATCAATCGGAATATTGATCTCATCGTCAATAAAAAAATAATTCAAATGATATTTTCTGATAAAATTAATAATATATCATTATTCCATGAAAAGTCACCGGATACATAAAAAAATTCTCAGGCTTTGATTTCGGATGAGGTTACAACCCTTACAGACACGCTGATTTCAAGGGTGTATTATCGTGAACGAGGTCAGTCACGTTTATACGTTTCTGGATGAAGAAAAAAAAACGTGGTTGGACATATCGCGAACTAGCTCGATAAACCTGATTTATCATCATTTTCTCCACTCTCATCCCCTTGTCACCCTTTCGGGTCCAGCGTGTTTTCATCCACGAGGCACATGACCGCGAATAAGAAAACTTGCGACTAAATGGGGATTGACCCTTTTTCCACAATCTATCGTAGCTCGACGACACCGTGAGAGGATAACTTACCGATTAGGGTGTCGATGTGTATATATACGACCTCCGGCGGACAGACCGATGTAATGAATAAATTTAATTCAAAGACTACGATATAGATAATGTATACGATTTTTTTCCTCTTCTTCTTTCGAGGCCCCACAGTTATCTATATTTTTTTGCTCCCCTATCTGTCTTCGAAATATGTATTTATGACGTTTTCGGTACAGTAGATCAGTTCGAGGTTTGTGGAGCGTGTAGATCAGTTTCGAGGGTGGAACTTGGTACGTATACACTTATATGTGTAGATAATATATATATATATTTATATCACGAAGGGCTCTGTGAAACGGTCGAGGATATTTAGGATAAGGATGGGTTCTGGAAGGCTATTTATTGATTACTAGTGTTGCGTGACATTTTTGATACGCTTTTTCGATCTATGATTCACCAGGGAGAATGCATATTGCACTTATAAATTTTCAAGGACATCTCATAATCGATTTCATAAGAAAAACGTCCTTCTGAATCGAAGGAACGAGTTTTTCCCATCATTTCATTTTAGAACGACCAGACTGATTCCAAATAATCTTGTCGGTTAAACGAAAAAACAACCCTTAAAACAAAATTGTCAAGGACATTGTATAATCGATGTTTTTTTAAATCAGCCTGGTGAATAATCGGGGTGAGTTTTTCCTCTTTCATTTTTAGATCGATGAGAAGGACTCTAGAAATTTTCATCAGTAAAATCAGTGAAAAAGCAACCCTTAAATAGCGATTGGTCACTGGATGAAAAAAATACTGTCTCACGCATATACGCGTTAAAATGGACGATCGAGAGGAGTTATATTCCATCGTAGGGGTGTCTAACGCACGAATGACTCGTGACTCAAGCTATCTGCTTGCTACCTCGTCCACGTAGCGAAGAGCGAGAAAATCAGGTCCGAAGTAGTCGGAGCCCGTAAAAAAGCACGACAACGAATCTCCGTTTCATTTCGAGCTTCAACCCCCAACCTCTTCTCTTTCTCTTCCACAGTCCTTCCCAAATTTTTGAAAGCCATGACGAATATTCTCTCTCTCTCTCTTTCTTTTCGTTACTCTCCGACAGTCAACGAGAGAAAACGACTTCGTCGAGTGTCTCGCGTTTTTGGTTTCGTATACGACGTTTTTTTTGTTTTTTATTTTTTTGTTTTATTTCCGCCCTCTCGTCCTCGGAATAATTACGAATGCGTCGCCCAGGGGAGCCCTGCAAGGTCTATAGGATACTAATCAGTATACGCCGGGACGAATGAAAAGGGAAAAAGAGAATCGAGCCGGGGGGAAGACCAAAAGATACACAGTGAGAGAGAAAGAGAGATAGATAGATAGAGAGAGCGAGAGATAGACAGAGAGAGAGAGCAAGAAAGAGAGAGAGGGAAAAACAGTAAGGGCGGGAAAGCGAGACGAAGCCAGTGGCTTTTGTGGTCGGAGCCGTTTTTTTTCTTTTATTTATGGTATCATCGTCCCGACATCATCTCTCGCCCAAGCGCACAATGCGTTTTTCTGCCTAAAACCATAATTCCCCGACGTGCTGTAAATCGTGAGTATCAGCGGGCCCCGTGTGAAAATATAATCGTCGAGCTTGATCCAATTCATATCCCTTAGACACGTGATGTGCGAGAATTTATCTTTTTTTTCTCACATCCATCTACAACTTTACGTCCATCGACTCACAGGACGAATTAAATTGAACGAAACTTCGAATAGATTTTTTTCTTTTTTTATAAAAAAAAATCGTTTTTCTTTTTAATTTTTGTTTTTGCTCGATTTTTACTATTTCGTCGTATTGAGACCAGAAAAATTGAAGCAACTTCATCGACCGAATTAATTGAAACATCTCCTATAAATATAAATTTTTTTTGCGAAATAAAAAAAAAAATTTGTTTTCTCCTCGTTCGATCGTTACAGCGAATAGAGCTATACTATTCGAGGATTATATCTTTCCTTGGCACAGAATTTTCCGGAGCAACCTTTCAAAAGGGTTGAAGGAACCCGCGCACGGTGGAAAAACTGTTTGTAAAAAAAAATACAAGAAAAGGACTCGATTCATCGAAGCGAAAAGAACGAGATGTTCCCGTTGCATTGTACAACTAGGCATACCTATTCCGCAGGATTCTCTCGTATTATGACGAAACGGAACAGATGCAGCGTGCACCCATTTCTATTTTTTTATTACGGCATTCGAATTTTCTCCTGCCATTCCCCGCGAGCCGGGGGAGTGAATCGTTTCACTATACCTACGTTTCTCTCGCTCTGTACTATTACCCTGGTAAAAGCGTACGAGGAGAAAGAAAGAAGGACTAAAAAAGAAAGAAAACAAAATCCGGGGTGGCACGCATCGTTGAATTTTCCCTTAACGGCGCTGGCAGCGCCGGAGCTTCGCGCGCTCGCCGCACGAAATCAAACGTATCAAAAAGTACACACTGGCAGCGAGGTTGGGGTGGGATCGTTGCTAGATTCGAGCGGCTCGAGAACGATACGAAAAGGGTTGGTTCGTTTATACGCGGGAGACTCGTGTGCTAGAAACGCCCCGAGGCCCTTACGAAGGGTCGTGTCATCATCATCAGGCCCTTCATCTCTCGCGTACTATTTCGCTCTCGGGCCAGGGCCGTGATACACCGAGAACCCGCTGTGACTCGAAACGCATTGTCTGAAAATTGTTCATGCCATGAACAATTCTCTCTCACTCTTTCACTCCACTTATTGTTAGTTCGATCCTTCGTGTTTATCGCACGTGGTTTCGGGGCATCGCGACTTTTTTTATACCGCGCAGGGGTGAAAAACCCGGAGGGGGGTGGGGGTAAGAAGGATTTTTTTTGTTCGCGACTTCTCTATGCCCCACGATTCATTTGCATTTTACGATTATTCCTATCGTGTATTCGTCAACTTGATTTATAAACACGCGGTGGAGGGGCTGAAATCCTATTTTTTTGTTTGCCAACGTGGGGATGTTTTTATTGCTCTTCAAGGACGCTTTCCCGATGCACGTTCGGAAAGCATTTTGGGCGACGATGCACGAACGAATCGAAACAGGAAATGCGTTACCCGGTGGAAAATTTATCTTTCGAACATTTTTTGGTATGTAAATTTTCAAAATTTTCTGATTTTCAAGATCGTTTCGATAAATTGATCAAAGTCGGAACCATCGAAAATTAAGTTCTCTTATCCGATTGTTTAATTTGTTTACTTTTTATTAATAAAAAATAAATTAAACAATCCTGGATATTATACGTGATAATAAATTTGATTTCATTAATTTTTATTTTTATTTATTTACAAAAAGTCCATTCTGAACATTTTTCGTACGGAGTTTCCCCGTAAAATGCCTCCAAATGCGATATCGAGCATCGCGTGTGGACCATGTGTGAACTCAAAGAGTGTGTTCCAAGGGTGACTGCGCGTTCGATATACCTACTGTTCGAAACAATGATTGACAAGCCCCCCGCGCTTTGGATTACCCCGTTGTTCCTGGCCGGACAGGTTCTCTCGTTCACGGCTGAACTGTCGCTTTCAAAGCCACGGGATATCGGAGCGTGTAATTTAATCCTTTTTTTTTCTTTTTTCTCTTCCTTCTCGTAATCCTGTTTCGACCCTCCGCGTTGAGATGCAAGAATCGCACGATAAGCAAATAATCTTTTGTATTCTTAAAAAATAAAGAATTTTTGCTTTGCTTTTATACAAATACGAACAGATATAATAAAGGGGTGTGCTTAGAATAAAGTTTATTATCATAATTTATCAAGAAAATACTTTCAAGATTAATTTTCTATAAAACGTTGTCAATATTAAAAATGACAACAATAAAAATAGAGACTCGAATGATAAACGACAATTAATAATAAAAATAATACGCTCGTGTATGGGGCGTTCCAGAATTAATAATTTCCGATCAAACCGATCGTTATTCTAATCGATAATCCGCGATCGTTTCACTCGAATATATTTTTATAAACAGCTTTCCATAAACCCTTTTCACCCCTTTGTTTCAACCCCTTCAATCCCCATTATTTAACCCACTCGAGCATCTTCATTTAATGCATTGAAAGATATCGTTCGGTTTGTCCAACGTTGATTTTCCCCCAGCCCTCTCTCTTCGCCCTTTGCCCTCTTGGGGGATGTTGACGTTCGATAGAAAATTTTCATCCCTTAGCTCGTTACGCTCCTGTAAGATTCTCGAGAATTCGAATGTAGCGTGGCCGTGTTTGGATTCTACTCGAGTGCACCCTCGGTGCGTCAACCATCTTCTCGACCTCCCCACAACCTTCTCACTCCATTCTCACTCCACCCAACTCTCTCCCATTTCACTCGGAGCTCCTTCATCGTCGCGGTACAAGACGCACCTCGGGGCTGTTTTTGAATGCAATACGAGAATTAATTAACGAGCATGAGCTCGGATCTAGTCACCGGGAAATCTGGTGTGACTGGTGTTCGTGCTTGACGAGGACGGAGCTCCTCGTCGCGGGAATACAACTGCGACGGGTCCCATTTGTAGTAAGGTGACGTACATAATCATCGCCGTAGGCATTTATCCAACCAACCCTACCACCATCGTCGTCACCAGCTCGTCTCTTCGCGCTCTCTCTCTCTCTCTCTCATCTCTCTTTCTCTCTTGTCTCTTCTTTCACCTCTCTATCTCTCTCTCTCTCTCCTTCAGAGATAATTAATAGTACGCTTTGTCTGACGAAGTCAGCCGAGGATAGCGAAACTTCGAGGTTGGTTTCACGAATTCCCCGAATCGTCCATTCGCGTTTCGCGCCCCATAATCCAACGCGTGATCATTCAATTATGCATAGGAGCATGTAGGCGTTCTTATGGATTATTTATGCGCGATCGTGATGCGCGCGGTTGTCGGAGGGTGAGAGGGGGAGGGGGGAGGGATGAAAATCGAGCGATCGTGCGTATTTTCCACGAAAGTTATTCTGAAAACATTACCAACAGCACCCCCGCCCCTTCACCCCCATCTATTCGTAACTTCGACAATGATGACACGGAAGCTGCTGACTAGTCCGTAACTTCCCCACAGTCATCGAGAAATAATAGCGATCGCGCTGGTCCCATTAATATCAAGGAGTGTGCGCGATCGAGGGACGAATTAAAGCGAGGAACGTAATGAAATCATTTTTCGTCGCGTTGGTAATATCGCGCTTGCCGATGCTTGGAGGACGTTTTTCCAATGTGGAATTTTGCATATTAGTCACGTAGGAAATATCTCGTCTTGTGGATCATCCGGGGGATCGGTTTTATTACTCGTGCGGTTTCAACGCGATTCATGCTTGAGACTGGCCACCGGTGGTTGAAATGACGAGTCGATTATTTTTATTTATTTTTTATAGATCAAGAGGTTTTGTCAGCTTTCCCAGAATTTTGGAATAATTTTAATCAATTATATGACAGAATTTGAGAAATTCCGAAAAAAATTGACTTGGTTGATTTTTTCACTCGATGAAAGATTTTCATAAATTTGATTGATTTTTATGGTTGATTGATTCCGGAATAAATTGAATCGCTTGAGTCTTACTCGAAATATAATTAATAATTAATGACAGGATCATTATTAGTTTAATAGTTAAAATATTTCTTAGTCGATTAATTAATTATTTTAATAGGCATATTAATTAATAATAAATCGATCGATCTCCGAATATATCGACTGGTTCTCATTTCGTTTCAGAGCTTATATAAAGCGTGCGAAATATCGATATGAACTACTGCTAGACCGGCTGCGATACCAGTTAACGGGTTATTGAAATCGCTCGTTTGCCTTAAAAAAAGAAAGAAAGAAAGAAAGAAAAAAATGAACGAACGAGTGATGAAAACGGCCCCTTTGCAAATTGGTCGACGTTCATTCGGAGAGTGCGCGGGATGGTAAAATTTATCAACCATAACCGAGCGAAACTGTCATTTACCTGCCAGTTACAGGCGAGCCTCGGACTACAAAAAAAAGAAAGAAAAAAAAACGTACTGTCGCATAAAAATTTGTATACTATCGCGCATCAACTGACAAAAGCGGCATGGCACGAAACGGTAAAAAAAAGAATAAAAAAAAAAAAAGAAAATCACATCCCACACCCTACCACTTCGAGCCTCTCGCTAGCATCGGGAGCGAGGATACAGATAGAGTGGACGTAGTAGATTGGTCAACGAGTTGGAAGTATTTTTCAGAGGCCACCTATCTTCCTGTTATCGCTGAATGGTTAACGGCTGGTTCTCGCTATGGCGACATAGCATATGTATATACGTATACATATAAGCCTATTTTTCGCCTCCCTTCCTCAGCTTTCCCCGATTTACCGGACATGCACGTGTCCCGGAGTGGTAAAAATGCGAGAGACCTTGTATACTGGACCTGTGTCGTTCGTTCGTTCCGTTCGTTTGCGAGGCGAGCAAGAGAATTGGCGACGCGAACAGGTGGGGAGGAAAGCTTTCACGTATCAACGAACGGACCTCGTTACAAAGGGCCATTTTCACACCTGTGAAACGATATCGGTGCCGCGAATCCTCGGGCTATTTATCGCATGTGCCGTTTTCGGTCCTCTCTATTTACCCGTTCCTATAACGCACACCCTCGACATCAACGATACGAGGGAGAGGAAACGCTCTCCCAGCTCACCTGCCCCGCGAACTCGTTTATATACAGACGCGCGCTGCTTCCCCCCCCCCCCCCCCCGCCCTGGTCCCACTTCTCGCTACCCGGTCGAACGTACACTCGCACGCACGCGCTCACCTACGCTCGGACCCACACGCGGTATACACACAACCGCGCGTGCGCATGCGCCCTCGCACACACCGATGCGCATGCACACGCGTGACTACACAGTAGCGCGGGTACCTCGTCCCACGTCGCCTCGTCCCATTCACTCTCTCGTCCCCGGCGCGCGCGCGAGCACACACACAACTCACCACTCCAGTTCCAGACAACCGTTTGGGTAATTGGATCGTGCACTGCCGGGATTTCGGAAACACCCAAACTGCCCGAATATAATGCTTGCGTACATAAAGTTGCCCGTTGGACTGTTGTTTTTTTGTCCTTTTTTTCGTTACGATCTCGGCGCGTGGAACGCTACAATCGGATCCTGCTCCATGTGTGCAGGCACCGTGCTTGTTAGGGACTAACGTCAAAAGTACCAACGGGAACGCGAAATTTGCGGCTCGTGGGGCCGTTCGTTCATGGCCGTGACTACCGATGAAATCCGGCAATAACGTTCACTCGTCTAAAAGGGAATACGTACCTTCGTTGCTTTTATCGCCAATCATCGCGCGTGAACGTTTGCAGGTCTTTGAAGTATTCATTGATCTTAATGCGAAGGGATATGTCGTTCTTTTGTATGGTCGAATGGAGTATATATATATAATGCGCGATAAATGGTTACAACGTTTGAAGGGAGAGTGTAGAAATATAGTGAGTCAAATTATGGAATTTTTCGAATTTTTTATTTATTTATTAAATCTTGTCGAAACGCAACGATTTGTTTGTGGAAACAGAACTGGGCAAGCCAGTTTGCGCAAATCGCTCCAAGCTGTAGACAGGTTTTCAGATGGCTTATTGTTAGTTTTTTTTACAGATGTTTTATCGATTATCGACTTTTTTCTTTCTCTAGTTTGTAAAGTGAAGGAAAACAGTTTGTCCCAACTGCTTCGTGTACTTATCAATCTTTTTATATATAGCGAATACGATGAGATCAGAAATAGAAATATGTTGGGAGTACAAAGACTCTCGCTGTTCATTTTTTGTCCATGCCCGTGTTCTCGTTTCCGTGTAAACTCTCAAATATTGGGCAACGTGCAAGCCTTTGACCTCGTGGCTCGTGGCTCGATCACGTTGTCGATGGACAAGGAGTGTTATTGTCCAAGCCAAGATACTCGTGCACACACGAGGCTCATCGGAAGATCCAACTAGTTCAAGGATTTGTTTTTTGTTATCGAGGAAAATACTTCGGGCTGTAAATAATAACAGGTTTTTCTTCTTACGAGTCGATCGTATCTACGGATTTATTGAAATTCGACTAACCGATAAAACTGATTCTTGACTCGAAAGGATCGAACGAGAAATCCGAAAGTTCGTACGATTGTGCGAGATAAATGACGAAGCGCAAGTTACATATTTTTAGCATTTCCACGAAAACAAATGTTTTTAAACTGTCTGTATGCTTGGTAGAGATTTTTTTTCGAAAATAGTAACCTTACCGAGAAAAATACGGAAAAATATTTGCTTGCCACGGTTTCACTATGTTTTTCGACCATAGAGCGAGCGAGTAAGTCAATTTCTTCGTAGATCAAACGGGACGATGACAGTTCGAGGTGAGATGAAGGAAACGCGAAGAGTTCGGTCAACGCTTATCGACAGCTGCAACGCTGATATTTTTGTTCCGCGTATATATACGTGTTGCCCTATATATACTAGGGTTTTGTAGTGCCTGGGCGCTACGCTCTCGCAACCGGCTACATAGACGTCGTCCACGCTCCGTGACTATAGCCGGTTCGTAAGTATAGCGAATCCGTAACTATAGCGGGTCCGTAACTGTAGTCACTCCGTGACTGTAGCCACTCCGTGATTTTAGCAACAACATGACCATAGCTACTCCGTGACTATAGCCAGTCCAAAACTGTAGTCATTCCGTGATTGTAGTTACATCGTGACTTAAGCAACGCCGTGACTGTAGGCACTCCGTGACTGAAGTCACTCAGTGACTTCAGTACTCATAGCAGACCATACTACGAGTAGAGAGTTATATACAGACACATGCAAAAACAAATATACACAGCCCACGTTACTAGTGCCCTTACGCCCACAGAACATGCGAAGTCACACAACAGTGACGAAGAATATGTAATCTTGAGCGAACAGTTTTTTTCTTTACTATAGCCGAATCGTTAAAGTCCCGGAGAAGAAATTAAAATTTATTCCGTGACTTTAGCCGAATGGCTGGAAATGCGGACTGCGTCTGCGTGGCAGACAACGGTTGCAAAAGGTGTCCTCTGACCCTGCATCGACTCTTATCCATAGCAACGACATGGGGGGAAATCCTTTTGTTATATCAAGAAAGATGAATATGTACGTGTATAACATACCAGTTCCTCCAGTCTCTCGTCAACGACCTCTAAACGCCTCGATACGAGATGACATCGTCAGCTTATCCGGCCCGTTCGAGAAAAGGAACGAGGAAAACAAAACAAGCCTGACGGACGGTCCGTACGAGTAGGAATGAGAGTGCTGCGGAGAAAGGGATCGCCGAAATTGGCATCGCGGCAGCAGGCGGGAAGCGGCTTATTAAAATGGAAGACGAGCGTTAATTTGACAATCGGTCCTTCAATGAACCAGATGGGCGGATGGCCAGAAAGCAATGTGTATAAATACAAACGGTTTCGTGGATCGTTCGATCATGCGGCAGTAGCGAAAGCGCTTGAATGGACGACGGTTAGCAGTCGATTTATCAAGCGTAATCAATGAGATCACCGAATAAGAACCGACCGACGACTTGTGTATCATTTTGAGGAACAGACGTCTTCACGGCGTTAAGTCTGGGGTGTCCTCGTTTGAGGTAACTGACGGTGACATCCCGGGTGACTAGAGCGAATTAAACCAAATTTACATGTCACCTGCCTTTATGTGTCGGTAGTCCATTGGACACCCATGAAAACTAGGAAGTTATTTCGGGTTAACCCAGAATGATCACAAAGTGTTCAACCCAATTTCGGCTTATTTCTCGGTTGCGAATATAAACAATGAATGAAGCCTTGAGATTCTATGGATTGGACAATCATGAGTGCGATCGAGGGTTAATTCAGAGATAATTCACTGAAAAAATGAAGGCTTGAGCCATTTATCGTCCTCACTTCACACAGCACTTAATCACAGCCCAAAAATTGACATTGCCTCTTTCCTTCGTTCAACCGATGATTTATTCAACCCATAATCTCTTGGCTCATTCCTAATAAACGTCCATCTGCAAGACGGACGAAGACGTTAATACAACGATATCGTTCGAAGTCACGAGTGGTCGTACATTCAGACAGTTCAAAGGACACTCGAGACTTTGAATGATTTTTTTATTATCGGTTGTTTTTTTTTTGTTTTTGGTTTTATTTTTGTTCTCTGGCAGCAAATGCCACCGTGAGGAAAGTCGAGCTTATTAAAGAGTCGGGAACGTGATGATGGCTGGCCACAGGCATCCCTCTCGCTCTCCCTCTCTTTCATTCTCTCTCTCTCTCTCTCTCTCTCTCTATCCGTCTCTCGGTCGCTCTCGTCTTGCGCCGAGAGTGGGCACTTAAATCGTCGTAACTTCTCTCGGTTCTTAGAAGGTGTACCACGTATTCGTTCGAAGAGCACAGCAGCAGTCGGGCTGCACGAAGAGAACTTCGAAGTTAATATTCTCACCTACACTGCATACGGTTGCCCTCTTCGTGGTTCGCCTTCTCGTCAATTCTCTTGCTTCTTCGTCCTTCACCCGCAATTCCCGCTACAGCCCGATGGCGTTATAAATTTTTTTCCGAACCTTCGTTTTCTTCTTTCCTTTTTTTCGGTCGCCCGATAATAGAAACCACAAGAAAACGAATGAACCGGCGGCGATAACGACAAAGCTTCGTACACGAAGATGTCCCTTTTTTAAGATCGATTGTGGCACTGGAAAAATAAAGAAACTGAGAAATGACATTTAGTCTCTTGTGACCTTCGGTCGTCATATTTTTGACCTTCATCGAACTCGACTATTATTCTCCATGTTTTTCTTGTTCGAAGCTTCATAGTAGAGGACGTCCTTCTTGGCAACCGTACGTGGCACGGAAAAACATAAATGAAGAATTCACATTTAATCCTTTCTGACGTTTAACTGTCACACTTTTGACCTTCATCGACCTTGACTATTACCCTTGATGTTTTTTGTTTTTCCATTTCAACCAGCTGCAATTTTCTTTTTCGCAATTGGCTATGTACGATCCCCTCGAGCCTCCATCGGCTCGTGAGGTCGTTTACGATCCAATTTCACGCACATTCCTACCCATTCGTGACGGAGGTCATACGTTGGATTTCACGAATGTTTCATCTTTCAAATTACCGTACGTACATGCATTTTTATTATTATACGAATACACACGAACGTATTAGTACTTGTGTTACATCATGGTCCAGTACTTCGACACCATACGTCGTTGCAGTTACACACACTACACGAGTACATTGACATCGAAAAACTGATCTCCCTGCTGTTCATACTCCCTCCTACTCGCAACCGTAATTTCATGTGTTCATCGCCTTGGATGGAAAACGAAACATTCGAAACCCGTTCAATTTTTCAATTTGTACGACGAAACGAATTATCGAGCCACACCGGTTCGGTGTACTGCACAAATACTATGCGGTCGAAACAATATCGGATAATTGGAACGCTTGCGAAACCTATTTCGATATTGGAAGTTATGTGAAGTTTAATTGTTTGAAAAATGGTAATTAATTACGTAACTGCGAATAATCGCTCATAACAAATGACGAATGTTGGAATAATTTAATATTAAATCTCGTAAATGATCATTCATATGTAATTAATAAAAGAACGTTTGAAAATTAAACAAAAATGAAAATTCACCTCACATTAATGAAGTTTAGCCGTTGATTATTAAATAATTAACAGATCTTATGAAATACATGAAAATTCTGTAGCTTTACGTAACTAATAATAATTGAACAGAAAAATCATTAATTTTCTTAGCTTCAACCAAACTCATCGCAAATGTTTAATATCTTAAATTAACGGTGTAATATAAAATTAATAATAAATTTACATCTACAGTCAAAATAACTTTTATAAAACTCTTTGATTAATATAAAACTGACATTTTTCGAGAAAAAAAAAACAAACAACTTTTAATCGAATAAATAGAAAACAATTTCAAAGTGTATCGCCTTTCGCTCGATGTGATAAATTTTTGAGAGTGGGGTATGTCGGACCCCCAGTAAGAGTAAATATGCGGGATGGTTCGCAACTATCGACTAGACGATCGAATGACCCTCCTAAATAAATATATAACTTTGTACTTCCATTAACCGGTAATTTTCCCTCATTTCTTTTTAACATTGGAAGAGCCCCAAAAAAGGGAAACAAACAACACCGTAACACAGCTCGATGTGCCGAAGTAAATATCAACGTCAGTGTGTCATGACGAATGGAGATATACAAACCAACAAGCCATCTCACTCTCTCTATCTCTCTCCTTCTCGTCACGCTCGAATAAAGTGAATTAGAACGCGGAACCCAAACAATGCTGGCTAGTTGGCTTGTGCTGGTTTGCTCTGTTGCTCGCAGACGGTAAATTGAGCGGCGCCTTTTTTTCGTCAGATCAATTACCCCGAGCTCTCGCGTACGCTCGCAACTCGGGGCAGTCATTCACATGTTTTCTTGGAAAATGGTGAATGAGCGGTGACGAATTCGAGGCGAATAAACGAACCGACTCAAGGCTGACTGAAAAAAAGAAAGCAACGAAAAAAAAATACGAAATTATCGACAATGGTTACAGAATAATTTCTTGGTTAAAAATTATTATTGAAAGAAAAAGTAAGAAATTCATTCCCTCGATTCATTACGTACTCAGGGTTGTCAATTTTTAAGCAACTTAGGTAAATAAAAAAAATAGTGGTCCATATTGACACGAATTTTTCTATTCCATCGTGACTCTCCTGTGGCTCTCGTTCGTAGTGAAAATCCTCGCACGTCGTATATTCCACAGGGAAAAAAAGAGAGGCACGTTGGTTGGGAGAATCTGGGAGAAAAAAGAAAAAAAAAATGATAGAAGTGTCGCGTCTGTTCAATATCGTTGGACCGTGCGTGACGTATTAGCCCTCGGGATGCTGCAATGACCCGTGGCTATACGTATTCGTAAGATCCATACTCGACCATCGGAAACATTGTTGCCTATTTGTAACTATCTCTCGTTCATCGCATCGCCGATGAGATTTTCCGCGGGCGCGGGTTCCACCATTTATCTTACGCAAAAAAAACTAGATATGTCCCATGGTCAATTGCAAGAGACCGATATTTCTATCCTGTCCGTATTATACGACGGGATTATATTATACCGCAGATTTCGACCTTTTTCGATTGATACGAAGTCGAGCAGTGTTTTTCACATTATTTTAGCTATTATGTTCCATTTTTTGTTAATAGATGTTAATAATAATAATAATAATAATAATAATAATCTACGTCTAAGCTTTTTTTTCAAATACACCTCTATTTTATATAAATAATTATAAAAATAATTCCCACGATAGGACAAAAAGTGGAAAAAGAATAAATCGTTGGACAAAAAAAATGTTCATCCCTTCGTTGACTTACAGAATTCGGAGGATAATAATTGGCTGGCCTGTATGGTCGAAGAATTGAGCGAGTACGAGATTTTTTACGAATTTATCACGCATTTATCTTGTATTTATTTCTGGTCGCCGTAAAAAAAAAAGAACGATCTTGACGTGAAATCACAAGGTGGAATAAAAAGAAGAGAGAGAAAAAACGTACTGTATACGTGTAACACGTTCTATATGCACGAGCAAGTAGACGCCGGGAGAGCCTTAAGGAGAGTTATTAAAATCTTCGTCGACATGTGAGACGGCGACGGAGACGACGATGAAGTGTATGAGTCACGCCTCAGGGCTCCGAGTCGGAAACGCGTTAAGAACGAGACCTTATAATGCGTATATACGCTTACGAACGAGTGGAAACAACTGACTGTCTATTACGTTGTAGCGGATGAAATTATATCAAAGAAGTCGTTTCCGTGCACGGGACAATCACCTACGATAATACGAACGGATAACGGACTATAGGTGTAATTTCACGACGAATATGCGTCCTGGAATTTCGTAAAATTGAAAACGACACCGTGTAACGAAGCTATAGGAGTGGAACTGCATACGAATTACACTGAGCGAACGTGGATTGTGGTTTGTTCGAATTTAACGTAAATAATATATCAGCCCTTAAAATCATATTTAAGTGAAAATAAAAAGATCTTCCTATCGATGCCCATCGAAAATTTTGTATATTTCAATAAGAAGTTTGATAGGACTTAAAAAACCTCCTCTTGCTTGGAAATTTCAACCCAAAGGATCATAGAAATTTGACTCTCTTCGATTTACTCGGAAACCCACTCGCTAAATCTTACGTCTTTCAATTAAGTTGCACCCTGTATAAGAGGGCGGAGATCGAAACGAAACGAAACTCGTGCAACCCCTAAAAGTCGCGTTGGAATTAAAATGGGCCGTAAATCAACGGAAGAATCAGGGCCAGAGTGTTGAAGTTCCGGCGTATAGAAAAGATATCTGGCTCTCGCATTTTCGCTTTGGCGCGTTCACTATGGGGGCTTGGATTCACTCGTAGCGTCACGAGGAAGCTCGGTGAAAACCGCGAGAGACGCTTTGGGGATGAATTTATTCCTTCGGAGCGTGCGGCCGCACGCCGTCTCTCTAGACGGCGTGTGGTAGTGAGAGAGGCAATGAGAAAGGTCCTCTTTTTTCTTTCTTTCTTCATTTGGCCTAAGAAAAAGGGGATTTAAATCGGTGACTAGGCAACAATGACGAGCAAAACAGTCGATACTGTTACGATCCGCTGCACTCTCCCGAGTATGGGGATGCGTAGCACGGTTCGATTTCTCTTTTCGAGGCAGGGCAATTAAGTCCTTTCCTCAGGGACGGAAATCTCGCCTTTACTTTACCGCAATATTCGTTTGGAAGGGTTTTCAACTAGGATGACACCGTCGATTTCGACAGTTCGATGGTCAGTTTTGACTATGCGAAAGATTGTACGATAGATCGACTCACTCTTTCGTTGGTCGTGTGATACCGAAGACTCGTGGATGCTCGGTGTACTGCAGCGGTGACTCTGGTGACTCGGTGAAGAGGGAAGAGAATATGCTGGACACTCGGAGTTTATCTCAAAGTCTTTTATTGAAATCACTACTTTACTGACTCTAAGATATATTACAGTATACGACTTATAGGTCTGGGTGAGTTTACAACTTGATACTCAGACGGAAGACGAGCGGGAATGCTCCGCAGATTCTGTTGCGCAAGGTAGTTGCGTTGCTGGTCTCCGTTGAAATTGTAACTGCCTCCTTAGCGGAAGGACGGCCTTTTTATATTAATTTTTGGTGGTTGCTTAGGGCTAGCTAAATCCTCTGGTTGGTTGGTTACATTTTGATTCGTTCTCTGATTGGTCATAACAATTTGGTGGCCTAATTAATAAGTAGGGGATTCGCGGAAAGAGCGCTTAGGCTCGCTTCGGTTGGACGGTACTTGAATTATTATTTCGTCTTAGAAGGGGTGAATTATACAAATATGGGGTATGCTCATCGCACCCTCTGAGTCACAGTTCAAACGGAAGTGGTTTCTCAACGAAGTGTCAAGGGCTAATGAATTCATTTGAGCGTGGTGACTCCGACACCTTTTCTAATGTTGAAAATAGGAGTAACCAATATCGACTGATCTTATCTATCTAGCAAGCGGGTACGCCAGGTGCTGAGTCATAGGCGAACTTCGTATCGTGCTGTTTTCTAGAATTGTACAAAAGTGCGTTGGGCAACGATACTAGCAGGTGGTAAGTGCAGTCCTCAGGTTGTGCGATATGTTAGAATTGTAACGATCTTCGGAGTGGACTTCGTATCGCGCGGGTTTCCGAAGTTGTTGGAGCAGATGTTTGTTTAGATTATGCGATACTTCATATTTGTTAGGCGACGGTTCTCGAATCGTAACACCTCCCTCCTTAAGTTGGAGCATAGCGAGTTGAAGACTTGATGCTCCAATACGTGTCCGCACGTATGCCCATAGTTGGCAAATAGTATATGAATAAAAAGGATTTTATTGCTATATGATTCTATGGGTTACCTTTTCCACAAAGGTTCCCTTTTTAGCAAATAATGGTAGGTACTAGGGCTCTTCTCTAGGCGTGCAGCGAGATTATTTTTTTTGTTCGATTATATAGCCTTTCCTCCCTTTTCTTGTGTTTTATTTTAAAAGCGGTGATTACTAAATTATGCGTATACAATATCTAATCTAGCGTGAGTATATATATATATATATGTATATTCTAATTTTAAGTCCGATTGTGCGAGTAAATATGGGAAGGTAAGTGTAAGTGTAAATGTAAATTATATAAGTAAAAATCGAGCTGAAAAAAAATATTTAATTTGATGGTGCGGGTATGTTCCCTTTTTAATTATCCCCGTTTTCCTCGAGCCATTGGAGGAATCTATTCATGTCGACCCCGTTGAAGTGGTCGACGGGGTTGAACTCCACTAGGTCCAATGCCCGGAGAAATTCCGCTTCCTCGGAGTCGGGTGTAGAGATTCCTGGAGTGATTCGGGGATCTGGCTCCACTGGTTCGTTTTGGGATGGCGTCGAACCGTCATCCTGTCCTCGAGGTGGCGTGGTGCCTTCTAGGGTGGTTAGGAACTTGAGGAGTTCCTGTTCCTCCTGGGTCGGTGGTGGTACTGCCGTAGGTGGCTCGTGGTGGGCTAACGGTGCCCCCATCGGGATTGTCAGGGCTGGTTGGTCCATGCTGATCAACCCAGCTCGCGGTGTATCACCGAGCAAGATCACTAAGTCTTGCAGCTCCCCCTGCAGTTCCTCCTGGGTCGCCGGTGGTACCGCCGTGGGATGTTGAGGCATCGGCAGCGGATCGCCTAGAACGACCGGACTGGTTTGTACCAGGGGGAACACCACAGGTGGCGGCATGTTGATCGGCATCACCGTGACCGACGTATGTGAAGCCGGGTCCGTCCTCGCTTTTATGGAGACCAATAAATGGTCTCCTATCAATATTTTGATACTAGGTATCGGTGTTGGTGCGGGAGGCTGCGTTGAACGCGGGTTCCTCCTCGATCGTGGTTTAGTTTTTGGTTGCTGGACCTTGGGCGGTGTTGACTTCTTTTGCCGCTTGGGCTGTTGCTCCTTAGGCGGTTTCGCCTCAGCCTTTGACCGCGAACGTTTCGCCTGCCTTGGCTTGCGCTGTTTTGATGTTCCGGTGATTCCGGTCGATGTAGAGGGCTGCTGGTTGTCCATGGTTGGAAATTTCTTTTCTTGCGTGATTGGTTGCGTAAGAGAATATATGTGATGCTTTTCACAGGGAATGTCCCGGTATTTATACGTTTTCCTCATTTTCGTTATCCTGGGTTTTCCCCAGGACTAGGCGATGAAAAATCCTTGTCGCACTTCAGGTCCCGTTGAAAGGGTTCGGGCATTTATATATATATATATGTATAAATATATATATTTTCTTTGGTGAGCGGGGGTTTTTTGTTATTAATATTTGTTATTATAGATCATGTATTTTTCCTTTTTACTATTTCCATTTTTTTTTTTTTTTTTTTTTTTAAAAAAAAAATATTTATTATTAGATATATTTTTTTTGTTATTATTTTCCTTCCTCTCCACCCCCTTTTTGTTTGTTTCATAAATTTTCTTAGTTACCAGCGTTGCCTAGGGTGTAGGCCACGGTATATTCCTTGTGCCTACCTCCCACAGTGGAGGCTGCCTCGAGTTGATGGCGAGGGTATAGGGGTGCAGTTCCTTCTTCAGGTTTGGATACCGAATTGCGAATGGAGGTGTTCGATTGTTCTTCTTGCGGGGTGGCTTTCCCCAAATGTAATAAGAGATGCGTTAACGAACTCCATATTGCACCTAAAAGATGGATGGACCATCCGTATACGTTGTGCAAGGCGTAGCCATGTATAATCGTGTCTGCGATGAGTTTAATTCCTCTTATTATCAAGACAATGGCCAGCATTCCTGCGCTTGCAGTGCCGAAGGTCATAAAGTTTGACCACAGTCTTTGCCAAGTACTGTCGGTTAATTTCTTTAATGCATCTTCGTCTAATAAATTTACAATCGACATGCCTTGTTGTATCGTCGGTTCACCCGCTAGCCCTCTCGCTATAGCGTTGAGTATTGCCGGTCGTTCGGCAGGGAACATTATATGATCCCTTAGTTTCTCTAGGTCTTGCTGGCTATAAATGCCGCTGGTGGCTAGTTGACCTGGATTAATATATTTCCAGGTGGGCTTCGTGAGAGGTTTCATTTTGGCCGGTGATGGTGATTCCACAGGCATAGGAAGAAATTTGTACCATGCGTCTTCTAATCGATACATTGTTGGTATCATATGATTACACGTTGTTTGGCTGCCGGTTTGAAGTAAGATGTGCGTGCGAGGCGAAAGGAAAGCCGTTTGGTTTCCTCTAAATACCGGAATTTCTTGGTAACATTCTTCGGTGCGCCTAGCTTTGGTTTCTACCGGAATGCATTTAATAACGTGTGCGACTTCTCCTGCTATTACTGCCATATGGCCTGGTCCTTTCATTAGTTGATACGCGAATTCGTCCGGGGCTTGTGTAGCCAGTGTAAGGGTATTCATTAACATTTGTCTCTCGAGGTTGCAATGTTGCATTAGTACCTTGTGATATAAAACATTCATTTGTGTTCGTATGTGCTTCTCCACGTAGACAAATTTTGAATTAATATACGCGAATATGTCCAAATTTTCTGTAGAAGGAGCTCTATCTGGTACCAAAAGTTCCTTGTGCCCTTCGATGATATAGAGTTTAGGATGCTCTGTTTGATACAGGGTGTATCCACATACCATTTGTTTCCTCCTTCGTGTTAGGGCAAATGTGGCATGCGTAGTTGCAACTGTATAGACGGTTTCTGCTCCTTCTTCCAAGATGCTGCTTACCTTATTTGCTGGACCGTTGTATAGCACATCGTAGCGGTCGAAGCGGCAATTTTCGTAGGGTATTGAGTCCCAGTACGTGTAGCCTCCTTCGAGATCCATGCAGTTCCCTCCAGTAAATTTGCACGTAAGCCCGGATCGCATGTTTATCAGATTCGTATTGATATTAACGACGGCGTAATAATCTTGTATTGTTATTCTGATGACAGCCTGTACGATCACGTCATCCCAAGTACCGTAAGGATCAGAATATTGCGCTCCTTTACATGTGCCGTCTGAGCTCAGGCTGCCGGCTAAGGTTGCGCTACGCGATGTCGTAGAGTTTGGTTTGATCCCGGCTAGGACCGTGAATGGGGTCAATGTTAATATTCCGGTCTGATGCAGTTTCGAACAAGCGTCTAAACCTATGTCGTTGACGTACTCTGTCTGTCCTTGAGCCACAACAGATGTGTGAGAATGCATCCCGCAATGGTAGATGGTGCGTTCGATTGATATCTTACATTGTATAATTTTACTTTTAGTAAAGGTATTCATTTGTAATAATTGAATATGAACTTCTTCGATCTCTGGTTCCACCAGGGGTATATCGCATTCTTCGACATCTAATAGAGATAGAGTTGTCACGTTTAATTGGTTGGCTCCGCAGTCATATCCAACGAGGGCGGTCCCTGGCTGGATTAACCCCATGGTTAATAACATTACCAAGAGGGCTGAGAGTCTTTTTATTCTTGGAGTTCTCTTATGCTTTACTCGGGTATTGTCTTCTTGTATTTTGAGATTCTCATAAATGGGTTGCTGCCCACTCATGTCTTCGTAGATTATTGCAGTATCCTTTTCTGAATTTCTTTGGTTTCGTAAGGTGCGTGCAATTTTTAATTCTAAATTTATGGCGCGTTTCTTCCAGTCGTCCAGGATAAATCTCTTGATCTTATGGGCATTATTGAGTGCACAATTATTTTTCCCTGATAAAATTACGCCGTGATGAATGCAGAATTCGGGCGTCGGCTGCGCCTGAGTGAGTAACAAACCGCTCTCCGCGACATTTATTACAGGACAGTCGATAACATCTGACAAAAACTCTGCATTTTCTTTTCCAAAGGTATAGATTAATTTCGCATCTTTGGCGATGCGGTGTAATTTCTCAAACACCCAGGAGTAGGGCATGTCTCCTTCCTCCCACTGCAGTCCATGTGCCCTCTTGCTCAAACATTTGTTACTCTCTTGAGTTGGTTTATTCAGACAATGATACCAGTAAGGCGATTCGAGTATCCAGGAGTCGGTGTACGGATGGGTTAAAGATAATATAGCGATTTCTTTGGGTAGGACCTTCCCGTTGTTGTCGATGAACCCCTGTATGTCAACTACGTATAGTTGTTCGGTCGTCATGTCGGAACTGGCCAGTCCTACATAAAGTAAAACGGCATAAAATAGTCAGTCTTCATCGCTACCTTCGCTTAGATCTAAGTGCGATAAACGTAGTCGATTTGGGTGAACTATGCGTGTTTCTCGACCTATTTTGATTTTAATATTTCCATCTCTTTTTATTTCAATTATCTCGTGTGGTCCCGTATAGTGATCGCCCAGTTTCCCTTGCTTCTTCCCTTTCTGAAGATATACGTAATCTCCAAGGCGGAATTCGTGTGGGTTCATCTTTTTATCATAATATTTTTTTGATCTTTCCTTTGCGATTACAAGATTTTCCTTAGCTACTTCTTGGATTTGGTGAAGTTTTGTGACTAAATTAGTCAGATAATCGTTGTAGCTCAAGCCTTCTTCCTCCGGCTCTTCCTCGTATGATGGTTGTCTCGCTAATTTGCCGAATACTAATTCATATGGGGTATGTTTCGTCCCTTCGTGCGTACTTGTGTTGTATGAAAAGGTTGCGAGTTCCAACCAGTCATCCCATTCTTCATCTTGGTTTACATAGTGTTTTAAATATTCGATTAATGAATGGTGTGATCTCTCCAGAGATCCGTTTGATTGGGGATGAAAGGCGGTTGTGCGGAATTGTTTTATTTTAAATTTCCTTGCTACGTTTTTCATTAGGTTGCTCAAGAAATTGGCGCCTTGGTCAGTCAAGATTACCTTGGGTGCACCAAACGTGCAAATAAATCGTTTGATGAGTCCGTCGGCAATATTTGCTGACGTAGCCTTTGGTAATGCTACGGCAAGTGAATATTTAGTCAACAGATCTTGCATGGTAAGAATGTATTCATTACCATTCTCTGTTGTGGGCAGAGGCCCTACGATATCCATTGCTATTTTGTCGAAAGCGGAATTCGGTGTATCGGTAATTATCATTGGTTGTTTAGTTTTTATTCTTACTAGCCGTTTTAATTGGCATTGAAGACAATGTTCAATAGCTTGTTGGATATCGACTTTCATATTCTCCCAATAGTATCTTTGGCGTATTCTATCGTATGTTTTCTTGATCCCTTTATGACCTCCTATGGCCGAAGCATGGGCTTCGTTAATAATGTCTTTTCTATTTTCGGGTGAGGGATATTTTATTTCTCCTCGGCAGATAATCAGTTTGGTGGGTACACCTTCTAAACTTTTCCGTATCTCTTTAAAAATGCTATCCCATGGTATACCGTTTATCTCTTTCGTTTTTGCCATGCTAATTGAGCGAAGACCCGCATTTTGAATTTTCTCTTTCAATTTAGCACATATTGACTGATAGTCCCTTTGATTAGCAAGCTTTCCGTTTTTCTTTCGTATCACAAGGGCTATGTAATGTTTGGAATTGAATTTTATTATTTGGATTTCCCCGAATTTTAAATTTCTCATTTTTGGGAAAGAACGTTTTTCCGATAGTCCTCTTGATCCCTCATCGCAGGGTTCTCCATCTTCGGAGACAAAATAAAGATAATTATCTTTTCTCATAAATAGTAATTCTTTGCTCTCGATAAATTGTGTAACGTGCGTATTTCTGCGGTCTGTCTTTTCTTGCGTTTGGTCAGCTGGTCCTTCCCCATTCGTTTGATCCGAAAAATACTCATCGGATTCGTCGCCAGATATTTCGAAGACATCGTCGTACGGCGATTGTCGAGTTCCTTCCATTGATCGTGGTATTTCTATTTGCGGGGCTTGTACAATTATGGGGTTCGGGTCTGTCGTTTTATTCCTTTTTCGATGTGCGATGGTTTGTCGCGTAAGAGGATTATCGAGTTTCTGTTTGCTACTCCTTAATCGTGTAGCTATTGGTTCCTCTGTAGGGCCAAGTGTGAGCTGTTCGGTAATTTGCTTGCTTGTTTTTGCAGTGTCCGCTCCGGCGCGCTTCCGTAACCTAGCTGCGATTGGTTCGTTATCCTTTTCAGATTCTTCCTCTTGTCCATCTCTGTTGTTTCTAGTTCTCAGAGGAAATATTTTTTCCACGGCGCCTGGTTCTACAGGGTTTCGCGAGAGAGCGTCAGCATTTACATTGGTTTTTCCGGCCTTATGAACAACCTCGTAATCATATTCCTCCAATCGTAATCGCCATCTTGTAAGGCGTGATGTTGGATCTTTCGAGGTATGTAACCAGACCAGTGGTTTGTGGTCGGTTACTAGTTTAAATTTACGGCCATAAATATATGGTCGGAATTGAGCAGTGGCATGTAGTATGGCAACTGCCTCTTTTTCGTATGTACTATATTTTTGTTCCGTATCTGTTAACATTCTTGAAGTGTAGGCTATAGGTCGGTCCTTGCCTATGGTTCCTTGACTAAGGATTCCCCCTACAGCCACCCCGGACGCGTCGGTGGTTACCACGAATGGTTTTGAAAAATCGGGGTACTGTAGTACGGGTTCCTCGCATAGTTTATCTCGCAAAGTTTCGAATGCGATCTGTTGAGATTCTCCCCATTGGAAAACTGTTTCCTTTTTTAAAAGGCTCGTGAGAGGTTTTGCTATTTGAGAAAAACCTTCAATAAATCTTCTATAGTATCCTGCGAGGCCGAGAAATTGTCGGATATTTTTTATATTTTTAGGACAGGGAAATTGCTTAACAGCCGCGAGTTTGGTAGGATCGGGCTTAACCCCGTCTTTTCCTATTAAGTGGCCTAGGTATGCGACTTCTCGCCGTAGGAACTCGCATTTGTCTGGTTGCAATTTTAGATGTGCGGCTCGCAAGCGTTTCATTAGCCTTTCGATTTTTAGCTCGTGTTCCTCCAAGGATGTGGCATATATTACGACATCATCGAGGTATACGAATGCATCCGACCCTTGTATTCCGGTTAATACTTGATTCATTAACCGTTGGAATGTTGCCGGAGCGTTTTTCAAGCCAAACGGCATTCTTGTAAATTCATAATGCCCATAGGGCGTTGAAAAAGCTGTCTTATGGCGATGGTCGGGGTGCATTTCGATTTGATGAAATCCTGACGCCAAATCAAATGTTGAAAAATACGTGGCCCCTCCTAGTTGATCCAAGATCTCATTTATAAGAGGTAACGGGTACGCATCGGCAATGGTCTTTTCGTTCAGGCCGCGATAATCGAGCACCATTCGCCACCTTTTGTTCCCCTTAGAATCGTCCTTTTTCGGCACGATCCATACCGGAGAATTGTACGGAGAATGTGAGGGTTGTATAATCCCTCCGCTCAACAACTCGTTTACTTGACGATTTATTTCTTCCTTCAGCAAAGGGGGGTACCGATACTGGCGAGTGTTTATTGGTAAATCGTCGATGGTATTTATTTGGTGTTTTATGATATTTGTTGCTAACAGTGGTTCGCTTGGCAAATGATATCGGTCCTGATAGTCTTCAATGTGGTTTTCCACGCTTTCTCGTTCTTCTTCATTTAGGTGGTCCAAACGTAATAATTCCTTTATCTTTTCAACGCGCTTTCTAGAGTTTACATCGTGGTTTGGCGTGTATTTTGTTAATTCGTGTTCTCCTTCCTGTTCTTGTAGCTTGTCGTAAAAATTTTGGAACCCCGATGTCGATATCGTGTAAATTGCTTGCTTATAACGGTTCTTCTTAGATGACTCCGTATCATAGTCTTCTCTTTCCCCAAAAGTTCTAGTATCATTTGCCTTATTGGATGAATTGGCATAATATTTTCCTTTTCCTTTTTCTAAGGAATCAGCATCATCATATGCACTTTCTGGATTAGCGTTACGAATTCCTTCTTCTTCTTCAAAAGATTCCTTATCATATTCTTCTCCGGAATTAGTATCATAATCTCCCCTTTTCTCCGTAAGGGACTTGTTAGTGTTATTCAAAACTTCTTTTCCTTCATAACATGATTTAGAAATAGTGAGCTCTTCTCTTTTCCCTTCGAACGACTTAGAAACAGTAAAATCTTCTTTCTCTTTATTAGAGGGTATGGTATTATTTTCCCCTTTGGATTTAGTAACATGATTTCCTTCTTCTTCTTTAGGAGACATAGTATCATTGACGTATTCTTCTTCTTTTCCAAACGACATAGTATGATTGTAATTTCCTTCTTCCTCTTCGAGGGACTTAGCAGCATCGGAACATTTCCTTTCTTCTTCAAAGGATATAGTAACACTATTTCTTCCTCCTTCTTTAAGGGACATAGTATCATTGTAGGTTTCTTCCTCTTCTTCGAGGGACTTAGTAACATTGAAACATCTTTTTCCTTCTTTAAGGGACATGGTATCATGGAAATATTCTTCTCTCTTTTTAAGCGACATAGTATCATTGTAATCTTCTTCCTCCTCTTCGAGGGACTTAGTAACATTGAAACATTTTTTTCCTTCTCCAAAGGACATAGTAGCATTATTTCTTTCTCCTCCTTTAATGGACATAGTATCATTGACATCTTCCTTTCCTTTTCCAAGGGATATAGTATCATCGTATTTTTCCTCTTTTCCTTCGAGGGACTTCGTAACATCAAAATATTCTTTTCCTTCTTGAAATTTTTGTATGTTTAGTACAGGGACGGCGACTTCCACGTCTTCTTCCGTCGTGTTAAATAGGTATAGGTATGCCTTACCATTGTCGTTAGAAACCAAAGCGTCACCCAGGTAGATTCCTGGTGAGACTTGTTGGCGGGGTACATATCCCTCTTTTACTTCCATATTTCCAACGCGAACATAAAAACTTCCCTTAGTACGGGCTGGTATTACAATGGTTTCGACCTTCATGAATGGGATTTCGTTTCTTCCCCATTTTAGACATTTTTCCGAATATGAAACATCGGCATGGTGGGTACGAAAGAAATCTGTTCCGATTAACCCGTCATCTTCGATCGGGAAATCGTCTGCAACTAGGTGGAAAGTGACTTTCGTGTTGAGTATTTGGATTTGAGTTTTTCCCAATGTATCAACATAGTCCTTCGTTATTCCACTAATTCGTACGACCTCACTTTTATCAATATATACGTCTGGTGCGACTTGATTGCTTTTGATCAGGTTTAATGCAGATCCGGTATCTATCATTAATAACGCTGGTTTAACAAAGTCTTTGGATTTTACTTCAATAACCGGTACATTACTTTCACGATTTAATAGGGCGGTTGCAATTCTCTTCGGGCGATTATTTTCCTCTTCAGGTTGCGGATATCGTATGGAGCGAGGTTGTGCATTTCCTTGGGTAACATCTTTTTGCATTTTATTTTGCTCGTAGATGGGAGGTTGCGACTGCTTGGGTTGACTGTTGTTGTATTCTCTTTTGCGACAATTTTCTATCGTATGTCCTGTACTTTTGCAATACCGACAAGACATTAATCCTCCTCGGTTTGGAGAACCGGACATGAGTTCGCGATTCGGGTTCCTCCCTTGATCGTTGGTTCGTACTCCCGTACGTACGTTACTCGGTCCTGCGAATCTAGGAGAGTTGGGTTGCGATCTTGATGACTGATTATTTAAATTTCGAAGTAGTTCGTAACATCGATCAGCTGTATGGCCATTCTTTTGGCAGTATTGGCAGACTATGCTGCTGGGCTGAATATGGTGGATCCTACCTGTCGTGTATCTATTATTTCCCGTGTGACTATTGTTTCTATCTGAGCGGGTAGTTCGTAATGTGTTCCTCGCTCGAAGTTGTCGTTCTATTTCGATAGCGTCTTTCATTGTTTCCTCGAATGTTTGGTCTAATTTTATTTTATTTTCGATCTCTGGTTTTAGCCCACGGATGAAACAATCGACAAGGTTTTTATCCAGTGTTGTTCTTTCTTCGATATTTAATTCAGCTCCCCCTTGGTTCGATAAATGTAATTCATGGATTTTATTGCCAAGGTCTTTGGCACGATTTGCGTATGCTAGCGCGCCTTCATTATCGCCTTGAAAGAGTCGTCCAAGCTCTCCTTGGAGCTGATAAATTGATTTTGCGGGAGCGTAGAGCGTTTTTAAGAATTTGGTAAATTCTGCTACTGTTGGGAGCCTGACACCGTGTACCGCGCGTCGTGCTTCACCTCTCAATTTATTCCGTAGAATTAATGCAAGGCCTTGTTGACCTTCGATAGGGAGCATTTGTTGGGCTTCCTCACAGCCTTCCAAAAAATGCGATAATGGGATATTATATCCATCAAAAATCGGAACCGCTTCGATAGCGTATTTAATAGAGACGGTTGGTACTTGGGGATTCGCCATTTCTATCCCGAACCTATCTATAGAGTCGATTATTTGATCAACCTCGGTTGTTAAATCTTCGGACGGCGGGTGCTGAGCAGCGTTGCTTGCTTCTCCTATATCCCCCGTATTAGGATCGGTATTGTTTATTGAGGTGGTTGCGGATCTTGATCCAGAGCTACCTGTCGCTGGAGTATTATCCTTCGAATCTGTCTTAGATGGCGTTCTGCCTAGACCCATTCTCCATTCTTACAGTAAGGGCGTTTTAAAATCCCACTTCTGACACCAAATTTTTTATTTGTGTTACGATCCGCTGCACTCTCCCGAGTATGGGGATGCGTAGCACGGTTCGATTTCTCTTTTCGAGGCAGGGCAATTAAGTCCTTTCCTCAGGGACGGAAATCTCGCCTTTACTTTACCGCAATATTCGTTTGGAAGGGTTTTCAACTAGGATGACACCGTCGATTTCGACAGTTCGATGGTCAGTTTTGACTATGCGAAAGATTGTACGATAGATCGACTCACTCTTTCGTTGGTCGTGTGATACCGAAGACTCGTGGATGCTCGGTGTACTGCAGCGGTGACTCTGGTGACTCGGTGAAGAGGGAAGAGAATATGCTGGACACTCGGAGTTTATCTCAAAGTCTTTTATTGAAATCACTACTTTACTGACTCTAAGATATATTACAGTATACGACTTATAGGTCTGGGTGAGTTTACAACTTGATACTCAGACGGAAGACGAGCGGGAATGCTCCGCAGATTCTGTTGCGCAAGGTAGTTGCGTTGCTGGTCTCCGTTGAAATTGTAACTGCCTCCTTAGCGGAAGGACGGCCTTTTTATATTAATTTTTGGTGGTTGCTTAGGGCTAGCTAAATCCTCTGGTTGGTTGGTTACATTTTGATTCGTTCTCTGATTGGTCATAACAATTTGGTGGCCTAATTAATAAGTAGGGGATTCGCGGAAAGAGCGCTTAGGCTCGCTTCGGTTGGACGGTACTTGAATTATTATTTCGTCTTAGAAGGGGTGAATTATACAAATATGGGGTATGCTCATCGCACCCTCTGAGTCACAGTTCAAACGGAAGTGGTTTCTCAACGAAGTGTCAAGGGCTAATGAATTCATTTGAGCGTGGTGACTCCGACACCTTTTCTAATGTTGAAAATAGGAGTAACCAATATCGACTGATCTTATCTATCTAGCAAGCGGGTACGCCAGGTGCTGAGTCATAGGCGAACTTCGTATCGTGCTGTTTTCTAGAATTGTACAAAAGTGCGTTGGGCAACGATACTAGCAGGTGGTAAGTGCAGTCCTCAGGTTGTGCGATATGTTAGAATTGTAACGATCTTCGGAGTGGACTTCGTATCGCGCGGGTTTCCGAAGTTGTTGGAGCAGATGTTTGTTTAGATTATGCGATACTTCATATTTGTTAGGCGACGGTTCTCGAATCGTAACAATACAAACCGATCTACCATCATTATATTTTTAACCATAAAATAAATAAATGTCTTTGAAAATGGTTCCTAAAAAATATCTACTGGTAAATTTCACGCTTCAAATCCAGGGCTTACCAGCTAAAATATTACGAATCGCTGCCAGCAGCCCAATCGTCTTTTTACGAAGACGAAATCTTCCTGGATTTACGCTCTTCTTCTTGTTCTTCTCTCTGTCTCTCTCTTTCGAAATCTGAAAATTCTTTCCAAAGAGGAACCTTTAGCACGAAGCATATTTATTGCGGAGCCATAACATGCACGGGGAAACGTTCCTGGAATTACAGATAGAAGGGCGACACGGTTTCGTAAAGCGGAACATATATTCGCTGGGAAACTATAAGGAATGTACGGAAAAGGGGTGCATGACACCATTTGCAATTCCGTTGGCGTATTACGTTTTCCCTCTGGTAAAAAAGAGGGTTTGAAGTCGGGATTTCGCGCTTAACTCCTCTCTACCCCCGCTCGTACGTTCTTCGCGAATTCACGTCGTCACTCCGTTCGCATAAACGTCGAGTATCAAGGACAGTTTTACCGTGGGACAAGTATATTTTACGACTCGAAACACGACGACTGTCTTTCGTCGAAGCATCGATCTTCGGATGAACGGAAATAGCGACAATTTAAAAAAAAAAGAAATATACAATAATGTTTATAATAATCCAATTATTAATTGAAAATTCGTAATTTTTAATTTCAAAATTCTGATCTCCGTTTTGTCCAATTTTGCGAATTCTCGTCTACTGTTCCAAAATATCGTTCGACATCTTGAATCCGCCATTTTGATTTTTGATATTCAAAGAGTCGACTCGTGGACGTTCCATGCTGTAAAAACATTTTTTTCACAAAAAAAAACGACGAGACTGCACCAACAGCTTGGACCTGGCTACTTGAAAAGTTTTTTAGTGCCCGAACATTTAATGGAACTGCCGGACGGTCGTGTACGCTGCGGAAACTCCGGACGAACTCCGAGTTCATACGGACTTTCAACCCCCACCCCCCTGTCTTTCATTGATATTACATTGAGTGTAAGCCCTCGCGAAAGGGCTGAGAACGCTTCGAGTATATCGCGAGGATATATACACAGCCTACGGACTGTACGAGCAGAGGCAAGTTGCGAGATCGCGGTACAGGGGGACCCAAGGCACTTTTATTTATTTCGTATAGTAGCTAACGAAAACGAGCGTATAACTTCGCGTATAACCCTACCTATACACATATATACCTATGTGTGTGTGTATATGTATTAATACATATATATGTACATATAAGTTGGCAGAGTGCACGAGGACACGATTGCGTCGACTATGAGACACACAAAGTATGTACACATGAACAAGTATATATATGTCGCGAGCACCCACGGTGAGCCCGCAGAGACTTCCGAAGGGTCGACGATGTAGCCCGCGACCGCGTCCTGCGGCTGCGGCGAACGAGAATTTCTCTCGCGCGCAAACCGACAAGTTTTATGGGTTTGGCGATAAAAATAAAATGCGAAAAGTTGGCTTGACCGCGCACCGCGGGATGGCAACGAGATGAAGCGATATATATATATGTATAGGTGTGTGTGTGTGTGTGTATATGTATATGTAGTGAACGATAAACGTTGCTTACAGTTGTGCTTACAGTGTATGGATACGTTAGAAGCGTTACGGTACTTTTTAATATCACACGGTACAGTGGGTGACCACCAGGCGGCGCTCGTCGCAGCCCTACGCGAACTCGACGATAAGGCATGACCGTTATTGGACCATCGCGTGCCTATCGGTCTGGCGATCGCACTTTGCGATTCGAGTCTTTCTCTCTCTCTTTCTCTTTCGCTCTCTCTCTCTATCTCTCTCGCTCTCTCTGTCGATTTTCTCTCAAATTCTCGTTTTCTCTGTCTCGAGAGGAGGGGGAACAGAGGGAAGGATGGCTGGACATAGCCCGGAGGGCGTAAATATCGCTCGGATCGACGTGCGATTTCAGCGTCGAGTCGAATGAAATATATCAAGATCGGGTCGAACGACTGACGCAGTGATGATTAACGCCTGTAGGTGTACCATGAACAGCTTTTTTTCTTCTTTCTCTCTGTCTCTGTCGAAGACGTAAGAAGGCCACTGCATGGATCGACAGGCTGCTCGCATGATCCATCAGTGTTCCTGAAAAAACTGTGCGAAACTATCGAATTGAATGAGCAAAATGTGGTATGATCTGTTGAAAAATCTGTTGGCCAAAAAGTCATTGCGTTTTTAATGCACGAAGATGTGAAATTATCTCGTTTGAAAGAAACGCAATTATTTTTTGGCCAGGCTGTCATAATTTGAAGCCTGTCCATTTACGTTGAACGAATATGGATTAAACTAGTCCTACTAACGAAGAGCTTTTCCGTTCTGTCTGACGAAATCGTGTAAACGCGAGAATTATAATCACGTTTTACTCATTCCGCTTTGCGGAAATGTGCTCCCCAGGTACCAACTTCTATCTATATCGAAATCGTCCTGGTCCGTAGAACTCGCCTTGGTTAGCGCGCCCACACTCGTTTCCGACTTGATTCAACCTCCGTGCCCGATGTAATTTCGTAAAAGTGCTTTATAACGCGAGAGGCGTCTAATGAAGTTTTACAGCGATCCCCCCGCTCCCTTGTTCTTGAAATATCGGGGGTGGTACGAACCCCAGTGAGTACCTACTCCTTGTCTCTTTCGACGTAATGTCATGGGGTGACGGGAAAAAGTAATGGGAAATCAGTTTATTACGAGGAACAAAAAAATTGTTCGTTAGGTTTTTAATAAAGCGATGTCTTTGAGGTTATTTTTTTGGAACGATCAATTTTGGCCTATTCGCTTCATAAAAAGTTTGTCAATTGTCTCGTTTCAAGGTTCATTAATGAAAATGCGCCCTCTAGATGGAGAATAAAATTTTGTTGTAATTAGTTCATAGTCGTTTTAATAAATTTTTGAAATTTCGATAAAATTTGGCCCTTTAATTTTGTGAGAAAAAAATAAAATAAATAATATCGAATATTGGTAACCAAAATAATGTTAAAATTTGGTCTTTTATGAATGAGATGAAAGACATTTTTTTTTAAATTTCCAATTAAAATAATGGTTCGAAAACAAACGGAATCGAACTTTTATTTTTGTTGGTTCGAGCATTTTTTTCGTAGGTTTATACGATTTTTTGCGAGTCTATTGCCGCTTTCCGAATTTTCCGTGTGCCGGAACATCGAACGATATAAAGGCTATCGCATGGAGGACACAGCAACGAGTGACCCGGGGTGTGTCTGGTATGGATCAGTGGAGCGCGTTTTCCGCAGCTTCTCTTCCTCTACGCCTATAATCTCCAACATCGATACCGGGTTAACGTCTTGCTTGACTTACGAGCAATCGACCGTGTGTTCGGCAAATATACTATCGATCAAAAGTATATCAATACCTATGACAATCCTTGTGTGTAATTGCAAATTTATCTATTTTTCATCAAGAAAAAAATGTTAATCGCTGGCAATATTCACAGTTTAATTTTGTCAAGAGAATTATTAATAACTATGTGAAAACATTGAAATTGATCGAATAAACATATTCTTTCCCGAAAATTGTTTTTAATAAAAAGAAGACGATCTTTTTAAATGATCATTGAAGATACTGGACGAAAAAGTTTATAGGGCGGATTTTCTTTACAAAAGAGACAAGATTATGCAACGCCCTAAACTATTTTACGACGTCTTATTTTCGTTAAGCCAAGAAAAAAAATACAATTATCCTCGTAAAGACGAATGAAATTTTAATGCATAATTCGTGTCTCCCCGAGTGTAGGGTAGAAGTGATATTATCAGTCAGTTTCGGGTAGCAGAGTACGAAAAGGATGTCGAAAGGAGAAAGAGGGAGTGAGAGAGAAATGTAGAGAGTGCGAGAGATTTCCCATCTCACTTTCTCGTCATCCGACAACTTTTAACGACTCACTTTAACGCAGTAATTAAATTTCTACGCGTCCCTGCGTTGGTCCTGAGGCTTTTTGGTCGTACGAAATTCCCGAACGACCTTCGGCCGACGTCCCATTTACCCGCAGTGGCTCAAAGAATTTCGGCGATTAAAGGGTTGCCCCCTACTATTTTCCAGGACAGTGCCGGAGCTTCGGTGGGGGAACGGATATTTCGCTATGACCGTTTTTCCACCCCCACTACACGGTACCACAAAAGCTATCTCTCAGCATCCCCTTCACAGTCATTTTCGTACGATACTCGTTTATAACCGAGCGAGAATTACTGGAATATTATTCGGAAATTTTTAATGACTCGCGATTATTTTGGTCTATTATTAATTATACCAAATAGTTAGGGGTAGACTAATTCCATAATTTAGCAATAATAATTAAATTACATATTTGCATGGTAACATAGTGGAATTCTTGCTAAATATTTTTTGACGTTTTTTTTTACCGTGTTGAAAGTACAATCGATTTAATCGACGTCAACCATCGGGCGTGTACTTAATAATCAGAAATGGGACGTGTCCATCTGCCACTGTTGGAATGTACATGAAATGGATTTCTGAGATATGAAACCAACCCCCACAGTGACGAAATAGTGTTCAACGATGACCGCGAGAACCGCAAACGGTAAGCAGGAGGGAACATCGACGAGATGCATCACCACATCCGCTTGTAGATAGATGTGCTCCCCTATAAGATAGGATGGCGACCCAAAACGTGGTCTGGTCGGTAGATCTCACAGGGGTGCGACTCCCTCCTCTCCCTCCTCCCCGGTGTTCCGGGCAATTTCCGATGATAAGAGCCCCTCCTAACGCTACACGCAACCGAAATATAAATTAACAGCCTGAACGTTCCAACCTTCACCGATAATATACACGTACTTTATGAATACAGTAAAATTTATCGTAGATCACATTTATAACATCCTTGTTCCTGGTTTTGCCTCGATGTGGTAGTCGAAAGACGGACAAAACGGGAACATTTTTTTAAACTTTTTTCAAGGTTTGATCGGAAGATTGCGAATAATCTCGATAGAAAATAAATTATAATCATAATTTGCGTACGCAGTACGGAAAAATTGACGCAAAACTGCCATAATCATGCGATGCATCGAAGCTTGAATGATCTACTTTGGACGGAGTATAATAGCGAAAGCTCTGAATGCCCTTGAAAATTAAAAACTACAGCGGATCAAGAAAAGTACGAATTTTTTTTTATCATAAACCAGAAGGGTGGCTTTTATTCATAGAAAAATTCCGTATTGTTGGAATCATTCAAGTTATACGGATGATAATGGTGGCAACGGCTCTCGTAATTCTTCAAAATTTGATAGCAAAAAAATGCAATATGCAGAAATTATCCGAATTCGTAATTTATGCCAAAAAAACAGGCATTTTGCGCAACGGAGATTGAGCAACCCGTTTGTTCGATATATTGATACAGCTTAACCGGCCGTGCGAAACGATTGCCAATATTGTAATACGACCGCAATCAATTCGCTTTGGAACATCCGATCCCTGCCCGGACATATCTTCGGGCAAACGACCGCTCTGCCTATAGGGGTGGCACTCCCGTTCAACATCACGTTCTCGTCAGTATATTGATTTCGCGAAGGACCACCTAGCCATGGATAATAAATATTTACGGCTATCTGTAGCCGGTCCCAGAACCATTTTCGCACTATCGATGTTGTTTGTTGACACCGCATAAATTTACCGCCGGTTTATACGCCTAGTGCACTCGCGACATCGTACCAATATTTGTAGTCTCATTATTCGTTTAATCAATGACCGAAATACTTTTGTTGTACAGAACAAAGACCTAAAATGTAATTACTTCGACGAAATGTTAAGTTCAAAAAGAATTTTCAAGATCATTGAAAAAAAACAGAATTCCCTTTCGAAACGAAAAAATTTTATAGATCGTCCAAAAGTCTGTCAGAAAGGCCATTTTGCACCCGTCTTACCGAAGTAACGTGTAGCCATCTCTCGCTTCGATCTTTTCGTCACAAAACATTTCAACGTCTTTTTTCGCCATTTGAACAGAACTGAATATTACGATCTAATTCCATCTCGTATTTCATGCACAAGATTCGAGTCTCCTGGTGCCCATGAGAGACACTTTCATCCCCTTTGATCGAGATCAACGACGCGAGTCTATGGACGCGGAGGTGCTCGTTTCTCTTCGCCATACACATTGTCAAGCATGCGTTCCAACACCCGTTTCAACGAAAGTAAAGAAAAACGGTAATAACCACCTCTACTATCCAAGAGACTGCCCTAAAAAATCTGCTCCATTCCACGAAAGAGAATATTCTCCCTGTCGAGAAAAAGAAAACTGTTACCCAATCTGAATGGAAGAGAAAAATGCGTCTGGATAGAGTTACGTTGACAATGGGCGCGCATAACACGGTTTACTATAGCGAGCACGATTCATCTACCACGCCCTAGAAGTCCATAAATGGATTTTTTTACATATCTCCCCAGTGTGAACAAAAATCTGATGGGCGTCGTACCATGGAACGATGCATTCGTTGATTCCAAAACCCACGACAACCCTTACTTTTCTGCCAGCTCCAACGAGACAATCATCAATACCTACGACCCGATCCAAAAAGTCCACCCTCAAATCATCGGAGGTACCCGTACCCCTTTATCGAGCATCAACGCGCTAGGCCACCCTACAAAGGTATAAGAGTAGCCTAGACCCCACCCCGCTGGCAGTTTTCTATCGAGAAATCCCTGACAAACCTTCCAAACCCTCCCTAAAAATCTTTTCCATTCATTTTGCAACATCGTCGCATGAAACGATTCCGATAGGCCGCCAAAGTTCCAAGAAGACATAGGTATGTCGATCCGTGGCAGGGAACAGGAAACGCTCGGGGCAAATCGGGCAGGCAAATCGATCAGCAACAGTCGGAGTGGCCCGAACCGGACGTTGGGTTTACCCCTCACGGCCACAAAACTTCTCGATGGGCCGTATCCGGCATAGAGCAATGCCGTATATCCGTTCGATTCCCGAGCGTTGGCTTCGGCCACAGCATACCGATGATTCTTGTTTGAATGTCCATACGGACACTTGGGGCTCTGGAAGCATGCAGTTTCTGTCCACGGGTTAAAGATGCATGTATGCTGGTTTACGCATGCGCGAGCCGGCGCGGCGGTGAAAAGAGTGGCAAGGGGAGTGGGGGGGATAGGCCCCGAGTACGATCTAGAAAATGCAACGCTTCAGGTAAGCAACGAAGAGGACAGGTCAGCTGCACGGGTGGGTGGATTCAGACCGAAGTTAGTCAGGTTCTGCCGGAGATCCGCTCCGGTGAGTTTGTTCGGGTCCCTCTCCTTCGTGTTGTTGGCCCATTCTCCGCTACCGCAGGCCTCGCTCATTGTTTTTCGTCCTCCACCATCGTCCATCTCGTCGCGATCAAGGTGTCCTCTTTTACCTCGCGAGAGAGCGGCACACGGTGTTGCCTGCCGGCTCGGCAAGGAACTCTCTCTCTCTCGCTCACTGGCCGCGTCGATTTCCGCCATGGGGCACGTTGGTCGCGTCGTCTCGTCGTTCTCGTAACTAAACGGGAATGGTGGAGCCGAGTTCGATACGGAACGTCGAGGGGAAGGAAAAATCTCGGCTTCGAACTTCGAGCTGTCTTGCTGGTGTAAATATCACGACGATAATCTTCACATGGATCGATGGATAAAGCGATCTTGGTGATTTGACAGGATTCCAGGGGGTTTGATGGGAACCCGAGGAGGTCGTGGAGGACTTCCTAGCTGGGAACGAGATGGTTGGCTGGCAAGCTTCAGGCTCGGGTCTAAGTTCATATTTGATCCACCGGCAGCGATTGTATTCAATTTTAAATTTATCCTTTGCGCGGAACTGCAGGGATGTCGAATTGGCGAAAGGACTCCATTCGCATCAAATAGGATCTAGTTGGAGGACACAGGGGTTATAGGGTAGTCACGAATAATTGATTGGTAACTGAATAGGGGATATAACCTGAATTTCCGTAACAACTTATTTAGGTACTACAGAGATTGATTTTTGAAAAATGTTATGGAAGAAGGATGTTTTCAAAATTTCTATTTCTTATCAATATTCATCGCTCTTTTGCCAAAAGACACATACCTCCGGTATCTAATATTTAAGGTGCGAAGTGATGAGCATAGCATACCTGATGGCTGGAAAAGGCTGTTGGGGAAGTCTTTTCGCGAAGGTTCTCGTTTTAGTAATGTAGGTCTCGGAGGATAGCTCTATAGGATTTCCCGCCTTTAAGAAACCGCCATGATCTCCGTCTATGTCGTCGTAGGTATCACTATTATCCCGCCAGCGGTACACGAGCGCCACGGACAGAAGACGCTTTAAGGTCGAAGCTAACGACTCGGAAAGACACACGACTGTACGATGGCAGCGTAGTCGGCACGCGTGTAACGGTGAAGTTGGAGGAAAGAAGAAAGACGGATAAAAAGAGGCGGATGGACTACGTGCACGTATACATTACGAATGGTGTATGTGTTCTCATTCATATGTATAACATACCCTTTGAACACACTCTTATGTATATATATATATATATATATATATATATATACAGCATCGTGAGCATGACGAGGATACCTGCAAGACTTACAGAAGCTTGGACACGTGTTACGTGACTCCGTAAAGGGTTTACCTACGAGCTGCGACACTCGTTATCCATCCACGGTTTGACGAATCGTGTCCCATGCGTGATGTCTCCAGCATAGCTTGCTTTTACCTTGAACTTCGTGTCTCATAAAATTCGTGACTGTCGCACCTGGTATGCGACAACTGTCAGCGACGTCGTATCAAAAGTTCATCTTGTCAAATTTATTATAGTACCAAACATTCAGAATCAAAATAAGATAAATATGAACAAATATAAAAAACAACGTATAAACAAATAATAACTGGATAATACGATAATAAAATAAAATTAAAATAAATGAATCAAATAAAAAATTGAAATATATTCCCGAATCAAAATTGAACGAGCGAGAACAATTTTCCCATGATTATCACAAAGAAATGAAATAATGAGAAAATGTTCATCACTGTCGTACCTCAATTATCCCATGTAAAAACATGAAATTTGATTATCCTCTACTCTCCCGGTATGATTCCGTGACCTCTATTCAATCTCTTGTTGCAATTCGATTCGTCCTAATCATAAAAATAGCGATGATAATCGCCGGCACAAAAAAAATCTATGACACGGGTACTTGGTATGCCCCTTTGGACCCTTTCGAATAACTAAGATGAATTGCGCATGATCCATCATGAAGTCTATCAGTACGGAAAATGGAGCAGCGGTTTGTCCCTGCGTGTCGAATCGTCTACGAAAGAGGAAAAAGGTTCGGAAAACGGCTACCGGTGCGTTCAATGTTCTCAGGATGAGATGGTGAGACGAATCGTCCAGCCCGTGGCGAAAATCCTTTCGCTTATTTTTTCTACCGATCTTGCTCGGTCCTGTGCCCTGGCGGAGCGAATGGGTCTTGTCACTTTGTAGAAAATCACATTATTCCGGACCACACCGGTTAATCCTTTCCGTGACTGATTTTCAATTTTTATACAGACCTGTTTTTTTTAATGGAACTTAAAAATACGTGCTTGTGTTGGAACGTTCAGGGTGTACGGTGACAAAAGTATTCGGAGGGATGTTTGATCCTTTTCTCTCTATGCTTGGGTCGAAGCCGATCCACTGCAGGGGGCTTACCTGGATCTTGACACATTTTCCAACGTCGATCGAGAGCAAGGTTTCTTTACCTGTTCCTTTCGCTTGGGAAAACAAATTCGGATTTTCAGAAAATAAGGTCGTTCTTCTGGAAGAATTTGAAAAAAATGAAAATTGTCAAATGTATTGTATATTTTTCAATCCATTTGATATCACGAATTAAATTATTAAATTTACTGATAAAATGTTCCTTCGATCGAGATTAAAAAGTTCACAACTTTGGAAAACAAAGACTGGAGAATTTCAGAAAAGTTGGCTCACCTGTCGCAGCGATGAAAATAATAATAATTAAATAATGGCACGTGTCACTTTTTTTCATTTTTGTTATTTTTGTAGTGTTTGTTTGAAAGTTGTGAATCATTTTCTTTAACTTCGTCTTACTCATGTTGCCCTTTGCGTCCACTTTTTACTCTTCTTCGTTTTCATCCTTCTACTTCTTCCTTTTCAGGGCTGCTGCGATGGGCAGGATTATTGCCGAGCAGTTACATCGACATTACGTACGAGAGCTCGCTCCTCACCCAACTCGCCTTCACACTAGTGTCTCATGCACATTGTACAGTACGGGCGCAAACCGAACACGCCGACGAGCTCTCTCTGGGGATCTCACCGTACGAGATCCGATCTGTCCACGTGCGACAGAGCGACTACGAGTGTAAGAAGCTCGTCTATACAGGGTGAGTTATCTCAATCGTTACGAGCTGATATATCTCTGAACGTTAAATACAAAATGCAACTCTCAACAATCGACAACTTTTGAATTAAAAAATTGTTTTTCAATAGTTTAAATTGAAAGTTGCAATTTGTTCGCATTATTTTTTACGACCAAATAATGTATTAATTATTATCAGATTATTTAACATGTTTTCCGGATTTAAAAGATTAAACGTATTTTCCTTGGCCAATTGGCACGAGTTACTGGCAATTCGACAAACTTTCGCGTATATCTATCCTTAATATTGATAAATTAAAATGTTCTCGTATAATGTATTTTTAGAAGCAGATTAATCTGTAACGATTTATACGAGTCACCCTGTATACGACTCTCGCAGAGGGAACGATCGTGATCGTCAGACCTATAATTACATAGTAATTTATGCATGTCATGGTGTTTCCGATAGCGGGTACGATTCACATGAAGCCCGGGGCTGCGGACCGAAAGGAATATAACGTATTGCGGGAAAGGATGCTCCAACTTATACGCTGGTGTGGATTTACATGCGTGCAGAGGGACAACTATCGATTCAGCGATTGATTGTAGGGATCGTGTTGTTTCTTAATAGGACGTATGATTAATCTTCTTTGTTCCACGTTATTATTGTAGAATTATCATTAACGTTTCTTTTTTTCATCAAGCGTGCGCATGTGCTGGTGTGTATACGAGTCGACGTGTACGCATGCGTGAGTGTGTACGGATGCGCGCGTCGGTGTGCCACGTAGGAAATTCAAACCTCTGTAATTCGAGAAAGATTGGAGCTATCGAGCTGAAATTTTGCACATGCTTAAATCGAGCACGCACCTTTATCCAATATTGTTTCCATTGAAATCGGACTAATTGATTTTTTAAGGATCGGTAAGAGAATAGAATTTTGAAAATTAGTGCTTTTTAGTAATTAATTCTCGCATAACTAGAAACGTGTAACAACTATTTTTATTTCTTTTTTATATAGTTTCCCTCGGGCATCGTTAACAACAGAGAACCGTTTTCAAATGGTCAAGCGTAAGCGAGTGACCGAATCGAAGGTGTTTCTCCTGAGGGACGATTCGAGCGACCCTTCGGTCTTGTAAAGAAGATTTCCTAATGTTTCCTACGAAATACGTGACTCGATTATCCCTTTTTTATGCCTGCATCCCCCAGTACCGAAGAAGCAAAGATTTTTTCGCCGGCAATTCGTTGTGGTCGGTGTTTGAAAAAAAGCATCCTAGAAAAAACGATTCGGCATATCGTACAAAGTGTCAGTGAAAATGAGAAAAGTTTGCTTCGCCTCTTATATTTCGCTCGAATATACGCCAGGATCTTCCATCCGTTCGTGACCTAAGCATGATTTCCCTTTCTTTCGCCACTTGTCGAAAAAGCTGATGTGACTGAGTCGGCGAATCTTCTGTCGAAAGGACTTTTCACCCTCTTCAAGTTATAAATATTTTTATATACCATTTGAAAATTCTTTCAAACTTGTATTTTCTAATTCATGGTCACCTGCCATTTGATTCGAATATCGATAAGGGAATGAGTACGAGACCAGTACAATAACAACACCTTTCTCCTATTTCAACGAATTTTCACCCTTGAAAATTATTTACTTCGACCTTCATTGTACTTGCCAAAGTCTCTCATCAAAAATATTTAAAAAAATAATTCCAAGCTTACAAAAGTAATACTGTGACATCAGTTGAGTTGCTTATTAAGAACAAAAAACAAATACAGAACGGTGGTGGCTCGATACAAAAACAAGGGTAGAAAAAGAAGAAGAGAACGGTAAAATAAATAAACGCGTGTCGAGCCAGCGCGCGCGTACCACGAGAGCTTTTTGTTGCGAGGCGAATGCTAGTCACCTTTCGAGCGCGACTCCTCTCTTTCCAGGCTAACGTAGCTTCGAGCCGATCCAAGCGTCGATGGTGGCCGGCCCGGTCCATGGCGTTTACTCTGTGATTAAAAAAAAGGAAAAAAAATGGCTTCGTGTTGTGCTCCGCAACGACGGAGGGACGCCACGAGCCATAGGGGCTGAAACGATGAAAAGGAGAGGAGGTTCGCGAGGGTCGCAGAGGGAGAGGAGACGAAAAACAGTCGAGCGAGCGAGGGGCGGTTCGAACGAAAGGAAAAGAACGAGAGTGAGAGTACTTTGGTAACGAGGGTTTCCAGCGAACGAAAGAGTGTGGTAGAGGGAGGAACGAACCAGATGAGGGAGGAAAGCCGGATGAGAGAGAAACGGGGTTGCCGAGGGAGAACGGAGAAAGGATGAAGAGAAAGAGAGAGAGAGAGAGAGAGAGAGAGAGAGAGAGAAGCAGTGAGCCGGGAATATTGTGTATTCGGCGGGTATTACAATGGCGGCCGCGGGGCTCCAAATATATTAGTTAAAGGGGATGCACAGACGAAGAAGCAAGCAAATCCGTTGTACAACCAAGTTGAGAACGCAATCAAAGTTTTCGTGCTATTCTCGTTGACAATGTTGAAAAAATACACTAGTTTCGAGATTATTAATACAATCCTACAATTTTCTAACCATCGATTACGAATCATGACGAGATCTGACCAAAATAAAAAAAATTGTAAGCAAAAACTCTATGGACGACACCGTTTTCCATTTTACGAAAAATCTCCACAGGGCACAGGGGTTTTTCTTAATTGAGGCCAGATTATGTAAATGTTATATTTTGTTGGTTCACGAACGATAAAAAATATGCAAGATTGCATTAAGAGGTCACGTGGACTTATCAACAAAGAGAGACGAAGACGTGATCAATATTTCTACGCTGGTATTTCTTTTTTCCTTTTGATATCGTTATATTGAATGGTACCTTTGCATTCTCGAAAAATGGTATTAGATGTATATTATGAACGTAAGGAAGAAAGATAGCGCTCACTGGAATTCCGATTTCGCGTCTATTTCCCAGCCGCTTCGATAAAAATGTGCGGCACGTTCTATGCTCCCCCCTGTAGCATCAATGACGGAACGCTAAAGGTGGATCTCGCTTTACTTCCGTTGGGAAGACTTTATTTTCGGATTCATAAGACCGCCGTATAAAAAAATAAGGATCCCTCTCGGTATCTTGCATTGATATGCAACGAGCTTCTAATAATAAGTTGGAACATGGCATCACGTCCGACGAACCGCCAATGTCATATTTCGTATTATATTTTATGCCTAAAGATCAATCCGAGAAAAACTTCATTAATATTTAATTGATAAATAATTGATTCAGGTAGAAGAATCCCGATTTACAACGTTCTCCAATATCCGTCGTTGCCAGTTACTCTGAACAATCCATGAAAGTGTCTAGAGCCTTCGAATACCTCTCGCAGTTTTCCCTTCGCTCTATCTCTTTACTTTTAATTTCCCACTCCCGACAAATCATCCCCGATCATGCTTACCCGATGCCGATACTTCCCGAGGGAACATTCTAAGCTCTTCCATGAGCATAATTAACACGGAAGGGATTCTGTTAGATGCCGTTGGACCACCGAGACGTTACCGCCACTCTCGCTGAAGCTGTTCCAGGGGTCACGTTGCGAGCGAGAGTCGAGTTTGGATAGCGAAAGGACGACCCAGAGGACGTCAGGTGGCCAGTGCTGATCATTCGACGGAATTGGGTTTGTCCCTGACGCGCCGAGGCGGAGGACACCTAGGATAACCACCAGGAGGACCTCCAACGCATAATCGGCGAATAACGAAAACCAACCCGTCACGTAACCGATGAACATTCTCCCGTCCAATCAGTGAAAAAGCGCTTCAAGGTTGCCTCGGCAACCTTGGAACGCTTTTTGCGATACGCGAATAGCGAAAGAATACAGCCCGCCTGGGATTAAAGCAACGTACCGTGTAGCTTCCGGGAAGAGGGAAGGGGCCGCTTCGTGAGTTCTGATGCAAATCAAGTAACAGCATCAACATCGAATCAGGACGATCGAAGAGCACGTACAGCTCCGTGGTTCGCGAACCATGTGAGAACGAGCGTTTGCAGAGCCTCTTTAGTCGAGCAGCGAAGCGGGAGACGGGGGCTATTCAACCCCTGTGCCAGTGGTGGTGGACTTAATGCTGCGAAAGCAACGGGTCCGAGCTATCGTAGCCCCACAGGGCGATGGAATACGCATTTTAACGGGTCAGAAAGAGGATATACCAGGGTCGCGGTGTGTACAGAGGGACCCGGCAATGGATGAGAAGGTGAGAGTTGGATGTACGGGTGGTGGGAGGGACGAAGGGCGAATTACGAAGGGACGGGGTGTCCTTAATGAACGTCGATGGTGTGCTAGGGTGGTCCGAAGGAAGGGCTCCCGAACCCATACAGTTCTCGTAACTACGCGCGTGTGCGTGTAGATATATATCCCACTGTATACACCATGATGGAAAACTACCCTCGCCGGTAGTAGGGAGTACTCCCACGTTATAACGGAATGCAGATATACGAGAAAAGCCTCGCGATGTTTAATTGAAATACGGTAAGGAGAGAGGCCCACATGTTCACGTTGGACAGCCTCCGTGATATATCGCGCCACAAATATATCTCACCGCGAATTCGGAACGATAAAATGGCGACTGATGACTCCTTATGGTGACAAAATGGCTTCCTGGCGGAACGCCGGTGTCGGATTCTCGCTATATCTCTTTCTGAATGGATCTCCATGATAGAAAGTTAAGTTGCCTATACTTTACAAGTAACAAATGCACACGTCTATTTAAATTTTCCATTGAAAATGGAAATATTGAGGGTTTGACTTGAAACTGGACAAAGCCGAAGGTAAGAACATTCAGTTTTACGAGAATCCGAAGATACTGCAGCAGGTACCTTAAGCTTGTCACTGGACCGTGATACGTTCGGACCTTTTCTCTTAATTGATCCTGGCATTTATCTACCTCGCTACGTTCGAAAGAAGGAAACCGCATGGTTGACGGAATCGTGAAATGAAACGTGATTCTTGCTTCGTTGAGCATACGAATCCGGAGCGCTCTCATCACGAAGGACTCCCGAAAGCTTCGATGATACTCTCTCGTTTAGACTTTTATTATGGAAGGTTGATCGCAAAACCCCCCTACGCTTTAGCTACCAACCATCAGACACACCGCACCACTCCGGCGTTTCTCCGACACTACGTATGAGGGTGGTGCAACTGATAAACTCCGACGCGAGGTTTTCCATATAAGCGAGGGAGTCGAGGGGTTCTTTGGGCCACATGAGGGTAGACTTATATACCGGGCCGATGGAAAGCTCTCGCGCACCCAAAACCAAAAGCAACAGGAACGCGGGCACGACGTCACGCAATCTCTGCGGCCATGCGTCAAGCTAATCTTCGCTTCGTAAATGCCGCGATGCCGGCGAATCTCCCCTGCGACTGCTCCTTTCCTGTGCTGCGGCTTTAATCTTGATATCAGACCTCGTTGAAACACAAAGTATAAAGACTTCTCGTTTGTCCGTTTTTGCTGCGGTACAGCTACTTCCGATATATCACTTAAGTTTACGAGATTTTCAGGATAATGTCAAGCCGTTACGAAACTGAATCGTACCGAAAAGTGTAAAATGTTATTCGACGAATAATTTTCATACGTGATTCAAGCTGGTTTATAAAAATGGAAGTCAGAGATTGGAGGTGCGGGAATGGAAAGTGCGAATCCCAAAAAATTGTATTTTCAGATTTCTTACATTAATGTGAATGCACGATAACGTTATTATTCAACGTACGACACGACGAAGTTTTAGAACGCTTCTGATAAAACGAAATCAAATCGAATTTTTCGGAAAACGCAATTTGGACCTCTGTGCACGCAATGCGTCGGCTGAGGTAATACGTCAGCAGAAAAAATTGCCACGGTGGATATTTGATGTTCGGTGACACGTGAGATCGTGACACGAATTTGAGAAGGGGATGATATTGGCCTCTCACCTCTCTCTCCTCTTCCTCCCTCCCTCCGACTCGTATTTTCATATTCGATATGTGTACGTACGATATCAGTCGAATATATTTCCTCGAACCTCCGCTTCAGTATTCGTAGGAACAATCAGGTGTACGGAAGGCGAGTGTCGTGACGAATTGGTGGCAGATGGAAATTTTGCTTTATCCAGCTTGTCTCCTCTATTATTCTGTTCGACTTCCTTTTAATTGTCGATGGATGCAAATCAGTAATCGATCGTAGCTTCGAGTAACGTGTCTTTCGATAGGAAGATTAAATACGATCTTAGTGTCGAAGACTATCAATTCTGTCAGGTGAAACCCAAAAATGGACCACACCAAGCTACGAAACACTTTGAGAGCATCTTTCAATTACATACCTGTGACCTATCCGCGACCCGCAAAAGTGACCTTCAAGGGTCCATTTGAGGTCGAACTAAGGTATCAGAGAAACGTCTCGAAGTTACAATCCACTTCCGTTAACTTCTCATCAGACTCCACCCGAAGTAGACTCGGGCTTAGTTAATGGAAGATTGATGAAACTGATAACAGTTGTAACAAACGCTTCTCTCATCCCTCGTAACACCGGGCAATATGTACCCATGGCTGTTAACCCCAACCCAGGATGTCCGACTGTAACGTCAATTAGTTTAATCCTTCATGGATCATCTTCATCGTAGGATTTTGATGAAGGCGGACCAGACACGGTGAGCGCAGCCAGAAACGCCGAAGGGTTTTCATAGTTGAACATGTTGGCTATAGGATCCTTCGGTATGAAGATACTACGAAGGTTACTCTCACGGCACGTCGAATCTTGCTAGGCATCCACCGCGCCCATCTCCCATACCGGTTTACCAACCCTTCCGTTCACTCTGCTTCCACCCTGTAGCCACTTACCCAAGTTCCGTGTATGCGTTTACCCCCCGAACTAGATCCCCGAGTAAACGTCGAAATATCAGTCGTTCCGTGCGAGGAGCTGTCCGGGAAGTCCTTCAGGAATACACGGGTGCCGCTGCCTTTGTTTTCGAAAATTCTCGTCTCTCGGTCTCCCCCACAAGAGATACGGAGCACGAAAGGGGTGCACGGCACGCCCTTGTGTCTAAGCACCGAAACTCACGAAGTCCTCCATTGAATTTCACTTTCAACGTGAATGATGATGGGATCCTGATGCTCCTTGGCCCTCGAGCACCGTTCGTCTTCCCTTTTTCTTACGCGATCCTACGTCGAAAAGCTTCCAAGTTCTCTGGTGACCGCCGTTCCAATGTCTCGACCGGTCTTTCTTCCCCGTTGCATTCATCCTCGATCTCTCCGCTCCGTTTTACTTCAGCTTTTTTTAGGTTTCTTGTAGTTTAAAGGGACTATGAAAAAGAAATATTGTCCAACGAAGCGAAACATTGGCTTAGCGCGCAAACCCGAGCACCCGCAACGCTTGGTTCTCCTACTTCCATTTCGTTTCTTTCCTACCAGACGTATTCCGTTGTAGTTCTGCTTTCTTTTTTTTCTTACGAAAGTGGGCACGAGAGTAAATCGAAGGAAGAGGGAACGGAAGACCGCGGAGCCGAGCTCTTTATCCCCGGTGCCTTTGATTTTGAACCCCTACCAACGCCTCATGCCCCTCGATCCTTTGGGAATCCTGCGGGGGGTTTGAAGGATCCTTGCGCGGAGTACCGAACACGATCGAAGACGAAACGCGGAAATTGTGCGAGACCAAAAAGTAGAATAGGCGTATACGTGGCCGAGGCACAGCGAACCAAGGGAGGGGGGGGGGGGGTGAAGGCAAAAGATCGGGATAGATTGAAACTTTCGTTGGAATTGGATGTCGGATCGAGCGGGCGGAGAGAGTCCGTCTTACAGGAGTCTTATCGTACAGCTTGCAGGCGCGTGTGTCGAATGTTTAACAAACAAAATAAATAGCCGAGGAGCTCTCTCACCCTTGTGTCTCTTCGCTGTGCCATTTGAACCTTATGCTATTGAGAACTCTGGATTTTCGTCGATATTCCAGGAAAGTGGTGACATATGTGTATATGGATATTATTTGTCACTTTTTTCTTGGAATATTGACGATATATATATATATACATAACTTGTCGATTGCAAATCGGAGCAGCTCTTCCGTAACTTTTCTCATTTTTGTTCATCCCCTACCGTTGTCCTCTTTCTCATATCCAAGTCTGGCTCTTGTCAAATTATGATAAAAATTGGCTCCAAAGGGAGAGGAACTGATCTCCTTAAGTACTTTGACGAGACGAAAAGGACTCTCCGTTCTGTTTGTCCCGCTGTTGCTGTTTTCCAACACGACAGGGGTTTGCCCCCTATGTTTTCCTTTTCTTTCTTACCCCATCGTACGAAAAACATTCTGTTCCCCCTGTCGCGCTGTCTCTCTCTCTTTCTCTCTCTCTCTCTCTCTCTCTCTTTCTCTCTGTTCGTGTTTAATGTTACTTTTCAACCACAGCGTAAGAATATGGATATTCGGCCCGAGGCCGTTTTCGAGGGGTTCCTCGCATGCTCCGACTCGTGTCTCATTTCGTGTTTAAAATTCGCGTACGAAAGTTAATATCGTTAGAGTTGAAAAAAAAGCTTTGAAGTCACAATTACGCTTATCGCGCATGTAGCCTGAAAAAATGTTCTCGTAACGTAAAACTTTGGGTAATCGAGAATGAGGCATAACAAAAGAAATGAACAAAAATGCTTATTTGGATTAATAAAAACGAACTTTAAGTAAATTCGGAAAAAGAAATATTCCCAAAGCACCGTTACCAGACATTTTTTATTCTGAGAATGACTATAAATTTTTGTAATTAAAATAGTTACCGAAAAATTAAACGCGAATACGGTTCGCGTAACTTATATACAATATACAGTATACAGGTTGATATTGTCATAGTCTACGTCTTGTCGAGGAGCTTCGCTCTGATGCTTCCGTCTGAAACATCGTGCGGAATCCTCCGATCCGCCAGACTGCATATGCGACCTTCGTCGTTGACCTGACTCGAGTGTATAGAGTTAAGTAGCTGCACAGTTAGTCAGTCACTCATAGTGGCCTATGTACTTGTACGCAGTGCACATAATAATAATACCACAAATGCTGGTATCGCTGCGGTTGCCTTTGGATCTCTGGCTACAGGCGTAAATATGTACCTTATGAATTTGTCCAAAGAATTAGTCAGACTTGGTGTGAAATTCGAGAAAAAAAAATTGCGTTACTGCGGGATAGGGTGGAAGTGGAGAGCACGCTCATTGCGCATACATTGTTATCGGGGCTCGTATTGGCCTCGTGACAAGAGCAACCGCGCATGCGCGTGTGCCCACGCTTGCTGATGCTCACGCGCATGCGCACACCGTCGACCACAAACGAGCATGGCCTCAGGCTCAAATAATTAATGGGACCAATGATTCAGATGTACTGCGAGTAGTAAAGCTCCAATTCCGAATTAATTTGTATATTTCCTCATCACGAATTCGAAAGATTTCCAAGTGTTCTATATATCTCTTATTTTTTTGTTTTCAACTGTCTCGCTTTGCCAATTAGGTGCAATTATTGAAGAGAGAGAAAGAGAGATCTCCTACCTTCGCAATCTGGGGATACTCGCACGACGACTGAAGGACCTGCGAAAGGCGATTCGCAAAAGCAAGCAGTAATCGCCAGAGTCTCTTGCTTCGATGTGGCTTCGCGGTTTCGTGGTAACTTTGCAACGATGCAATTATCAACTTAGGCGGTCGGACGAGGTGGGGAGCACGAGGGAAAATACGAGAGGCAGTTGAGAACATCGAGTCCTGAACTAACGGACGACGACGATTCGATGGAAGTTCGGAAAGAAGTTTACGAGAGTCTCGATGCTTGACTCCGCTCGAAAGCCACCGATTCGTTGCAAAGTGTGCTGCGAACATTTTTTTTTACGACCAACATTTACATAGCGACTACGTATCAGCGAGGATAAATCAGGTTTTTCGCATTATGGTTCTTTATTATTTCGTATTGAAGAGAAAGGTGCAAACTGAATCTCGAAATCGTAATTTTGTTAACGTTATTTATTTTTATTTTTTAATCAAACGAAAAATTATTCATGATATTTATTTATTTTTTTTGTTTTTGTTAAATAAGCGGCCGTTATGTTTTTGATCGAAAATTCTTTTGCCTCGCTAGTACCAGTTTTGTTTCTCGATATTTAACATCGAAAGAGGCGATTCCGAAGATTCTTCTTCCGCGTGTTTGGTCGTGTTCTCTTGGTAAACGTGGTCAGCGGCAATCCGTTTATTAGTATACTCCCGCCACCGAAAAACAGTCGATTCATCACCCGATAGCTATCCGGACGAGAATCTAGGTAGGCATCTCCTCGATTTTAGGATCAGATAAACGTTGGCTACGTCGAACATCGTAGAGAAAAGACCAACGAACCGATCTATGTGCCCGAACACGTACGAGCATGCTTCTTAAAAATAAAAGGGCTAATACGACAGAAAAAAAGAAACAATAACTCATTGAAATATTCGTTAAGATCGAAAACGACGATCGTACATTTGCCAAGAAATTTCGAAAAATATGTTCCAAGAATTTGAGGGAAAACGAACGAAAAAATTAATGGATGGAATGAACATTTTTCTTTTTAAAATTATTAAAAATTAATTTTATTTTCTAAATTTTTGTGTTATTCGTGAAATATTTATTTATAATTTTTTCGAACGAGAGAAATTTTTGTTTAATTATCGAGACAATCGAATCCTCGTGTATTCGTTCGCACGTGAATTTCTTTGATGTTCCGAAACTAATGTCGCGATGACTAATACCGAGAGTCATGTCAGCTATTGGATTTACAACGCGAGGACGGTTAGATACGTGTTCGGCTTTCATGAAATTGAAACACGCTCGTACTTGTTTCACGCGAGTTTTAATTATAAATCCGATGCCATAACTTTAGGACCACGGTCGAGACCATAAAAATTGCTTCATCCTCGTAGCTAGCTCGGGTCGTCGTGAGGCCATAGGAAAGTGGGCGAATCCGTGTTTTTCTTTTCGTTTTTTTTTCCTTTCTTTTTTTAAATTTTTTGGCGTCGGCGCCTCTAAAATCGTGGACTCCCCTCCCCCGTTCTCTCGTCGGAATATTACCGATGCTCTCTCGCTGCTCGCATTCACGGAATATTATCCAGATATCTCTTTCGGGGACCTTCCAGGAAATCTCGTCTGGCTTAATCACATGCGTGTACCAAGTTGTTGTATTTGTCACTAATTTTTGTTTTTTACTTTGTCGGCAAACGGCGTCGCGAGAATGTAAGAGAGTGAGAATACATTCCTTTTTTTGGGACTAGAACCAATTCGTGTACAATGTGTATATATATATATGAAGAGGTAGAGAGAGAGAGAGAGTGGGAGAGAGAGAGATGTGTACACACGCCAGATTAAAGGATCCGACCCATGGTCAATAATACAAATTTATTCGTTTGCCTCATATCGGGCGTCTCTAAATTGCCAGCCTATTAAAGAATCGACGCCCGCCGTCACCCAACGGTGGACCACCGTGAGAGCCTTTCGTTTATATCGGTTCCAAAAATTGTCCCTCCTTTGCGACGAAAAAAAAAACGTTTAATTTTCACGGAATAGATTAATGCTCGCTGCAACAGGAAATAAATCGATTCTTTCTCGTGATTTGAAATATGTAGAACGTTGGGTGAGAATAAATATTACTTTAAAAAAAAAATCTTCCTCCGTAAGAAAGTAAAATTGATCGATTTAATTTGTAATCACAAAAATTTGTCAATGAAAATGGTGTCATTTAAAAAAATTGAATTTTGATTACAGAGATCTTTGTTTTTTTTTGTTCGTTTAATTCGTCTCGGACGCTGTGCATTTCGAGAAAATTTGGGAACTTTGGTACACGAGATTTTACGTTTGGGATTTTCATGCAAAAACTCTTGTTTCCGACGTCTATTCCTGACGGTACGGAGCTCGGCTAAATCCGCGGATTAGGCAAATGGCATTAGGTTTGTTCCGTCGTCCGAGTACTACTAGACGACTGTTTTTCGGTTTAATCTTTCGCTTGCACTTGTAATAGGATTTAGAAGTCGAGGCTACCCCCTACCACTCTCGCCCTCTCTCTCCCTCTTTCTCTCTCTCTCTCTCTCTCTGGTGCTCTCTCTCTCTCACACACTCTCTTTCGCTCAGTCTGCTGTTTCGTTTTAACGAAGTAGTGCTTACACGAACGTGAAACGGCGGGTTGCTTTTTCGTTTGGATTTTCCAGTGTTTTCCGGAACTTTGCTCGCTCTATGCTCTCCGCCTGCATCGATGGTTATCCAATTATCATTAACCCCCGACAAAGCTTGTGGGACATCCAGTTACATGTCGGCATTTTAAAAGCAAAAATAAGATCGATGTAATAAACAGAATATAAGTATACGAACTAAACATTTATTTATTTCTGTCATTTTATCGATAAAAGTAAAAATTGTTTATTTAGCTTTTTAATTCATGTACGATTTATTGTATTTACTTATTTATTAATAATTAATAATTAATAAAATTATAATAGTACTAATAATAATAAATAAATAATAATGATCAATAAATAATAATAATAATAATAATAATACTGGAGTCTTAAGAGTACGTAATTTTACTCCCCTATTTTTCTCCCTCTTTCTGACCGTGCCAAGTATATCCTGGCACACCAGAACAGTAGGCTCTTCAGCTACCCTGCTACCCCGCTTTTTTCGTGCACATACACGTGTGACGACCTGAATCGTTTCAAGTATAAGCCATCTGTGTGACATAATGCCTGGGCAAGCGCATACGGTTTACAATTCAAAGAACGCCACCTTCCTGCGTTTCTTCAGAATAGCGCGCACTCGACTATGAGGGCAATTACTACGAAGAAGAGCGAGAGACGAGGAAACACCGGTACTTTCACTTTGATCTTGAAATAGAAAGCATCGATAAGAACGCACGAGTGCAATGCATATACGAGAAGTATACGACAAATAATCGTGCTCTTGGTCTCGTGTGAACGTACTGTCGTAGTGCTTCAGGGTTCTTCGCTCGGTAAAAAGCTCAAGGTCGAATCGAGCACTTTTCTCAGTCCCGGAGTATTTTCTACTCCATTAGAGATTTATATTTTCTACGATAAAATACGCATTTTCGTTCGATGAGAGAATAAAATTAATCTTTTTTATCTAGAGAAATTACCATTTTTAGGCCACCTGACAAATTGTTTTCCAACCGATTTTTTAAAATAATAATCAAGTGTGTAAATTTTCTGAAATAATCAAATGTAATAATTCAGTAAAATAATCGATTATAATATTTTATTTATAAACGTCGAATTATGATAACTTTTCGTAATTTTCGAAGATAATAATTTTCCAAATAAACGATGGTAACAAATTTTGTTATAATAATATAATAATAGAAGCTGATGTTAATTAGGCCCCTCAAGACCTTATAAGGTTATTTCTCGTTCTTGGCTGTACGGCTGAAAATCATGAACCGTCGCTTTTTCCATCCTAGGCAATTTCACTGGCCAATCCGAATCCGGCTAACAACTCTTCGGCTTATTCCATTAGCTGATTCTTTCAAGCCCGACGCAGCACGTACACTCGCCGGATACTTTCTCGGTTTTGCACCGAGAGACCGCGTACGAGTTTGCTGCGGGCAAAAGCCGACGTCTCTCCCGGCAACTTCTTTCACGGTGGCGCTTGGCAGTCCGCGAGCCACCACGGTGTTATCTCGGTTCCCAGATCGACCATACTCGGCTGTGCTTGCCCCTTTTGCGTTACGCTCGTTTGCGACTGAATTTGTATGTACCGATCAGTCGATTCGATTTCCCGATCTTCTTGGTGTTGGACTCTCGAGAGCTTCTCCCTTCTTCTGCTTCTTCTTCTTCTTCTTCTTCTTCGTCCTCCTCCTCCTCCTCCTCCTCCTCCTCCTCCTCCTCTTTTTTCTTAGTCGTTCTTCGACCGACGCGTTTTCGCTTTTTTACGGGCCAAAGAAAGAAAAAAAAATGCTCGTGGCATAGTCGTTGGCCACCGACGATCGACCCAGGTGCCGCATCGGGGTGGCCGAACGTTGATTGGACGGAACGGGACGCGTGACGGCCAATGAGCGGTCAGCGCACAGGCGTCACGTCGGCGCGGCCAATCACCGCGTGGCTCGCCCGGGTGCCGATCGCTGCGCTGCTTATCTACTATCGAGTTCGCCTCGGGCCTCTCTCGGGCTTCGTTCAAGGGGAAACCAAGCAGTTTGCAAACCGGGTATATCCACCGGAGGATATCTCCCGAATCTCGGTGTCGCGCGACTGCCGGCTGCTGCTCGCTGTCCGGATAGCAAAAATATATATGACACTCGAGACTCGAACAAATTCAATTGTCAGACGTAACGACGAAGAGTGCCGGAGAGATCGTACCGCGCGTCGTGGTATTTTCAAACGGAATTTCTTCGATCGCGAGAGATTCTCAGAAAATTTCCCTCAACTGCCGTGAAGGAAGCAAAGTTTCCAATTCCACAAAAACAAAAAGCGAAACAAGAAAGAAAAAAAAAGAAATTGGAAACTCGCCCATTACTTTCGCGTAATTTTTTACCCATTAACAATTCCTTATCGTTAGATTTACAACCGTTGAAACGTTCGCATACCATACTGTGGACGGCAACTTTCGGGGGAAAATAACAACGATGCAATTTCGAATCGTTCGATCGTTAATAAAAAAAAATCGATTCGATAAATCGATTTGATTCCTTCCGTTTGAAAAAAAGATCGTACGCGCTATCTCTCGCCCGCTCGCTCGCTCGCTCATCGAAGCTCCGATATTTATCAGTAATCGCGTCGAGCGATAAGAATATATCGCTCGGAATCGATCGACGATCCTGAAACCGGAAATCGGTCCATCGTTCAGTGAGCACATCGTCGATTTTTCGATGTTTTTTCCATTTTTTTTGTTCACTCGCATCGGTCAATCTCGTTTTTTTGTATAGCCCCCTCGAACTCGAAGCGGCTAGTATAATAGAGAATGGTAGAATGTATTATGTGCTATCGGCTATGATCTTGTTCGTTCGTTCTAGAGAGAGAAAGAGAGAGAAGGGATGAGGCGAGAGGGGTGGGGGTTGGAAAGAGCGGTGGTAATTTCGTTAGCCACAAATAAGACCGTAAAGTCCGAGCGTGTCGAGAGCCATGAGAGAGAACCATCGTGGTGGTCACGTATCGAATGTCTCTATATAGGATGTCCCTTCTGGTCTCCGAGACACGATCGGGGGAGAGTCCCAGCAGCGGGAGCCAGCAGCTATCTTCGGAATTGCCATTGGCCTCTCGTACGCCAGCATATCTCGGGAGGAGAGAGGTAGCCGGCAACAGCCCCGATCTCCTCTCGAAGCATATTTAGCATCGATTATGAAGACGACAATAGGAACCCACGTGATCGTGTACGTTGGGTCTGGTGTCCTTCGAGAGCCCGCAGCTTCTTAGGGCGCGATGGAAAAGGGAGATGATCGAGAGAAAAAAGAAAAGAAAAAGGAGGACCGAAACGAGAGGAGGTTGCCGAGGGGTTTCGTATTACTCGCACGGTGGGCTCCACCATGCGGTGAGACCTGCCAAAATCGCTTACGATACACCTCGTAGGCTCTCCTGTAACACGGCAGACACCGATCGCACCATGGAAAATCGAAAGGTTCGGTATCGGTTCGTGATCGAGAAGTGACCTGACCCAAGATTTTCCTCACCTGTTCGAAAAATTTAGTACCTTTCTGTCTCTTGGAGGCGATTCGGTGATCGTTGAATAAAAATTCTGGTATTTATCGGCCGGTAATGGGTCAATTGGTAAACTGATTCACTCGATAAAAAAGTGATTGCTACTTTGGATTTTTTGATTTCGAGTTTTGATTACTCGCAGATTGCGAAATACTTGGTACGTCGAAAATTTTATCTACCTCAGGCTGTAACCACATATCTTTGAAATACTTTGGCCAATCACTGTATTCGACTCGTTTTATAGCGACACGGGGCATGATCGAGTCGGCTGGACGACTCGCTACCAACCACCTATGGTACCGCTCGGGTCTTGCTGGATACCAGCCTGTCTCTCATTTCCGAGCGGCTCTTTCGAGGCTTTCTCGTTGACTTACATGGCGTTTGAAAAGGACAGAACCAGTCAGTGAAGAGCGAGAGAGGGAGAGGGAGAAATAGGCAGCTGTATCGACGAACATCCATGTACGAGGTATGGAAGGTGCTGAAAGAAACACCTTGGCAACTTCGCAAAGATGGCAAAGTGTACTTCCCTCTTCGCTTTCCCTCAAGCCCTCCGCCCATTCCTTCTTGCTCGATCGCTCCATGTCCGACTCGTCGATCCGGAGGTCTTTTTTGTGTCGCAACCCCGCAGTCCCAGCTCGTTTGTAACGCGCGACCAAACCTCGAAGAAAATTGAGCGATTAAAACGTGTTCGAAAACAAAGTGCGATGACAACTTTTTCTCGCTACAACTCCGACCGAGTGAAATTTTAATCGCGCAGATATTCTCCAGGCACGATCGCCGTTCGAAACTTCGAGAGAGACGAAAAAAAAATTGTTCGAAGAATTAATTAACGCGTTTCACGAGTCTCTTAAGGCTTTGACAACGGTTGAATGTCACCGGAGAATTTTGAATACAGCGATTGTCGTAAAACATTAATCGATCGATAATTAAATCGATTAAATCGAAAAATGGAATTTTTCAAATAACGAATCAATAACAATATTTTTTTTTGAAGAATTGACGCACGTCGTCGATTAATCTTTCGGCTCCGACAAGAGTTGGCCTTTGTCGGACTGTTTCAAGCACTAAAATTAGGGATTAGATCAAAAATAATTAAATCGTTAAATCCGGCCTCGTGGCGACTCACGATCGGCCTTATTAGGGCTTAGCGGGGTCAAATGCAGCGTTTTAATTTTGTTCCCAGAGGGACCAAGTAAGAACAAAGAACGAGACGGATAAAAAAGAAGACAAAACAATTGAGAGGTGGAAGATTAAAAAAAGATTTAAAAAAAAGAAAAGAGAGAAAGCTAGTGCTGAAGATTTTGAAAAAAATTCGTGACGTCTCATTTGCGCAGTTAGAAATGGACCAACCACCTTTCTCATTGACTAATCGCGTCGAAGATTCGTTGATGGAGTGGCCTACAGCTGCGAGTGTCGTCGCTGATCATCATCCGACACGATGCCATCTCTTATATTTAAACCTCCGCCCCCCCCCGTCTCGCTCTCTTTCTCTATCTCTCTATTTATCTCAGTCTTCTTCCTATCGCGTATTACTTGATTATTTATTATGACATCTCGACGAGTATTAATTGAATCTTGATAGATTCGCTACGCTGATCTCGCAGTAGTACTAGATCAGCGTTAATCCCCGATTATGTTCTCTCTATCTCGGTTTTCCATACCCGCATTGCACGCACCACGTCCCCGTTATCGCGAATGGCAAAAGAAAGAAGAAGAAAAAAGAGAAAAAAACAAATGAAAAAAAAAGAAACAATGACGAAGAAAAAAAAATCGGAAAGAGAAAAAAAAGAGAGACGGAGAGATCGAGACTGAACATACGACGTAATTCACTTTTAAAATAATCCTCGGAGTGTCAAGCGGAGGTCGATAAAAATTGACACGTGCGCGTGACCTCGGTGCAAGCCGAGATCGAGGCTACGATATAATCGTGAATGCATGATAGTCCGCGGCGTGTATCAGGCGTTCGATAATTTACGGGCTAATATTGATATCGTTGATCGGGTATAATATCGGAGGTCGAAAGAGAGAGAGAGTAAGACATATGTTAATTACAGATCGTGGACCATTATTCGAAGGAAGACCTTATAGAGCTTTTCCTTAATAAGATTTGTTCTCTTCGTTCGAATCTCGGCGCCTTTAACTTTCTTTTTGGCTCGTAGCCTTACCCTCCAGACGAACATTTCTCACTCGAAAAATTATACTATTGACATATTCATGGAGATTTTTGAGAACAAAAAAATTGTCCTCGATCGAGATACACTCGGCTTTTCTTTCAGCTTTCAGCTCACGTACGAGCAAATAATTCTACCGTACAAATTCTATTTACATTATCCTGAAAACATTGTTATCGTAAAGATAAAAAAATATTTCAAAAGAAACTAAATTTTGTATATATTTTTTCTTAATATAAACAAAATAAAAGAATAAAAATACGTTACGACGAAGGATTACTTTCTCAATCGCAAAATAAAAAATTTTCTTCTACGAGAAACTAATAAAAAATGTCTATTTGTATAAACGTAGAAATTAAAATTAGAAAAAAAAAATATTTTTTAAAAAACAAAACGAAAAAAGTTTCGTTCGAGATGTTTCGACGAGGGATTCGTACGACGTAAATCGAGAAAAAAAAACAAAATACCTGTAAGAGAAAAAGATTACGAGGAGTGGCTTCTTCGTTTGGAATTTCGCAACGAGCACCGGCGACGACCACGGGCTTTACGAGCCCGCGTGTATATCTCTCGTTGCTGCTACCGTCCTCACCGAAAGTCCGGCGTCGAGTGAGTACACCAATTAATTATAGAAGGTATAGTCATCGATCGACCAGACCCTCGGCGATGCCGACTCGCCAACGAAGAGAGGATGCCTCCTTCGATTACCTGTACCTATATATATTTATTGTTCGTACATATATATGTATGTATACATAACGTAAAGTGCGAGCGTTCACCTGCACTTGACGCAGGTGCTGCCCCCCCCCCCCTTCCCTTCTCCATTACTCCACTCGGCAAACTTTTTTCCCAATTCGATCGATTGATTTTTTTACATCGTAAAATATGAACTAAAATAAAATGTTCTCATTATTGAACAAATTATTAATAAAACGAGAATTAAATTGAAAATATTTTATTTTTATTTTTGTTGTTGTTGTTATAATTGAAAAAAAGAACAACAACAACAACATAAAATATCGAACGATAAAGTTTTAAGAACGAGACGATAAATTTGAAAATACGATTTTCGATACGTATAATTTTGTATAAATTGTACGTGCTCGACGGCGTGTACGTAGGGCGGAAAATTCGTAAGACGTGTTTTTACTAACCATACGTTTTCTGACGGTGGAATATCGTTAGGTATATAGTGGCTAAGGGACGCAAGGACGTGACTGACGTATCGAAAATATACGACTGAATAAAAATAATAACCGGTTGAGTTCTCGGAGTTCGACTGACTCGCGTATGTTCCAAGGAATATATACCTATAATCAGGACAAACTAAGAGGAAGGTTTTTGGGAGGAAGCGCGTAATTATACGCTGTCGAACGCCGTTCGCTCGCACCGATCGTTGACGTTACGCTTTTGCTGCTTTTGATCGGCAACGGAGATTAGAACACGGGGTGTGAAAGTTTGCCGTCTCTCTTTACGTCAATCTCCCGTTTCGTAATAAATATTAATGTTACGATAATTTTTACGAGCAAAATATCGCGATAGGGACAACTTTCGTCGATCGTTTATTTTAATTTTATCGCGGTGTGAATGTCACCGCCAATAATCATACAAGATAGTTACAATGTTAAGACGCTGTTGGAGTCAGAAAAATAAGCTTTTTTCATGAATTCTTTTTTAATTCACTTGTTACGTATCAGCCTGTACTGAAAACGAGAAGGGTGGTTGTTACTTTATTTTATTTGAGAATTTTTATCACCGCCACCAGAGTGCAGACAGCACTTGCGTATATTTTTAAAGAGAGTTTACGGTGATGGAAGTTAAATGAGTAAAATGGAGAGAAGTAAATATTTTTTTTGGGATTAATTAAATACTTGTTATTCCACATACATTAAAGATGATTCAAATAAATTTTGATTGAAAAGGAAACGATAGTTGAAGTACAATTAATTGTTCCCAACACCACGTTTTTTTTTAAACTGGGACATATTATAACTCGAGTAATAATAGTCGGATATGTAAAATTGTTGCAGGGATTTTTTTGTGATTGTAATAGTTATGATTATAGCCTCAAGGCAAAAATAAAAATTTAAGAATTAAACAAAAAAACATTTTTATAGACAGTTTAATTTTTTTGCTGTTTTTTTAAATTTAATTTTTATATTTCAAAATTTTTCTTTTTTTTTTCTTTTCGAAAATGAAGTTGTCGCTAATAAAGTCCGTGACCTACCGTTCTGGTGCATCGACGAAAAAAGACTGTCCTCGAATCGCCGATTAGTCACGGTGAGAATATCCCTCTGCAGCAATACGAAACCGTGAAAAATAAAAATAAAATCATGGAAAAGAGAGGGAAAACGATGAAAATCGTTCGGAACTAGAACGAAATGTGAACAATAAATCGGTCCCTGAATAGTAATTAACCATGGGTCAAATTTTTAGTCCTTTTGCATTTTTTTCGTTATTTTTTTTTCTAGCCACGATTTACGAGCAACTGCAAACGATACAAGAATTACGATTATTTCCTCGGTTGCTTCATATTTATATATATATATGTATATTCGTCTTAAGAGCGTCACATTTCATGGAATTCGTACGGATCTTCAATGGGACGAGAAACGTCGTAACGAATTTGTCTTACACGCGCGGCTACACGACGAAAGAGACAACGAAGCGAGAACTTCTACTCGCTGTAACGGGAGTCAAGGGTGGCTTGCCCATCTCCCTCGTCCATTATTCTTTCCTTTTTCTCTCCCTCCCTCGCACGATTTTACGAAGCGCTCACAGATCACAGGTAAAGAAGAAAATAGCGAAAGGTAAGCATTTTTCAATCGTAAAATTTTTTATTTCATTTGTTTCATAAGAAAAAACAATTTTTTTTTGAGAATTTAATTTTTTTAATTGGATTTTTTTGGTTTTTCCGTAGGACCGAGATTTTTTCAGAGAGATAACTAACATATTTTTCACCCGATTGATGCGAAATGATATTGGATTGTTGAACGAGGATTATCCAAAATTGAAAAAACAAAAGCTAGAGAGAGAAAAAAAATAAAATTACAAAATTACAAAAAACTGCAACATTTTGCTATTACCGACGAGTGACTGTCGAGGGAACGGAGATCGCGAGAGAGACTCTCTTAAACCGCGAGCTAATGCACTCGAGGTCACCAGGAAGCTGCTATATGAGGCACGAGATACGTATCTAACGCTATGTACCCGAGTCTCGTGCCTCGCATACCACACACACACACACACCTATAAACACACACAAATATACACGTGTATACTTATGTTGAAAGCTTTGCAGTCTCCATAGCCTCTGGGCTCCTCCACAACGGCTAGATTGCAATTTTTACAACGAGAACAGCTGTTTCGTTCTCCCCACTGACTCACAGAGAATAGGCTAGCGAGAGCTCTCCATAGCTCGAGAGCGTTTTCTCGGCCTTGGTCCCGCACACAATCCGGACGGAGATTAAAACTAAACTATATTACGTACTTTTCATTGCTGCAGTTGCAATGTTGTACGTATCGCAAGCCACCGGGTCCAATATACCACGATTAGTCATTACGCGCCACGTGTATCTTGGTATCTTCACTTCCGGAATAACGTATCGACTAAAATTTAATTTTTAAAAAATGGATTCACGAAGATTGTTAATTCTTCGGTTTAAATTTGATTTATCAATTAATTAATCCATTAAACGGACTAAATAATTAATCTATTCTTGAATTAATGGACAAACTGGACCGATTGAAAAAACTACTAATTCTTTTCTGTTCAATCCATTAATCGATTGATTAATTGATCAATTACCTAATCGACTAATTAATCATTTTAATTGATTCGCGGATTAAGTATTCCAGGTATTTTATAGGAATAAGACAATTACTCGATAAACCTTTATTTTTAAACGAAACTGCGTCGAATGAATTCACTAATCGATAATTAATTATTCATTTAAACATTTCGTAATAAAAAATATATAAAGAAATAAATGATTTTTTGTTCATGTTTTATTTAATCGCGCTTAAAGGATGAATAAAAAATCGTCAACTGGTTTTCGTAGCGAGTGTATTTTTTTATCGTTTGTCGAACAGGCCATCCTTCACTTGTCCATCCTTGTTCGCACATTCCGGAGGTTTATCAGCCAGGTCACAGACGGTTTACGATAATCGAGAGCTTCCACCGATCGTCGTCAGCGTCGTCGTGGTCATTCTCATCCTGTTATGGGCCCACCTCATTTGCGAAAGGACGCTTCATGGGCGACCGTGGAGCATGAGTCCATATCGCCAACAATGTACGAATCATAAATTCGTGGAAGGATCGGACCTCACGGGGTGCGAAACGAAACTGGAGTCGCGTGCTCCGTTCAAGGAGTTCTGCATCTCGAGATGAAGAGAGAAAAAGAGAAAGAAGGACAAGAATACAGAGAGAGAGAGAGAGGGAGGGAGTGAGTCGTCCTCACGAGTAGAAAACTTGGCGGATGATTTCATCGTCGTTCTTCGGCACACCTGCCCGATGCATATGAAAAAAGGACGGGCGGGATAAGAGAAGAAGAAGAGCTCGTTTCCCGTGGGCAAAGTTACATCTTGGCCGGTTCCCCAAGACGTGTTTCGGGCGAGAGAAGTTTCGCTTATTTATTTCTTCATCAGGCTCGCAGTCTTCTAGGACTGGTAGAATAATCGACCTATCGAATTTATCGATCATTCGAGATAATCGAGTATCGATTAAAAATCTGTCGTTTAAATAGAAAATAAAGAGAGAACGGTCGAACTAAAAAGTACTCCAAGTGTCAGATACGTCAACTACTTCGAGTACGAAGTACTCGATGCGCGGAAAGATATCCGGTCGTGGAAAAGGTCCAGACGTGTCTCCGATCGTTCTCCGACTGTTTGGATCCTCTCGAGTGACGAAGGTTCGGGGTCGCCTCTCGCCTCAAATGTTAACCGACACGTGGTTTTGTCGCGCGAGATCTTTTTTAAGTCCGGGTTTTCGAGTTGCGTCACGTAACGGTAGCCCAATCTCGTATTCGAGGTGGTGTTGTACTACACGAAAACGGCACCGGGCAAGGTGAGATAAAATATAAGCCGAGACGGAGTACGATCCAGACGTGTGAATTGATCGTTTCGATCTGTTGTAAAAGAACACGCCTTCCTTTCTCTCTCTCTCTCTCTCTCCCTTTCTCTCTTTCTTTCCATCTCTCTTTCGTAATTTATCTCTCTTTATGGTTAGAGAGGAATGCGATGAATGGATACGTCTACGATGCGACGAGAGACTTCGGAGCATCGAGGGCGAAGATAAGTATTTGGAAATGAAATTGTTGGTATAAGTATCTCGTACGTGGTCGATCGTTAAATGTGTATTATCTATTATCTACGCAGTCGTAAAGTCGCTGGAATCTTAGATGGACGTGAGAAGATCGTCAGCTCGATGCGAACACTTACGACGTATTCGAAGAGGCGCGTGCAACGTGCGGGGTTGACTCGCGGACACTCGCGAAACGTTACAACACTTATCGGTGGTTATAGAGATAAAGGACACTTACGGACACTTACAGTTGTCCTGCGAATACTTATGGGCAGACGCGAATCTTTGCAGACGTTATAAAACTCGTAGATGCTTGTTGACGTGTTCGCGAGACGAACACTTACGAAACTTTGCGACACTTGAGGATTATTACGGACACTTACGAAAAGTAAAGTATCGGGAAACATGAAGGCGTCTTGAAACACTCGCGGGCACACGGCGATCCTTGGAGGCAAACAAAAACGCGTATGTACTTACATTGGCACTTGTGAAAATTTACGACACTTACAGTTCATGCAAATATTTACAAAAATTTGACGACAGTGACAGTAACTTGGACGCGTTTGAAGATAACTTGGAGATACAGACGCTCGACGATTCGCAAAAATTGAGAAAAAAGATGTCTACACTTACACTGACAGTTACGAAAATTTATGACACTTATTATTCAAACAAACACTTACGAAAATTTGAAAATTCTTATAGGTACTTACAAATACTGACAGTTGTAACACTGGTAAATAAGTAGATGAACACTTACCTGAAAGCACTTACGAACACTTACAAATAGTTACAGTTACACTTATGAAAATTGGGTGATACTTTCAGACATTTGCGAACACTTGCGTACGGACGTTTATAGATATAGCAGCACTTACAAATAAGGACGCTGATGAAACAAAATCACTAATTACAAATAATTCTCGTTCTTCGTTATGTCAACCGACACTAATCCCGTTTAAATTTATCAGTCTACGTCTCATCAAGCGTGGCTGCAAGTCGAGAACGCATCGAGATTCTGTCGAAGACATCGATAAGCAACGAAACGATGCTCGTAAAAGTGTTTTGACAGTTTTTGATAATTTCTAACGAACGTCGATCGCTTGTGTATAAATACACGAATATATCTCACGTACGATAGTGTAATTTGAGCAAAGACGGTTCGCCTCGCGAACAATGGAGCTCTCTGTGCTTCACCAAGCTCTCGTCGACTCGATCCCCATGAGTGACATATACGCAACACTAGAACGCACTAAAATTCTGTCAAAAACACTCGCGATCACCAAACTTGAATAAACTCGTGTCTACAAAGAAACGATTGTTACTCTTACTCCGTGCGATCGTCAAATATCATAAATCCAATAGGTATTCGAATGATTATTTCCAAACTGCGATACGACGATTTATCGAGTTACGATATCGGGGTGTTTACGAAACATCGGTATTAATAGATTTAATAGGCTGAGAGATCGACGCGTCTATAAAATAAATAATTCTCGTAATTCGGTTTATTAACATCACCGATTGAATATCTTTCTCGATCAACGTTGAGATAGATCATTCTTTTTTCTATAAAAAAATGTAACGCCTTGTTTCACTCAGAAAAAATTACAAAAATATTGCTTACGAAAAATTATATAAAAACGTGTATTAAAAAAAATAAGATCGATAGAAAAATCGACCCTCTGACATTTTAAAATGAGGTTATTGAACATGCTGTCATCGACTTGGGGGTAGGGTAAGGGGTTGGTGTATTAACTGTAATGCGATGATTTGTTCTACATAGGAGCGATAAATTCTGAACGGAAAAGAAAGACAATAAACGATCGTAACGAATGATTCACACGCTACGCGCGAAGATAAACTCACGGTAATTGCGACTCGCACTTTGCCCTGGCCCCGTATTACGTTGCACACGTGTACATACAAGATCTGCCAACGATCGTTTCGAACGAGGATAGTTAAACATGAAAATTCAATAGATTTAAAAATTATTGACTTTTTTACAAAACCAGATCTAATTTCTGGATGAAAATTTTATCCTTGATTACCGATCGATACCGATTATTGGCAAAAAAATTGAAAAATCTGATCTAAAAAAACATCAAATTAATTTCCTTTACGAAAAAAATGAATCTTTTTACGTTTATTGGTGAGTGAATCGAGGAATCATCGTTTGGGTCGCAGCTACGACGCGAAACAAGAGACAACGAAGAGTGAGACGATCCAACCGATTCTCGTCATGCGCGCGTCTCGATCACCGAACTGCGCAGCGAATTCACTTTGGTCATCCTCTTTGTTCGTACTATTTATCAGTAATACGGTACTGATCGCCTCGATGATGTTTATGATGGGTTGTGACGATGCGTAAGCGCAAAAGTAAATAGTGTGGAAAAGGAGAAAACAGAAAAGAAAAAAAGAAAAACAAAACAAAAAAAATTTTGATGTACGGACATGAAAGTCGATGAACCGTGCGCGGTACGGAATAAGGTCAAATTAATCTACTATGATTAATCGCACGAAGCGGATTATGCTTTAAAAAAACGATATGCGCGGCGCATTTGTTGCGCAATCTGTGCTTAAATGCGCGTCGGCGATCGATAAGAGAATATTTAAATGAGCGACGTATAACGAACGAGGAACCTGCGGATTTACATCTCTTATCGCAAGACGATTTATCGAAAGGAAATTAAATCATCACAAAGAGAACAAAAATAAAAAATAAAAATAAAAGATAAATATTTTTATGCTCAAATAATTATTCACGATTGGATTCGCTTATCAATTTATCTGTCATACGACAAAGCGTATGTAAAAATGATTTTTAAGTTTTTTTAAAATAAATTTCGAACACTCGTCGTTGTTTGAATTTTGTAACGTCTGTAAAAATTGTGAATTATTTATACGCCAATTTATTTATTCATTTATTGATTAAGTCGATTGCTCGATTTCCCCCTTCCCCCCTCCGTCAAAACTATGATCAATCATCGAAGATCACGATTCGATACAATTTGGTCGATCGCTCATCCAAGTCGGATGAAATTATTCTATTTCTTGTTTCCTCTTTCACGCCACGTTTCGTCTCCTGCCAACGATCAAGTTCGCGTTTTCTCATAAATGTCGTTATATCGCAGCAACGGCTGAACTATCTTTTAGATATCGGAATAATTGAGCCTCGGGGAACCTAACGAAAAATGAGGAAGGCAGCGAACGATCCGCTCGCATATTGGGAATTGATTGAGTATCTCAATGCCTATGCTTCGCGCATACTTCTCGCGAGAATCCGGCAATGAAATCGTTTATATACATCTATATACCATATGTGGGTAAAGTATATAAGGTGTTGTGGTCGACAAATCGTCTCGGCAGGGTACGTCGTCGAGAAATCGATACCAAAACAATTCCCTGGAATTATGATGCAAGGCGCGAGATAAACCGCAACTCGACGCACATACATACGCATCAATATATGTATATATATATCGAGTGATTAGATTAAGAATTCAAAACACGTAGAGGGTTGTATATACGTGTATATAGGAATAAAAAAATTCACATATCCATCATTTAGTAATATAAACATCCGAGTGATTAACAAATCGCTGAACGTTCTCACTATAAGGTACACTATAAGGAATCTAGCAACGGTAATAATAATAATTTATTAATGATTTTACCATACTGATAATTCAGGTGAAGATTTTTAAATATTTTGTCGATGCCTTTTTTCAAAATCTAACCAAGAATTTAACAATGATAATGATGATAATAAATAATAATTACTATAATGTGTTAATGAGTTTCTTATAATGATAATTCTGTCGAAGGGTCTAATAGAATTGACATTAACTAAATATTTTCAGCGTTCTTTTAAAATTTATTGACAGTGTCATAACGATGCTAATTAATAATTTATTGACCATTTTATTATATGGATAATTTTTTCGAAATTTTCAACATTTAAATATTTTGTACATTTTTAAATATTGTCGACCGTTTTTTTCACATTTTTGGGTGAGCTGTATGACTGAGTCGAGATCATTCACGGTGGTTCCAAAACTTCGGCTTCGTACACGCCCGAGGCTCGGCCGACGAGAAATCTTTCTATATGAAAATCAGAAGAAAGAGAAAAAATGGATTGGAGAAAGTAAGTGAGAGCGAGAGAGAGAGAGAGAGAGAGAGAGATGAAAGTTTTTTTTATTTCCTTCGAGTATTTTCGGATTTTTTTCTTCGCGTTTTCGAAGCAGCACAATGTTACAAAAAAATAATAATACACATTATCGTGCACATTTTGGCGATGGAGCACGAAAATAACGACCGCTTATTCGAAACGCGTATATCACGCGAAACGTGCGCATGCTCATTTCATTTTTGCACATATTATACAATTATATTCGAGCTGTTTCCAATCTTCGGAAGCGTGCTCGATTTTCGTTTTCGAATTGAGGAAAAAAAAGAATACGATCACACGTGCCTCTTTGCCGCATAAGTGATACACAGTGCGTGGAAAAAAAAGAATTCTTTTTAAAGGTAGGTATTTCAGAAAAATGGTCAGAAATGACTGCAATTTATCGATCAAAATATGAAAAAAAACGTAAAAATTTGTAAGTTTTTTTCATTTTTGAACGGTACGCAATACAAAATGTATTTATTTTTCTCTAGTTTCCGGCAATTTGTTGGACAAGGTGTAACAAAACGTAAAAATTTGCGTTTTTTTGTCACCTCTTTAACTGCCAAATTGTTAAAAATAAAAAACAATAATATTTTCATATTCCACGAGAAACTTACAATTCCAGGCATTTCTTTTTTCTTAATGTGCACACATCTGCTCGATATACGCCAACAAATTCTGAAATCAGAAAAATATTTTCGAAAAAAGGCACTTATCGAGAAATATCGAACAGCTGTCAAAACTTGGCAACGATAAAACAATCTATCAATAAAAATACGATTACAACACGCTGATAACGATCGAGTGGGAAAAACGATTTGAAAAATTTACAATCATAAACTTTTCGTTCAAAACAATTTCTTGGCAAATTACTCGAGAGATATTTCCGTTACATAGTGCGACGTCACGCGCAACCTTAAAACTATACATCTTCGCCTTCGTAAGATAAACAACGTTCGATAAGCGGTTACGGTATTAGTCACTCGCTTGGAATAATCGTCGGTGTTTCGTTCTCGTAAATTTGTTCGCGTTTTGCAAAATTCACGAACGTAGCACAAAACGAGGATTATACGTCATCGCGGAGTCAGCGATCTCGCGACAGCATCGCGATCGTCATTGCTCACGTCTCGCGTAAACCTCGTTCGCGCGCTCCATTATCTAATCGGCCTGAAATAAGACTCGGCAGACCGGTGGTGTATTGAAATAAAAATAAAACTGCGATAATGCGATAAAATTACCTCTCATCGACGACGATGCAGCGAGCGAACGCGAGAGCTACGAAAGTTTCTCGAATCAGAGTTTATTAACGGGAAAATAAACAAGACGGAACAGGTTACCGATTTATCGCGGTGTCGAACCCTTCACCATAGCATAAGCGAATACGAGAATGAATTTTGCAACTACGATGAGATTTTGTTTTCGATTCACGACGATGGCTCGAGTGGCTCTTTTATTTTTATATCGTTTCTTTTTATCTTCGACGAGTCAGTAAAATGTCAACTTTTATCGATTTTTGTGTAAGCGTTAAGTTTTTTAGAAAAAAAAATTTGTAATTGAAATTGTAGAGAGACGAGGCTGACAATTTTCAATTTTCACAACTCTTTTTCCATGGTTTATAATTAATCGTAACATAACCCATAACAATAAAACGTTACTTTTCCAAATACTTGACAATGTGAATTAAATTTGGTCGATTTTCTTAAATAAAAAGAAATTAATTAGGAAAAAAGGATGTTCAAGTACGAAAACTCTCTCCTCACTTTTTTTCGTGAGCAATGCGCAACGTGTAATATTAAATTACCGATAGAAATTTTATCGATCTATATCCGGTCATGATTAAAACTTAATCAGGGATCGGCGATATTTTGCTCGAGAGACTTGACACGATTTAATCGAAGTGCCTGATATTTTTAATCGACGCTCTTTACAAAAGTGCAAAGCAAGGCACGTTAATCCGACCACCGACGTGTATATATAGAATTATGATACTATGAATCCTCATCTAGCGTGGATTGAAGATAGGGGGGGGGGGTGTAGAGGGGGGCGAGGACTTCGCGCGTATAAGGATTTAAACGTGACAGTCGTGACCGTGAATCATCGATGATTCACAATCGTAACGTGTATGCGCGTGCTAAGCATCACATTTTTCTCTCTTTTTTTTATATTTTCGTTAAAAAAAACGGCTGACCATGTATACACGCTATATAAAACGATAAGAACAATCGCGAGTACTTTGACGCGTTGGAAAAATAAAATAAAAATGAAATCAACAAAACTCAGCCGTCAACTACGTTGAATCATTTTCTGTTGGCATTAAACGCGAAACAACAGAGCGCGCCAATTGACCCAATCATTTTCTTATCGGTTTCATTCGCGTACGTGCATGTGCCACATTTATCACGTATTTACATATCGGAAGAATTTCACGTTCGTACACGTCTCGACTCGTCCGGAGACGTACCTACGGCACATTCGAAACTTGAGTCATCATAGATAGTTATGCAAGAGAAGCGCGGTCTGCCTTAACTATCGAATAAACGACGCCAATTTTCCTTCCGCTTGGCACGACGTGTTATCTTGAAAAAAAAACAACAACAAAGAAAACCTAATTTCCGGAATTACCATTTCCATGTACGTGGTATTTTAGAAAATGCCGATAATTATGATTTGAAAAAGTGTTTGTGTGTTCGTGCACAGTTAAAATCGGATTGTCGATATTTGGAGTATGCTGTGAGCAATCTTGTCAGCAAACAGCTTTAAAACTTTTGTCGATAGAAAATATAGAGAAATAAGATAGTTTCAGATCGCAATCGTGACAAAAATATCGTAAATGTATTGCAAGGCCTATTAGACAGAAAATATCCCATAAAATCCTGTTCAACCAGCAATCGATATCTAAAAATCATGGAAAATCCAAGAGAATCCTAAAAATGCAACATTATATTTTGTAATTTCATTCCGTCCAATGATTTCTACAAAATCAATAAACAGAGGTTTAGAACCGAGGCTCCATTTATTCCAACCAGCAAGAAAAAATCTCATCCCATGCAGACAACCGAAAATCCAATCTCCAATTTCTCCCCGCCCAAGACAGGATTGCCTCGAACTCCTTCGACGGAGAATGCCATTGGCCTTTTCAAAATCCGTCGTGAATTCAAGAGTATCTCATTCCCTAGGTCATCCGATCATCAGAATGCAATAGATGGCAAGAGCACATAGACAGAGATCCTTCAATGGAAGGATCATCCTATCCATTTCCAGACTAGATTTTCCTGCGTTGCAACTACGAGAGGACCCTCGACAAGATGAAATAAGCACGGGTGTTAGAATTGCATCGGGATTACTCGCTGCGATAAGGCCACGACAGTGAAGGAGAGAAGTGCGAGTACCCATGCGCTTGAGAGAGGTTCCAGGATACGGCCCGTTGCTGAAACGTGGCGCCTACGATAATGCCTCGATGGACATCCAACTATCATCCCAGATACTCTCGACTGCCGTTTCCATATCCGTCCCAAACCTAAAGGTCTCCCAGCAAGATTATCAGAAACTCCTCTATTGCATCATGTTCCGCAATAGAATGCAAACAAGGCCAGAATGTTGCAGATGCGTTCGAAACACGAATGAACCAAACATCTGTTGATTCCATCGCGAATCTGTCGGATTTAACAGAGTGAACGGGGTGTTGGAGGCCTCGAACGAAATACGAGTGAGAACTGTAAACCGCGAGGTGATGTCGGTTACGTAAGCATTGATGATTACATAGACTTCCTGGAATTGTCGCGGGTCTCGTGATATTCCCCGGTACAGATACGAGTTGACGATAAGCTACGACGCGGTTCCCCTCGGTGCTATCTCCGCACAATTTTCCAAGCTAGGCAGTGCGAGGGTATATATGAAAGAGCGTCCTCCTACCGTGTCGCAGTATCCGCGAGGAACAATATTCAGTGTGAAGAGACCAAAGGGTTTTTGTATTGTACGTCGAACGATTTTTGACGCGCCGATGTTCTCGTGGCTGCTTGGTGGGTCTAACAGGTAAGTATACTTTCCCCGACCACGTGGAATCATTGTTCGAGACGTAAACGGTAGTGTTGTTTTTGTGCGTTCCACGTCGCCATTTCGCCAAGTTCGTGAAAATTGACACCTCGTAAACCGGAAATAAGCTTCTGATCCATGCATAAGAAAGACGACTCAGAAAGAAAACGTCAAGGGTGCGAAGGTTTTCATTTTAAATCGTGAGATCTTGTATCGTCGCTCGCACTGCCGAAGTGTTGACATCGTCGCTGCTTGAAACGAGACGGAACAGGTGATTGCGAACTATCAACGAGGCTCGCATAACCGATTAGTCTGAAATTCGCAAGGTGACTTATTTTGCTGTTATCAGGAATGAGTCAATGTGTTCGTGAATGTCATAAATATTGCTTCAGCCGTTTCTGTTTTTTTTTAGATCTTCGCAAATATTTTGCGGTGAATGTTTTGTAACCGCGGTCAAACAAGAAACCGCATGTGCTTCGGCTCGAGAAGGTTCGAAAATGCTTCATCGTATTTTAAGATGCATGTTGTACTTTGAACCTCAAGAAACTGCGTATTTATTAATTTCCTCTTTTACTCTTTTCATATTCAGGCCCGGAATGAATATACCGGCGGCCGTTCCGTTTACTCCAGAGCCTAGACGCGAGGGTAGAGTGGCTTTGGCTCTCATTGGAATTCATCCGTATCATCACGAGCGTTATCTTCATGGACACAATCATGGACATCCACATCACGGACACCATCATGGGCATCCACATCACGGACCACCTCACCATGAACCAACACCGTCGCATCACGGAGGGCATCACCCTCATGGTGGACCTCATCATCATGGTGGACCTCATCATCATGGCGGACCTCATCATCATGGCGGACCTCGTCATCATGACGGGCATCATCATGATGGACCTCATCATCGTGGCTAGCCTCTTTATCGCAGCGGGCCTCATCATGGCTGACCTCTTTAGCATGATCGATCGCACCATCGGCTTGAAGGTCTTTAAGGCGGAACGCACCGCCATCAATGATTACTCTGAAATAACCGTTGCTAACGCAGAATATCGTCACCTTCAACCTCATAAGTATCTCTTAAGCATTTAAAATGCCAGAAAAAAATGCCGACAATCTACACGAGGATATATCTACTATTTTGAAACGCACTACCCCCTTCTGTTTAGCCTGTATCTTTCGTTGTCGTTGGTATGACGTCTCCGGTTTTATGATGAGACTGATACGTGACCAATCCTTCGCGCCGAAAGATTCGAATAAATAAGCCTCGCTTTGTAATAAAAGACACGTAGATGTATATACGTGTCTTTATTCAAATTGAAATCAAATAGGTGTTACTAAAAGGAAAAAAAAGAAAAAGATTAAAGATTTGCATTAAAGTTGACAAATATACGTGACTTGGATCTCTTTGGGATGACCTGAAATGAGGTATGAGGATTGAAGTACTAAATATAAAAATGTTAAGTATATGTATGAAACAATGTGATACAATAAAAAGCGATATTCGATGGAAGTCAATGTGTGTAGTTTATGCGGTTACCTTGCCAAAACGTCATTTTAAACGGTTTGTTATTCGAACGATGCTCATACGTGCCTGATATAAATAAACTCCTCCATCTTATCAGTCGGTATCTCCGTGTGTAATCGCTCGCATCACTTCTCTGATAAAATTGGATCACTCGTGCACCGAGCATTTCGATCAATATTTTGGAACGTTGAAGTTCATGGTACGTGTTCACTGCCAAGGTCAACAATCGAACCTCGGGGTATGACAACATTCAAGAATGTATGCAATGTTATCGATAGGTCGATTGTTGGATCCATCGACTTATCGATTTAACGACTTTTCTATAGATCGATCTTCAGTCTATCAACTTTTCGATACGTCGATCCACGATCTATCGATTCTTAATCCATCGATTTTCCGATCGATTAATTTACGATCTACCGATTGTACGATCAATTAATTTACGATCCATTGATTTTCGACTTATCGTTTTTGTACCATTGACGTTCGATCTATAGCTTATCGACGTATCAAAAATCCATCTTCGACTTTGCACGAGAGCGAAGTAGAGTCCTGCCGAGGTCCCTATGACGTCCTCCATCAAATCGTATTTAATGCCGGATGTTGGAAATATTACGGCTCTTGATTCGATGCAGCTCAAATCTCATCCTCCCACGAGACACTCTCGTCGTTAGACTTTACATACTTTTTCGCTTGTTTTTTCTTCTTTTCATTTTTATCCCTTTCAATATTTATCCACGGTATAAATTATAGCGATGCTCGGGCATGATTAGTGGAAAGAAGATACCTATAGGAGAGAGACGAGAGCTGTGGTAACGAGACGATCTGTTCCATGAAAAGCACACAGTGGCAAACGAAGAGAAGAAGCGAGAAGAGAGAGAGAGAGAAAGAGAGGAGGAGGAGTACGAAGAGAGGAGGATGACCAAGACGACGACCAGTCGGCCTGCTGTGGTTCGGGTTCGGCGATCGAGGAGTGAACTCGGATGAACCATGCTTGGCTTGTATGCGCTGTATTTCTCTCTGCCCAATGCCTGTAGCACACCGAAGCGTTTGCTAAGCCACCACGGTGCTTTGCTCGTTTTCTGAGCCAGCACGTATATATATACATATACATATCTACCCCTCTCTTGGTGCTCTCTCTCTCTCTCTCTCTCTCAGGCGAGAAGCTCAGGCTTGTAGTATATGTGTGGGTGAACGTAGAGTTGGTAAGAAGGCAACTTGGCGTCCAGAGAGAGAGAGAGAGAGAGAGAGAGAGAGAGAGAACTCTTTGCGAGAGTCGAGAGCGAGCCAGAGAACGAGAGAACACGGCTGTCGGGTCGAGCGCCGGGTCAATGTCGCCAGAGTAATTACCTCTCTCCTTTTCTCAACTCGTTCTCTTATTCTCTTTCTCTCTTTCTCTCTCTCGTCTCCCTCACTTCGCTCCATCCTTTCGTTCTCCTTTCGGTTTTTCTTACGGTCCCGCTATGCTGCGCTTACCCAATTTTTTTCTCCCCTTCCCCCACCCCTCAGCGTCTTGGTGTCTTTTTGTCCTCATCTTATTTTCAGTGATCTCGTTCTCGACGCACACGAGACACTCACCGTGCAGTCAGTCACGTTCTTTTTTTTATTGTTTCCCCCCAAAACTTTTCAGATGTTTCCCATTATTTGCCAGTTGAACTTGAAAGGACTTTTTGTCATTTTCTGTTTTTTTGTTCCTTCGACCATTTTTCGAGCTGCGTCTTATTTCTCATCGTCGATTCTCGGAAGGGTTGGAACGCGAACGAAAATGTCAAGGCGAAAACATAAAATGTTCCGGTCGTTGTTTACATGAAATGCAAATTCGAACTCCTCCATTTTTTTTAATAAAATGAAAAAAATGCTTTCTTTCGACGCCACGATGCTTCGAATTTCACTGTGAATTTTTCAGACTTTGAGCGAATGTGCATGGAATTCGAGAAAAAACATTCACGTCCGTAGCAAAAATTATCGATATAAATAATCGACGATCAAATCATTTTATCTTAAGAAAATTCAAAACATTGAGCTATAAACAAACAAAATTAGAAAAAATCATAAATATTCGAAAAAAGATTACCCCCGTCTTAAAAAGCCTGGAAGCATCGACATTCACTTGACTCGCGCCAAAATAAATGTCTCCCATTAACTCCAACAACTTCGTTCCACCAAGTCCACACGATAAGTGAAATCGAGAAGTTAAATTTACGAGATAAAAAAAAAGAAAAGTAAATTCCGAGCCCCAATCACGATGATTTGCGAGTCTCCGTGTCATGCAAAATTCATACACCGCGTGATAATACACTCTCTGTGTAATAGGCTGAATTAATTTCTCAAAGGGAGTAAAAAATCACCCCGATGAAACAATAAAAAATATGAAAAAAAACAATGCATGTAAATTATCGTCATCGGATAATTGAATTGTGCAAGCTCGTAACATGCACGAAGTGAATGAGAGAGGGAGAGAGAGAGACAGAGAGATTCTTCTCGTTATAATGACCGGATGTCGTCGGTATATTCATACGGGCAATCCTCATCCCCCTCGATGTGTCCCGATGATGTAGCAGGTGTCGTATAAAAAGTGTTTTTATCGCTCGCACCCAGATTGCCATCTTAAAGCATGCATCATCATCGTGTATAAAGATCTTTATGGAGAAGATGGATGTTGATCTTGATTCGATTGGCAACTAACCGATCATAATCGGTTAATATAATCCCTCTCCTCTCCAGGCTCCCTTTTTCCTCCCTCCCTTCTCACTCTCATCTCTCCGCCCTTAGTGGCGTTACAGGTAAAAAGTGGAACGGGGAAGATAGCGTGGCGCGCACGAGAGAGTGAACGACCCACGCAATCGTCTCCTCGCTTGGCTCTCCGCGAACCTTTTTGTGTCTCGCTCGCTCACTCGCTCGGCTCCTCGGCTGGAGGGAGCCGAGCTCCTTTACTTTATACCGATCACCCGAGGAGCGTCTCTTTAAACTCCGCACGCGCTCCTTCGCACGATGGGCTTCTCGTCCTCTCGTGCTTCCATGTCCTTTTTTCTTTCTTCGCTCCCTTCGTCTCGTGCTTCTTCCTTCTCTTTCGCCTCGCTTCGTCATCTTTTTCTTCTTTCTTCTTCTTCGTCTTGCTTATGCATATACCGGGTGTACCGTAAAACACGCGAATAACGGAACCGTTACCCAGGTGCGCCGACGATCACGGGAGCCACGCGAATCCCATTCTTCGAGGCTTGGGTCTGGCTTTTGGATCGTGCTAACTTCGCTCTTGAGAATGAATAATGTCTCGTTTTTCGAAGTAAATTGGCGCAAGGTTCGATCGGTTAGAGAGTTTAGGTATTTTTTTCATTTGGGATAGAAAAATAATTGTGAGTGATATGAGATTAAAACAGGATGATGGATAAAGCTTCGATATGCCCCAAAACTTGAAGGATAGTTATTACCGAAGAGGACGATCCTGGGTTTGAAAACATTCGTCTGGATTTCAACTTTGCGAACAACCTGTCATGGTCGAAAAAGGTCGGATGTAAGTCTTGGAAGGAGATTAGAGGTCTCGTCGGGTGGTATCTAACGCTTCCTTGTGGTTGGTCCATGCTCACGGTAGAGCAGGTACGCCTCGAGAACACCACTAAGCCGCTCTCCGGATCGAATCCCAAGTTAAGACTTGAGGAAATCCTCCACCAATCGAATTTCTATGGCGTAGAGACTCTTCTTTTTTTATTACTGATATAGTTTAGACTTTTTTATCATTAAGACAGTTCGAGCACTGAACACATGTACATACTTTACACGAACATTGGTTCGAGCATACGCGCAGCCGCATACGCAGGCTTGAGCACACGCGCATGCGCCGCCCAGCATGCGCGAGATAACGATTATGCAAGCGACGCACGCTAATAAACGCGCAAACGCGCAACTGAACGAGCACAAAACGAGCACACAAAGATCAACGACGCGCAAGCGCACGAGCTCGCAAACACGCGAGCTTACAAACACACGAAGAAAAAAGATACTCGCTATCGGGCGTAGCACATATACAGGACCGACCGAGAATGCACAGCATCCCGCGGTGCGGCCAACCTGTTTTCCTCCTCTCTCGCAGAGGTTTATTTTGATTTATTGTGTCGTCGCTAAAGAGATGTACTGTTGTGACGTTGTCCGATCCCTCGGTGCTCACGTGTGTGCGCGAAAGGTTTATACGGGGATAAATGGGTTCGGGGCGCAAGCAGTGAAATGCGATAAAGGGCAAGGGGGAGAAAAAGTGGGACAATGTGTTTGCAGTAGAGAACATACGATCTAGGCGGGCTATATCTTTCCATCCCGATGCGAATCAAGGCTTTGCGGTGGTGAACGAAACAGTAGAGGAAAAAAAAGAATCAGAACCGGTAGTTTGGGGTGGCGCGGACATTGAGTGGGAAATATCTCTTCATTTTCCATGCCCCTTGACTCTCGCTTTCGCTCACGCGTGTTCGTTCTTTTTTGCACTCGTCCTTACGGTGGCAACCGAACCCCCAAGCAAAGGTACAGGAAATGCAACACGAGGCTGCCTAGGTACGGTGATACTTTACCAAGGGGCCGTCGCCCATTATTTCAAACTCTCCCTTCTTTCGTCGTCCCGAAGGAGACCCGTTCACCAAAGTGACGTTCAGTGGTCGTAGATCGATCGGTTCCATGGTAACATTCGGAAAGACAGATTTTTCCTCATAAGTATGCCCGCGAGGTTCTTTGGTAGGGAACATAGGGAACGTTACCGTGTCTAGCTTGCGGTGCGTGAATGAAAAAGTGGATTAGGAAATGTAGTATATTATTTTGTAGGCAGGATATTGTATAACGAATGGCTGAAATGTGGGACCAAAAAGGCGTGGCCGAGCTCTGGGGGAGAACGAACCTTTACCGTTCAATTTTCATACGTTCAGCATTCATTGAAAAGTTTGAACTGCTTTCGTTCGCTACCAAAGGGATGTTTGGAACTTGCTCGGATCAAAATGGTACGAGAGCACCTCGCTAGGATTTTCGATATGCTTTCATCAAAGTCACCAACCCCTTTTCCTTCTATTTGAAGGGTTTTGATTTCCTGGTCTTCAAATAGAAATGGTCTACGAGCAGAAAACGTCATCAACAAACCTCAGGGTCGCTTCACATAGGTTGCACAGTTGGACATAATTCTGAATATCTACAATATATCAGAGAATCAAGGGCCATAAGATTTCGACCTCATTGTGCTGGAGTATACTGGATAAGTATCGTTAACCAAATTTATAAGTCTACCAGGGCTTATCGACTGGGGGTAAAGTGACGACAAGAGGCCCTCGTCGAGAAGACCTTCTTCCTCATGCTTTCGTTTTGTTCGAGACCAGGCTTTCGAGCGAAAGGGGAATATTGAACCAGTGCAACCAGGAAAGTAGAGTGGTTAACAGCGATGCACTCACGATCCGGTGGAACGGGTAATTCGACTACGAGCCAAGCCAGGTACCTCGACAGGTGATTAAAAGCCCACGGCTAAGGGTTCGCGAAGAGGCAATGTAAAAGAGGATTCCCCCTTTACGTTCTTTCGGATCCAGAAAACCTGAATGCTCGTATTTGCAAACGACGTTGGTAGCTCCCGATGGGCAGCGAGAACCTAGGGGTAGCGTTTTTGCGACCCAGGGTTGTAAAAAAAAGTGTAGAACGCCCGTAGCTCGAGCCTGGTGAAAATACGTTAAAGGTGCTATGGTGCATTATGACCATAAAAGTGCAGGAAAGTCAGAGACCCTAGGTGTGGCTTTTTTACACCCTTGCGTGTTTCGAGTTTACATTACCTTTCGCAGGTATAGCGGTATACCTGAAAGACTAGTGACCTTTTTTCGGTGCACGAATTATACAATTTATCGGCGATCTCATTTCTGTGATCGAAGGAGAGGAACGGTAGGGTGTGTTGGAATTGATCTGTTGGAGTGTGAACGAGATTCACTAGGGGATGATAACTCGTTTGGTATATTCGTAAGGAAGATGGGAGCTTATCGCTCGGATCATTAAGGGGACGGCTTTCGATCTCTAACCTGTATGGAACTTCAAAATCTTTGATCAATCTCGCCCATTCTCTCAAGGGTGTTTTCCCTTAGATCCTTTCCTCAAAAAAAATCGTAAATCGAATGAATTTGTGGAATCGATACGAATGGATGGACTTTTTCCTGAAGTGATTTGATAAAATTCAACAAACCTTCACCGATGAACTATTCCGAATTTTGAAAAATAATTTGTTTGCCCTGCGCACAGGGGTAGCGAAAAACCACCCCTCCATATGTCTCTGTCAATGATTCACGATCTCGTTACCGGTTAAATAGTATTCTTTGCCTTCCCCTTCTCCCTCCTTTGTCAGTCTTGGTTGGGTCGAGAAAAAAAGAGAGAAAAACGATTCAATGTGTATATTATGCAAAACGAAAGGTTCCTTGGGCGTGGGGTTGTTTCGAGTGGGGATGTGACGTCGTGAGCACAGCAATTGGGGTCTTGGAAAGACTCTCTTGATTCTTCGTCACGTACTGGCCATTACGAGCAGAGATCGTTTCCCGGATAGGACTCGACGTGGCGATGAAGCGGCATCGTACGAATATCGAGTCTCTATCTCTCCCTCTCTCTTTCTCTCTCCGGCCCTCTCTTCGGCTGGCTCTGCGACGAGACGTTCAGTGAAAGAGAGAGAAAGCCTCGAGCATGATCGAACGGGCAAGTTCTTTCAGTTCTCACGCGATCGAGAGATACTTCATTGCAAGGGAACCAAAATATTAGTGACAGTCATTGGCACATCCAAATAAATGGTATTTAGCCGCTCTATAAACGTTTCGACCCATTGCCCAACACTTTCTTTACCAACTACCCAAGTCCGTCCTTCGATCAATAATCGTAAAGAAAAAAGTACCCCGCCCTCCAATTAACGATCGGTACCGATCTTCGATGAGGCCAGTCTTCGTCAGATGGCCCATCACTGTCATTCTCCTTCGTAGAGACTCCCGCGCCTGTGACAAAAGAATCTCGTCTTAATGGGCTCCCATTCAGCTCCTGTTGAATGCCGATAGCGCTGGCGAAGACGATGAAAAAAAATCGTTTTAGATACGAAATTGAATCGCTATCACGGGCACAAAGGAACGAAAAGGACCTTTCGAATCAGCTGATATAAATTCTGATCGATTCAACGTTACATTTAATTTATGCAATTACGTGTCTATATCGTTTCGGGAATCGAAAGACTCAAGGAGCTTCGATATTTCGGCTGATGCGATTATTATGCGAAATATTATTTTGAATACGTGACGAAACGCGATGAAAAGTAACGAACGAGGGTCGAGGGTTAATTGGATTTGACACGTAGAATGATTTTTTTTCTAGGGGCAGGGGTGGTGTGATGAATCGATGGAATTAGGGAGGAAAACAAAGAAGCGAGAATGAATGAGTTTCATTTCGGAGAAAAACAATCATATTTCCGAATTTTACACCCCTAAACGAAGGGATGAAAACTGTGCGGGTGAAAGCGAGCATAGCTTTATGTTTTAACATTAATCGATTTTACACAGCTATACCGACGTATGGGCTATAAATATATAACCACCCCGCTTAATCACGTTTCGTATAATCTCCGGATAAACACAAATCGCATTGCTACCTACGCATAGCTGTAAGGGTAGATATGTGCAGGGGGTAATCGGGGTCAATTACAACGTTATAGCACTTTGTATCGCCGTGTCATCCCCACATCCCTATTATTGCAACGTCATACATGTACAGGAGAAAATGAGAATTTTTTACGTTACATCGTCCCCGAAAAACCCAAAAATTACAATTTTTAATTCTATATAAATTTTAATTGAAAAAAAAAAATGTTTACCAAACATTCATGATTTTGTTAAGAAACAACGAAATCAAAAGAAAACATGACTTTGTGAATAAATCAAATCAACATTTCGAAACACTGACAAGTACGAATAAAATAAAGAAAATACAAACCAAAATAAATTTTATTTTCGATCGTTGTTTTTTTTTACTTTAAACGCTAAAAAATAGAAATATCCTATCGAATAATGATCGAGTGTATCATTCAGTCCGATAAAAAGAAATCATGACTCCGATTCGCGCGAACGAGAAAAAGATTTCCATAAAAAAAATCTCAAGAACGTGATCGTCACGATATGCTAGAGTTCGTCGCGACAATCCACGATGTGTATGGGAATAATGCGAGTTTCGAGGGACGCGCGAACATTTCTGGTTTCTCATTCGGGCGAGCGGCTTGGCTCGACAATTTCTCGATGCACCGAGCTCTCTCAGCCATAAGTCGTGTGCTTTACCAGTTCGCAGTTGCCCACCGTAAACTCGGGGTGATTCAGTCGCACGTGCAACGTGCGTATCCGCGTTCGCATGCGCACACACCGATATACAGAAGTGGCCCGTGAACGATTTGAGCCGGTGGCATGACGATTCCCTTTCTGTCCTGTTACTTATCCATATATAACGATTTAGCGCTCGATCCACTAGGAAATTGCTACTAGACACGAACAACCCGACGCTCGAGAAAAAAAATCATCGCGATAATTAATTTTACGACATTGCCTGCGTTTTACTTATTTATTTTATAATTAACATAGGTCTCATTGAAAATAAACAAAATTGAGTTTTCAATGAAAAATCATTGAGATAATTAATTTTATGAATTTTATTTATCGTGTAATTAAAATATTTTCCTTTTTTTCGTTCCAATTAGCAAATTCATATTCGTATAAAAAATTAATGAGATAATCAATTTGACGTACGCTACGTATGTAATTTATAATTCATAAAATTGATTTTTTTTATTATCAATAAAGTTTGTACGAAAATGAAAAATCATTGAAATAATTAATTTTACGAATATTATTCATTGCATTAAACTAGCTAAAGGGTAATTGCATTTTTTACATAAATGAACGTACCTGTGCATGCGTTAAAAACGCAATTACTTTTTGGCCAAGGCAAAAGTTGTTTCATAATAAGAAAAAAAAATTATCTTATTAACTTTCTCGCAACTATTTATACTGCATAAATGTTATATTTTCCTCCTCTACGGTGCACAGGCTCCATTGCTAGTTAGAATCTGCGATATTCTCTCGGGATGTGCGAGGAAAAAAAATGATTTTAATAAAAATGAAATTAAAAATAAAACTTTAAACACTGCGTATCTTCTCGTCTCGATAACGAGAGAGAGAGAGAGAGAGAGAGAGAGAGAGAGAGATAGACTCGCGAGACTATCGGGGCAAAACAACTGTCGCAACATTTCAATTTCTTTATCGCTGTAGTAATTGATTCCTCTTCGTCGTAATCGTCGTCTTCGTCGTTGCACTCCAGCGCTGACCCTGTCGATACGATCCATCGATAATGATTCTTTTATATCGGATTCTGACGCTCTTGTGTCGTCACTCTCTTTCTCTCTGTCTCCCTCTCTCTCTCTGTCTCGTAGCACGGTCTTTCCCGAGAGATCTCTCGCCGTGAACTTTACCGGCGGTTATGTCCTACAAACGTCTATATACTTTTTTTTTTCATTTTTTAATGCATATACAGTCACATTCAAAAATTGAATCCATTCCACATTTTTGCACCAAGCAATGAGACACAAATTACAAAAAATACACATATTAAACATAAAATTAATTCTGAAAAATATTAATGCTGAGCAAATTGTTAAACGAGCGATTAAACAAATTTGTTAATCTAGGTAGTTTTACTTTTCTTGGTCATGAAATAAAATTATAATTCTTTTCGTGGAATGAAATCTAATATTTAAAAATTGATCACATTTTTCATCGAGAAATTGATATAATAATTGATACCTTTTTTTTATCGAACACAGTAATTATTTTTCAAAATAAGCAATGAGACAATATTCTGAAAAAATAAACAAAGAATACAATAACAAATGTAAAATTGATTGTGAGAAATAACAATGAAATAACATTGTTATGTTTTTTGCATAATGCAAGCAAAAAATTGAAAAATCAATAACATTTTTTATTAACAAATTTATTATTATTGTTTGTATTTAAGGCGACCTTTTGGATGCGAGTGTATAGGCTAAACATTTTTAATCGCTCTCGCCTCTCGTATGTTTAACTCGCGTTATTTTGATCCGGCACCTCACTCTCCACGCTTTATCGGCGCTCATATCGCTCCGCTCCGTGCTGCATTTATACCACATTTCGCATACCCCGTTGCGCCAATGCCCCGTTCACTGTCCACGTGCTCGTCGGATGCATCTCGTCGTGTAGTCTGACACGATCGCGCGAGAGTCAGCAACTTGACAATTCGAAGCAAGAGGTGCGAGACAATACAAAAAGAAAATGCGTATGCTCGATTTATCCTACGGTAAAAAATTACTAAAATGAAAATGAATCGAATCGCATAATTAAAAAAGACCAATGAATCGATCAAAAAACGTAGATAAAATAATTAGTTAAATCGAAACAAGTATTAGTTAATGATCGAAACAAAATAAAATCTCGAATTGAAACGACTCGACGGAAATTCATTAAATCGATCAAATCAATTAAATTAATCGAGTAATTAAAAATAATGAAAGAATAGAACGAAAATGCTTAAATTTCATATTATTCAATATTACATGATGAAATAACCCCAAATGTATTCAAGATTGAAAAAAATGTCGAAATTAAATAATTAAACTGACTTTAATTAAGTCGATAAATGAGCAAAGCTAATCGAATAATTAAAAAATGCATTAATCAAAAATAATGAACGAATACAATGACACTAATTAAACTGGTTGTGAGGGACTCCGGAAATCGTTGAATTTTATCACAATCGTAGAATTTTCTATAATAGTCATGACTTAACGTCACGCTGTGACATACAAACATTGTAAACAAGTATATATATATATATATATATATATATATATATATATAGATCCGGAATATACCCTGTCAATCAAGCGTACATGTGTTTTAGGTAGCATCGCTCTGGTCACTCATGGTCGAGCCGGTTCTCTGACGTAGATTGATGCCGATCGATGTGCAGCAGATGTACAAGCGTTCCACGTACCCCCTAGGTCAGCATATACCTTTGATAATGACGTGGTGTTTCGAAACATACATACGTCACTCAGGCACTGACTCGGTGTGTACGAGCCTTCTTCCCTCGATCCAACCAAGGATGAGTATATTCCAATACGTTAATACCTTTGGTCTTCCAACCACCGTTCGACAGTAAAATATTTTACTCGTATGAGAAAATAACAGTTAGGAAATTTTTTTCTCTGCCACATTACAAAAATACAATAAAAATTGATTTGCGACAGCAAATGTCAGCAAAGAAATTAATTTAGAACACGATTACCAATATTTTCTTATCATCTCCATTGAAAAAGTCATGACAATTGATAAAAATAAAAATAATGTGATAAATAAATTTATAAATAATGCATCGATCGATTATCATAAAGAATTATCGATAATAACATAATCAAACGATAAAAAAAATGTTATTCCAAAAATCTGAAAAACGTGAAAAAATGTGCAAACATTCCAATATTTCATTTTTTCAAAAATAAATATTTAAAAGTCGGATATTCGTAATTTATTTTTTGTCCAATACAATTAATAAAAAGACAAGAAGTAAATCGCTATTCCCGCATACAGAAATAAAATCGAGCGATTTTAGGAAGTCAATTTATTTTTGGTTCACAATGAAACAAAAATATTGGATTAGAATTTTGTTTAGGACCTCGTACGCTTTTATTTTATTTATGGAATAATCTACGAGGATTGGTGGGTGCCCGTAAGATATGTTTTGAAGTACATACTCGTCGTGTCGTCGCGCGATACAACCGAGAGAGAGAGAGAGAACTGCTATAAACTTATTATCTCTGGTAGATCGAGCTGGTTACACTCTCGTGGTCCAGAGAGCACGGTAAACGGTCGCTCGGTGGGCGGATTCCTGGCGCCTCGAGATTCTATCGTATATGTACTACGAACCAGCTTCGAACCTTGTATTATCCGAGAATCGGTCTTGTAACTGTGTTGTGCATGTACTATAGTTATACCTACAATATATATCGTCTATAGGTATATACTTTTATATATATATAGGTATGTTTCGAACAACAAGGAGGAGAGCACAAGCGGACCGATGCTTCGACAAGATCGCGCCGAGATCTAAAATCTCGCGAGTGCCCAGTTTTTTTCTTTCGTTTATTGGTAAGCGCTCATCTTCTTCCCTCGATCGCGACCTCTCGTTAGATTTACGATATCGAGCAATTTTTGGATTCGAAATCGACCGAAAATTGATGAAAAAAAATGCGAAATCGAACGATTTTTATTCAAAGATCGACGATAAAATGTCAATTTTATCAAATGTAACGGCCGATTGAAATTATTAAGAAAATTGTCCCGTTAATATTATTTTATAATAACATCTTTGTTTACGGTCGATAGAAGCCGACCGTTTCGATTAACTTACGCGAGGGACATATATCCGTCGTACGAATACCGCGAAGGTGATCGCTATTTTGCAGCTTAACAAGGTGATCAACGTATTAGTATCGTATCGGATTATTCACAATAATTACGATCATTTTATGTACGGATGAAAATCATGTTATTTTACGTTATAAAACTGTCATATGACCCAACTTGAAAATAACCCTCACTGTTCAATAAAAGTATAATTATTTGATATAAATATTTCGACATTAAAATATTTTCAATTTTTTTAGCATCGTGTTCCTGATTGACACTTTTCCGGAAAATGTCCATCAGTTATGACTTCACATACCTCATACAATGTGCCTTTCCGCATGATTAATATTCAATTAATTAATGAATTAATGTTCATCTTTCAGCGGATTTTTTCCCTTCAGTTTGCTATTTTGACGCCTGCAATAATTTTCACGTTGACGCGAGCCGGTTTACTTACGCCAACGATTCTTGTCACCCAACCGAGAATTCGATTACGCATATTCACTATAAAATACATCGAACAGAATTTCCCCATTCCCGTGAATAACGATCGTAAACAATGATCTCTCGTACGGTGTGGAATAACGGCAAATTATTTTCTCTCAATTTGTTTACGGCCGCCTCTACGACAAGTCGTAAGTCAAAATCATCGTAAATAAGGAAAGGATTTGCGATGCGCGCGAAATTCGAACGTCAGTTTACCGTCTTCTCTACTCATTGACGGCGCAAACAATTATACGCGCATAAAAATGAAAATTACCACGCACACCAGCCAAGAGTTCGTAATTTCTCGGCCGCTGAAGATTCGAATTAGCGATGAGAAAGGACAACGGCTGTAACCGGAGAAGGGCAAAAGTTACGGGCGGAAAAATTGAAAAATTATCATCAAACGGATCTCGCCGAGTTTTTCTAAGTAGGCAGGGTTTTTTTTCTTTAAAAATTTTTTTTTTTATCCTCTTGCCACGGACAAAAGTGTGTAAAGTCACTCGGGCACGACTAATGCGGATTCTCGCTTCGCGAAACGTGAAATATTTTCACTTCGTGGCTCCGATGCATCGAAGAGTTTATGAAGCATCGAGCGAGTGTGTTCGTTGTGTTGCGCGGAGTAAAAGAGAGGTCGCGGAACATGCCCCGGAACGTGTTTAAGGTCTTACGGTGTTAAGCATTATAATATCAACCTCGCTTGTACTTGTAATTGCTACGTAGCCGCGGAAGTTAAGCAGCGCGAGCAATCTCCAGTAGCTCGTTCGACGATGTGAGTTTTCTTCGCACCACCCACTTACCGCAAAGAAAAAGCTATTTTGTTGTTTGCGACCGTTAAATAAATTTTACGTCGATCGATGGATTATTCATGAAGATCGCAATCGCCCTGACCAGTGAATGTCGATTTAGCTGAAAAGATTAGTACGGCAGTAGAGGTTTTGTATTTTGCTGTTGTTTTTATTTCGATTGTTTTTAGAATTGTTAAAAACGAAATGCAACGGTCAATGAAAACATTCAGTTTTTATGAATTATGAAATTAGTAGCTTATTATTAATAAGATGTTGATGATTTAATTAAGGATATAAATAATAATTGGCATGAATCTTCATGGTACTTGCCACTAATTTCTTATCACGAGGATAATAATTTTAATGTGGGTATATTTTTAAGTGAAACGTATTATTTTCTGATTCAAGTACTCCGTGAAAACGCTGAGGAGCAACAAACAAGCTACGGTCGAAGAAACGCGAAATTCCACACGATTTTCGGAATTTCGCCCATTAATTTCGGACTATCGTAAGAATAACCGTCATTTTTGTAATGTGCGAGAAATTTCCGATCGAATAGGACTATTTTGGAATCATTTTTCAGAAAAACAAAATTTCCCCCCCTCCAGGATTCTTTTTTTCCCCTTTCCTTCCAAAAATCGCGATTTACGAGCTTTCACCACGGCCACAAAAATTGAGCTATCCGGATGTTCTTGGGCTCATTCTTCTCGTCTTGGTGAGCTCTTCAAAAAGTTACTCGTGTAATTTTCTGTCGGACGAACAAGGACGGAGATACAGCATCGTGAAAAGTCAATTTTTGGGGTTTTCACGATACCCATTAAAATCGGCATCATATTGAATTCCGGTAAATTTTAATCGTTTCTCGAGCTCTACGGACCTATGTCGATCGTAAATTTCCCGCACAACAAGAAAATCACGGTTTCATTTTCGATTTTTGAGGATTTATCGACCTTAAGGGGATAAATTAAACGTTATTTGCGGTTTTTCGCGTTTTTCTCCTAAAGTTTTTGAGATATCGGGAAAAATAATGTCCAAATCTTCATCAGCGAGCGATTTCCGATCGAATAGGACTATTTTGAATCGTTTGGCGAAAAAATTTTAATTATCAAAACCCTCAAGTCAAAGGGTTGAAAAATAATCTCAAAAAATCCAAATTTTGCAATGCTTCTATTCGATACCTTTTGAGAGCTTAAAAAAACCATAGGCGAAACCATAGCTTGCGCAAAAAACCATAGGCGAAAAGTCGAAAGCTGCATCGAAAAAATAACTCCGACGAAATGGTTTTTGAATCTCTCCAGGATTTGCCTCTGTTCTCCGAAGTTGCAACCGTATGTAAGGAGCTCAGGAGAAGAGTCTAGCTTCAGGCTTCATTGGGTCCATGGCAGTTATCCTGCTTCTGCGGCCCAAAAATAAACGGCCAATAAATATTCCATAATTTATTGGCAAGGACGTGGCGAGACGCTCCATTCGGTGGGAATCAAAGCATTTTGGGTGTTGTCAGCGTGCTACGAGTGCCGAAACGCTCTCTCGGGAGTGCGAGAGAGAGAGAGACATAGACAGAGATTCTCTACTCTTGAAAACCTCAAAGGAAAACCGCTCCCGCCGGGTCGCAGGTATATATCCATACTACGTCTCGAATTCGAGTGAGTGGCATATATATACGTATAGAATATATGGGGCATTTCATACGAAGACGAATGATTTTTCGATAAGAACATTTTTTGAAAGTATTGTATAATATTTTTTAAAGACTGATTGAAAATTACAAATTATGGCCAGCTCGTATTTGGTTCGATATCACAAAGATACAATTGAATTAAAAAACACTGCCAATTTGAGATTTGGTTTCATTCTCAAGTTAAAAATTCAATACAGATTTTTCAATAAATTTAATTTTGACCCTAAAAAATTCAATTCCAGCATCAACTTGTATACTAACCTAATAATTTAACAACATTCCAATCAAAGTTCGACCTTGACTATCGAATCCAAGGTCAAATTAAAATTTTGAGTCAAACGAAACTTCGAACTAGCTCATTGTCTCAAATTACGACCTCACTTTTAATTAAAATTTGTACTTAAATCAAAATCAAGCTCGCAATTGAAATGTGAATCTAACCGTGAACTTAAATTCAGATTTCAGTTCGCGTTGACGAATTTCGATAAGGACCTTAAGGGGGCATCATCGCGTATTTAACGATGGCCAAAAATCGGAACGGACCCAAAAGGTATCCCACGTCACATAAAAGACCCCATACATATATAATATGGTTGGAAGCGCGCGCGTGCACGTCCGTCTAGATTCCAATCAACGGGTTTTTGCGCCAATCCCGAGACGAAAACCCGTTGTCGTCGCCGTTGTTCCCGGTGATCCACTCTGGTCCTTTAGCTGGATGCTGCTGATGGTGGTGCTGTTGCTGCTGCTGTTGGTTGATAATAGGTGCGTAATGTCTCGAAAATGGAGCGCCGACTGGTTTGGATCCTAAACACCTCTTTTTCAACCCAGGTCTCGGATAGGATCGAGTTCCAGTTCGATTTTAAGTCATCCATCAACATTACCATAATCGACGTCATGTCGATTCGGTCTCGATATAGCAACTTTTATCTCTCGAATATTTTTCGTGTACCTTACCCCCATGTCGTTCTTTTCTAAGTTTCGTTCTTTCGTATCCAATATTCTTTCGATCTTTTCAAATTTTTTGACACTCCGATTGATACGAACGATTCATGGAATTAAAAAAACGCATTCCACACCATTAACTATTTTCTTATTTAAATTAATAAATGAGAATATATTTGAGAATTGAATAAAATTAAATGAATTATAAGTTAATTGAGTCGGATAAACGTAATTAAGTTGATTAAATTAACTTTCTCTTTGTTTTATTAAAAAACGCAGATTAATGAAAATAATAATTATGTGGAAAACGTGAAAAGATTAACATTTTTTAATATAATTAATCATGAAACGAATTCGTGAGAAAATCGTATTTTCTCGAGTTGGTAATAATATTTCCTCGTCGTTTTTAACCCTCGTACTCCGATGGACGATGAAACTATATCGCATTGCGATGACAAAATAAGTGGCATTTCCCATCGAGTTGCTAACGACGCAAAAGTTCAGTGGCAACGACGAGAGAAGAAGAGAAGCAAGAAAGAACGTGTGGTCGAGTGACACACGGGAAATGTTCCGACGAGCTTTTATAACCATAATCATCGACCTCGTGCCTTTGTGCTGGTGATTATAAATGAACCACACAAAAAATTTATTGTAAAGTTGGCAAAATAAAATATTTATTTTATTTTCTTAGCAAAATATATTTTTTCCATATAACAGTCATTTTTTATAAAATCAGCGACATTTTTTCCCAAACTTCTCAAAATTAACCGATGCTATTCCAATGTGTACCGAAAAATTACAAATCTTTGAATAAGTAAAAACTGATTTTTCGCTTCAATTTCTAAATATAACCGTATTATTGTATAAAGAATTTTTTAGGTAAATCTAGTTTCCTTCGAAAGCAAATCCTTGATTTCAATATACGAGGTGTTCCTCGTCAATGCAGCAACGTTTTTTCAAAGTTTCCAAAAATATTTCATAAATTTTGATAAATTTTAGAAAATAAAAATTTGAAATAAAGTCGATTTATTTGTTGGTGCAACTGCACAATGCAATATTGCTTATACGTCACGCGTAGCAATATGCGCCATTAAAATCCTCGCGAGACGCAAAAGTTGTCTCGAGGTTCCATAATACGAACGAACACTCGGTAAAGACCTTAACGCTATATTTAATTCCTATAAAAGTGAGAAAGAGTCCTCGGGCTCTTTAAATAAGTACCCGAAGGTCGTGGAGCGCGAGATATTTATCTTAGTCGCGTTCCTTGTTGGATCTGCGAATTAAATACTGTTTTAGGATGACACCGTCGCGTTTTTGTGTGGGAATTGTAGCGATAGAGAACGCATAATGAGGTCGGCTCGTCATACACCGTTCCTCGTGTTCATAACTTCAAAAGCTTCGTGTTAAATATGAATTTTCATTTTTAATTTTTTTCTCACATTTTTACCTTAATATTAATTTTTTTCAAAATTTTGCAAACATGGCTTTCGAAAATTAATTATTCTTATTAATATCGAAATATGGAAAAAATGTCGCGCGGTCCTTAGGTTAAATCTAGAAAAAAAATTGAAAAAAACGACGAATTTACAAAAAAAAGATTAAAAAATAAAATAAACCATAATTTTTAATACGGAACATCCCTCCGCGTTAACGAGCCGAGTTCCTCACTCCATATTGTTCCAAAGACTCTCGATTCAAACCTCGGACGTTATCCAAAAAATGTTCTCGCCGACGATCGTCCGCCGCTCGAAACACGCACCGCGGTGCCTCGGGAGTACGATAAAACGAATTTCCGTTGCAAACGTCTACCGTATAATAATAATAAGAAGAAGAACGAGAAGAAAAAAAGCGGTACGAGCACCAAAAAAAAAACAAGAAAGAAAAAAGCAACAGCGGCAGCAGCAGAGTCGGAATAGAAGTCTCGCTTTTTCCGTCTCCGGGAACAAAATCGAACGTGAATATCGAACGAGCAACACCTGCCTTGGCCGTATAGCCCTCCGAGTGCCATATAGGGAGGGCTTCGCGTGATTCCACGCGCGCGCCAGGGCTATCAACCCGGAATTATTGAAGATCCCGAGGCGAGCGAATATATACACCGGTATCGCTGCTGGTGCTGGCATCGCCGCTGGTGCTGGCATCGCCGCTGGTGCTGGTTCTGGTTCTGGTTCTCGTGGTGAGGTGGTTGTGCTGCTGCTGCTGGTGCTGCTGCTGCTGCTACCCCTCGAGGGTAATGCTCCTATATTATCATCGATCGATCTGTACATACTCAACCCCTATTCTCCACCCTCCGTACATGTCTGTACAGACGATGAGTGTGGGTCCTTGGAGTTTTTTTTCCATTCACGCACGAAGCCATCGCGCGAATAGATAAAACATAAGCTCAAAAGTACACGCGGAAGAAATATGCATTTTCCTGGTATTTTCGAAGGATATAACTGTATCGAGTGGGACACGCACGATCGATACGTTCGGGAATTTTTTGTACTCTTTTTTCATTTTTAAACTCGACTCGAGTGTCATGAGCAGGAAGTTAAGTTCAAACTTCGATTCTCAATCGAATTCGAAGTATGATTTGGACTTAAGTTCATACTTAAGTTTGAATTCAATATTACATTTAAGTTTAAATTCACGATTAAGGTTGACATAAAGTCAATGATCAAAGAATATTCTATACTTCAACCGGTATTAATGATTATCATTAAAAATTCGATGGTTTCGTAATGGCGTCGTTTGAAAATTGAAGAATTTTTCGAAAATCGACAGGAGCTGCTCGATATTTACAAAATTCGTGACCAACCCCTTAAACATTCTAACTCGACGTATCAACCGGCGAAGCTCGGTCGCCTTCGAATAAAACAAGCGCAAAGTGAAGTCGTAACTTAATCGGGAAGCTCCGTTCTAGCCAGTTTCGTAAACCAATTTGAGTTTGCCAAAAGACGAAGAGAAAAAAAACCAAATATCTAAATATTTTTGTTTCTTAAGGGGCTTTGGGCGAATCTTATTCCACTTTTTCTCAAGGTCTGCGCGTACGCCAACGAGAAATCTCCGATGGTGGAGATTCTTGCCGTTGGGGTTACTCCGCCGAAAGAGATGAGAGAGGAAGAGAGGAAGAGAGGAAGAGAGAGAGAGAGAGAGATAGAGGGAGTGAGAGAGTCGGTTAAATTGGTACTTACATATCTCTTGTTCACGTGGCACATATTTGGCACGTTACCCAAGTCACATCTGCAGTCCTCGAATTCGCGTATCTCGTTTTTCGAGGACGTATTTAGTCCAAGACCATCGTGCTCGAAACCGCCTTACCGATCACCACGACAATTTTCTCGACGTCTTTTGAATCCCATATTCTCCATATCTCCTCCCCCCAAACCTTACGTTGCCCTTAAGATCGAACTCGAAATTCAAACCTCATTTATTTATCGCAATCAAATAACAATTTTAATTTGATTTTTTTTTCACAGCACCAAAGTCGTTTTTCAGTTCTAACTTAAGTTTTAAGTTAAGCTGATTGAAGAAAAATGCAAATTGTTTGCACTTGACTCTATCCGAACGAGTTGCTTCAAATTTTATCTTGAGTTAAAACTTTAAATAAAATCAAGTTAGTAGTACAAATTAAATTAAATTAAACTTAAACGAGAGCTCGAGCTTGAGTGTAGAAACGAATCAACTCGAAGGGCTAACTTAACTTCTCAGAAAAAACTTCTACGAGAAAATATTGAGAATATCCGTGATTAAGTAAACAGTATGGAAATCTAGTTAGTAATAAAAATTACATAAACAAAAAATACCAAAAATTATATTTTAACGAAAAAAATGTATATTAAAAAAATCCTAATAAAAAATTATCCTCGATCCCAAGATCGTCAAATTTCTATAAAATAAATATAAAAATAGCAACTCCGAACGATCGTTCTACTTATCTTCGTTCAGTAGAGAAAAAAAAATATCGAATCTCGCCTGTATACAACTTGTCCTCAAAACGAGAGCTAGACGATTGATCTAAATTCGATAATCGGATTTTGCATCGCGATAACCGGTTTTATTTTTATACCAAGCTCACGATTATTCTCGTCTCTCGATAATAACATATCTCGTCGTCCGGTTATACGAACTTTTCGGACCGCGCGAGCTGAGGAACATCGCCGGGCAATGAAAAAAAAAAGAAAAAAAAGCACGTCACGATTCGTTTCCACACAGCACAATCGCCGTATCTCTCGCGAGCCGGGCCAACTGCAACAATGCAAGCAAATGCACGGAATTTGCAATGGCGTTATAAAAACTTTATTAATCTTTCGTCGTGTAGCCTTGAGCCACATTGAGTTTGCCCTCGTGCGCTCGGTGTATTCGTTTCATTCGTTTCTCTGTATACGTGATCTTTCTCTCTCACTCTCTCTCTCTCTCTCTCTTTCTCTCTCTCTCTCTGGCTCGACAAAATTGATAGCTCGATCTTGGGGTTGGACGTGAAATATACTAAAAAAAACAATCGAAAAATACAAATTGCGACAATAATTATCTATTTTTCATCATACAGCCGGGTAAAGTATTCAAAGTGCAAATATTCGATGTAAAAGTATGCTATCGGTGCGATTGACCCCGAGGTCCCCTACTTATTAAAACAAACTGCAAGAACATGATAGAAACGCCCGAGAAATTTTGATTAACAAACCTATATACGATCGAAATTGCCTTTTTCAATTCGATCGAATATTCGGTTAACAAAATCGCCATTATCATCTATTATCGTTCATCATTTATAATCATTTATAATAATTTATAAAAATTTATCGGTATCATCCATTATTACGTATTATCATCATCATCATCATCATCATCATTCGTCATTATATTATTATTATTATCATTACTACTATTAATTAGTTGATTAATATTATCACCGATATTTTCATTATTATTTTCGTAAATAATAATATCACCATTAGTACTGATTATTTCATTTTGTTCTATTTCGCAGATACGCGATGCATGCGTATATAAAATCACTCGAGCGTTTGCACTCTGCCGACCGCAACATTTTTTTCCTCCCTCTCTCCTTCCATCGCCCTGTCTCCTCGTTCGTATCGCTATATACGTATATACCACGATAAAGTAACAAGTTAATGCGCCATTTCGCGAATTACTCCTGAATCATCATCTTGTCAAAGAGCTTGGGTACATACCGCGGTTACTCTATAAATTATCGTTATCGGAAACGTTGTTTACATTAATTTTCTTGTCGTTCGATTAGCGTAATCGTGGAACGAAACGAACGAACGAACGAACGTGGGGAGAGAGTGACCACGAACGTGGAGATGTGAAAATAATTTCGATACATATATTATAATATGTCGTGGCGAATCCAATGACGAAGAGGGGGAGGGGGGAGGGGGTAGTTACGATATATATATATATATATATATATATATATATATGCATATATATTTTTTCTTTTTTCTTCTTTCATATAAAAGCAGGGGAATAAATCATGCGAGGAAGGTACGAACAATGAACTTGTGTTTTATAACGAAAAACCGACGAGATTAACACTCCGGGACTTGTGATACGATACGAGAAACCGAGTGATGAGCGGGCCACGCGTGACTCTCTCTCTCTCTCTCTCTCTCTCTCTCTCTCTCTTTCTCTCGCCTCATCCTCCTCTTCATCCGCCTCCTCCTCCTCCTCCTCCTCCTGCCACCCTCCTCTACTACTCTCACGCACGTTTAACTCGCGTATTAAAAATCATTATATTATTATATTATCGCAACTCGATTAACAAATTTTCGACGTATTAATTGCGCGCTAATTCTCGCAAATCGAGTTGTTGACCCCCCTTTGCCTCTCCCCCTCCCTCGTCCCTCGCGCGTCTCTCACGCGATATCGACCGGCAGGGGGGGGGGGGGGGGGATTATTATAAACGAGTCAGACCTCGAGCCAAAATGAATATTGCCGGTATTATCGGACGACCCTCACCTTCTCGTTGCAATCGCGTTTTCTTACTAGCACCCCCCCCCCCCTCCCTCCCGCCCACACTCTCCCCTCACCAATGTCGTTAGATCGACAATAAGTACGTTGGACGAGGTCCCCGCGGGGTCACGATCGAAGTCACGATATGCACAAAGGGGATGGGGGAAACGTATATAGAGAAATGTTAATTTTTCGAATTTTTCCAGTTAGAAATTTCCGTTGGTACGGAAATTTTACGACGATTGTTATATTTGCGGGGGGAGGACGGGGGGGGGGGGTGTTCGAGTAGAAGTAAAGATACCGTTGAATTTTATATGAAGAGTTTCGTGTCGAGTCGGCCATTTTGATTGTTTTATTATTTTTTTTACTTTCTCATTTATAAATAATTTCTCAGGCGTCGAGTCGTGAATTTTCTACTCGCCTTTATTCCCGACGATATTTAAAAAAAACGATAAGCACGTAAACGAACGGTTGGCGAATATTTTAACTATTCTTTTCTTCGTCTCAACGCGTTTCTTTTTTTTTACCTTTTTGCGCGTAATGTTTATCGCAACGTAATACCAGATTAAAATTGTAACGAGAGAGAATTTATAAAAAAATTAAATTAAAGAAAAAGAATGATAACAATGTTGAATAAATTCAACGAGACATTTTCAGGTGTGAAACGTTTCGGGTACGAATATTTCTTTTTTTTTACTCTCTTTTTTACTTTTTCTTCTCGTTTCATCTCGTTGCTTCGAATATTCTCGATTTGTTTTATTTCGTGCGATACGGTAAGTGGCTCGACGTACGTATTACGTGCAATAGATTGAACCTTCGGACGCGTGGCAGTGCAGGCAAGCACGCCGATAGTGAAGTTCCCCCCCCCCCCCGCCCCGCCCCTCTTACTCTCGCTCTCTCTCACTCTATCTCTATCTCTCTTCCTCTTTCTCTCTCGCTATATCTAATCGAGAAGTGTGGGTGTCCGTGTCGCAATATGTTGCCTCCATAGTTATGTCTTGCTAGAGAGACCCCCGACTAGTTTCGCGGTGAAAAATCGTCGGCTCTTAGTCACACAGCTTGCGACATTATACATCGAGATACGTATACAACAGGCAAAGAGCAACACAAAATCCAAGCTGTATGGAGCATTAACGTGTGGCTCTTGCCTATATATAATTTATATTGTGTATGTGTGTTTGTACATATAGGAGTACCTCGTTTTGTCCTGCATGAACGAGTACGAGTCCGGGGCTTTGCTTGTACGACCCAATTCCTCACGGGCTTTCGTTTCCACTACAACCCGGGTGTGCGATCTGTGTCGATTCGTGGTTTTTCGCGATCATCAAACTCGATTGCCGAAAGCCGAGTGTGCAATTCTGATCGAAGTGTGTCTGTGCGTGTTTGTTTTTTTTCTTTTACAAGTTTGGTAGAAGGATCGTTCGGGTGGTGACAAATTGAGTACTTAGCACGATTTTTTTAGGTTTCGATCTTTGCTCGTGTCGAGGGGATATTAAATTTGTGCGATTGGTCAGTTTTTTGTTGCCTCGTGTCGAAGTATAAAATCATCTCGAATTCGGGGAGTTTCGGGAAGAATATTATTTCGTGTCGAAAAATATGTTGAGAGGTAGAAAAATTGTTTTATGAAAAAAAGAAAAAGTTCACCCGAAATGTTGAAGTCGAAAAACATTTTGGCAAACCTTTCAATTACCAAAACTTATCGAGTCAACAAAATGTTTGAATTTATAATATGTTTGGAGCTAAAAAATGTTTCGAGTAAAAAAAAATGTTCAAGAAAAACAATGTATCGAGTAAAAAACTAGAGACCCAAAAGCACGCTCAAAATACGAATCGCCTCAAAAATCCATCGCAAATCTCTACCAGACCTCGAAAAATCGAGGAAAAGAAAATTTGCAAAAAAACATTTGCACCGAGCGTGTCTCGTAAATCGTGCTCTAAATCGACGAATCGAGAGGAAGGAAGCGTTGAACAACAACAACAACAAAAAAGATCGCCAACTCAACACGGAACGCCCCGTATAAATAGACGCTTACCCGACCACCGAGCTAATGGACTTTCCTCGGCCCAGCCATTTTGAAAAATCGCGATAGCCCGTGCAAAAACATAGAAAAAATTCTCCGCATGGTCTAATAATAATTTCAATCGATACGAACTAACGATACAACTCAACACGGGAGAAGAAAAATAAAAAAAAATAAAACGAAAAAAAAACGCGAAAGAAAGACGTTTACACGAGGACTCGAGGCTCGATCCACGGTCTGGTCAAACGTGTACCTACATCTGTCTCTGTACGGTACACACGATACTTGGTTTTTTTTATCTCGCGATTTAACGGTGGCACAAACGTCCAGTTCTCCGCTATATATATATATATATATATATGTGTGTCTATGTCATTCGAGTTAAGCCCGGTAAGCCCAGTTCGGAGTGACACTATAATAGATGCATCGAGTGATTAACGCCACCACCGCCAGTCGGCGCTGTTCTCGAATTGTCTTTATATCGCCGAACAGAACCATGCGACGAAACTTTTCCTCTATAAGCTCTCTCGAGAGAGCGAGAGAGAGAGGGAGAGAGTTCGACTCGGATATCGAAGTCTGCGATCGTTTCGATTGCAAAAGACCGGTGACGTTGCGCGCTCATGTACCTTCGAAATAACATCGGGAAACGTTTTGCACGGGACAGAACAGATTCGTAACGTAGCGTGAGATAATTTCGACATGGACTAAATCAATTATTTGTCAAGTCGAGCTATAATTGGACGGCGGCAATGAGACACGCTCTTCTATACGTTATTTGTCGAAGATAGAACGATATTAAATTATTTTGATCTAATTATTATAGCTGTTGAATGTTGCTGACTCGATGAAAATAGCGATCGATAATCGTCGAGTAATGGATAACGGTTTTTATTTTTTATTTTTTATAATAAATTATGGATGATGATTTTTTATAATAATTAATAATGAGAATATTTTTTAAATATTTTCATTCTATTTTATTAATTACGTAAATTTGTAGATTTTAAAATTTGTTGATGAAATTTTATTATTGCTATGTTTTAAGTTCGATGGAAATGTCCATGGATTATCATGGAGGGTTCGATGATTTATTTTCCGAATTATAATAAATAATAAATAAGGATTTTTGTACTAATTAATAATGGCTAATTGTATTTAATTAAGTAAAAAATCAATTATTGTCGTAAAATTTTCTTTAATTATTCAAATATTAATAGTTTTCGTCGTTTTTATTATGTTTTTTGCCACATTTGCTACGTAACATCGTAAGATATAGGACATGCAACCCTGAAGATTGCGGAACGAGCACTCGGTCCAAGCTTCCATGCGCCAAAGATTTACTACTAGAACAACGCTGAGACTCAACGGCGTCGACACGGGCACAGGTTGTGATATTTCGAGAGAGAACTCGCGCGTTAACGATATTTCCGCATCTCGAGTTATTTATTTAAAAATAATTTTCAAGGTCACCACGTGAATTTCAACGAGCCAGCGTGACGGGAAACACCCGCGCATTTTCGGAATAGACGAGTTTTCAGAGATAACACGGCAGATCTCTCTCTCTCTCGCTCTCTCTCTTTTCCAAGACTGACGCGTGAAACGTTCGAAAACAGCGTAAACGCAAATTTAACAGAGAGTTATAAAATTAAAACAAATATATAGGCGAGTATGTGGGGGTGGGAAGACGAACTACGTGGATTTTCAAGGTCGGGAATTAGAACGATTTAAGGTCGGTCAACGAGCCGAAAGCTAGTACGACGCGGAAGTCCGCGAGGTCCAAGATTATACTAAAGAAGAGGGAAACGGAAGATTCTATCGTTTTATCATCGACGATCGATATTTCACCAATCAATTTTTCGATCGATATTTCTGGTCTGAATGAACTTTTAAGAATTGTATAAATCGATAAACGAAAATAACTGTAAATAATTTTTAATCGTCTTCAATTCACTCTTAATTATTCGATAATTCACATATAATTCGAACGTAATCGGATTGGAATTTTTGAATAATTAATTTCGATTTAATAATGTTGCAAACGAATAATTATTTCAAGTTACTCGCGATTATTATCAATATTTTAATCGATCTTTAATTTTCGTCTCAATTAAATTGAGGTTCGATTAATTAACTTCGATCGAAAGCGCTGTAAATGTCCCATAAAAAAAAGTAATTACTTAGTGATTTGAATTTAAACAAGTCTGAATTAACTTCATCGTTAATTAATTCGAGATTTAATTAATTATCCTCACTCACAGATTAACAAAAATAAACAACGAATTATATTTAAAAAAACGTTAATTGGTCGTGAAATTAGAGCGAATAAAATAATAATTCGCGTTTGTTCAAAACTTATCGAGTTGTATCGATATAAATTAAAAATCAAATTTTTTAAAATGGTTTTTCGTAAGTTCCTGGACCAAAAGCTTTTGACGTTCGCCACTCCTGGCGCAACTCGTTCGCCCGAAACTAAAATTGGGGGGTGGGGAAGAGGGATGTTCGCGCGGTCGCGATTTGTCCGTATATTTTTAGGGCGCCTCAGGACGTTCACTTTCGGGATTTTTTGGCGCAACGACAATTCTTTTTCTCCCTTGCACCGCCGCGCACCGACGATTTAACGCGCCTACATACGAATGGACACGCGAGAGAAATCTTTTGCATTTTTTGTTTCTTTTCTTTTTTCTCTCTTCTTCTCCTTCACTCCTTCCCCCTCTCTTCGCTTCTAGCTCTTCGTATAAGCGACGGCGAGATTTTAAAAATATACGGTCCCGACGTCGCAAGGTGATGCGCTTTGATAAATCGTTCCTCGCGGTACCAGAGCCGTGCGACGCTAACTCGTCGCGTAGGCTACTCTCGCCCCGAATGGACTTTTCATCTCGGGATGGCGAACGCTGACGCTTGTCTCGTAGTTTCGACTAAAACCTTCGAGAACGGCTAATTCGATACGACGTTGAAATAAATGAAACGAGCTCCACGGAGACTTTAATCGTCGACGTACTTTATGGAAAAGAGCGACGCGGGTTTCTGCATTTCATTTCTTTTTTTTTTTTTTGCAAAATGGATAATTTTTCCAAAGTTTTTTCGTTCGTGGGTAGTTCTAGTTTCGTACACAATGTTTCAAATTAATATTATCGAAATTATGAAAATTAAGTTACATTAATTAAATGAAATTAATTATTAATTGATTAAAATTAAGGAATATTGGATTTCTGTCCAGCTAATGGCGAATACGTTTAATAATTGCCTCGAAACTCCCGAAATTAACTAAAAAGAATTAATAAAATAAAATAAAATTAAGTTACATTAATTAAATGAAATTAATTATTAATTGATTAAAATTAAGGAATATTGGATTTCTGTCCAGCTAATGGCAAATACGTTTAATAATTGCCTCGAAACTCCCGAAATTAACTAAAAAGAATTAATAAAATAAAATATAAACGTCAAATTGAATACGGAAATGAAAATGATGATGAATTAACCAAAACGCCGAGGGTGATAAAATTCCGATTATTACTTTTTCACCTTGGTCGATGGGGACGCGTTCAATTTTCATACGCGTACGCAGCCACGGCAGTGCGGATGATAAAAAGAGAAAAAAAAGAGCGTATAAAGTGAAGTGGTCGCGCGTGTGCCTGATTGAAATACGAAATCACCGGAGTCGGGCTAGCGAATGGTCGCGTCCGCGATGCGATTTATGGTACGCGCGTACACACGTGTCCGGGACGCCGCTCCCCGATTTTGCTCTTGCACGTGAGAGAGAACGAGAGAGAGAGAGAGAGAGAAAGAGAATCATCCGCGTTGGGTGATCTGTGGGCAGGTGCGCGACACGTTGAACGAGATAACGACGTGCCTCGAGAGGTGCACGCGCTTCCACAGATTAACTATAATTCCGGATTAAAATGGTCTCCTCTCTCTCTCTCTCTCTTTCTTCCATTCTCTCTTTCTTTCTCTCGCTGCGTCCTCGTATGAAAGCGAAAAAATTTCAGTACTCGTGCTCTTTTATTATTTTTTCTTATATTCAATGTTTCGACCTTGTGTACGAAGAATTTCACTGATAATCTTCTAACCCAAAATGTCCGTAATTTTATAATTATTTAATTATTGTTATTATAATAATAATTATTATTATTGTTATTATTATTAGACAGCTGTTTTTATTCATTTTTTTATTTATCACGAAAATTATGTGTTGAATATAATAAAAAATTTTCTATTATATTTTTACCATTGTAAATTTAGCTGTGTGGGATCTCGCGATTGTTCGTAAGAACGGTAAGTGAAGTACATGCATCGTGAATTATTCTGCAAAAAATTTAATATATATAGATATATGCAGACTTATAGCTTAAGTGTTCCAGCACAACATGGAAGATGAAGAAGAAGAAGAGGAAGAGGTGTTAACGAGGCATGAGACTTCGTGACGCCCGAGACAAGACCATCCCGTGTCTTATCTATACGGACAAGGAGACCTCGGTCTGGGGTTGATCCTCCTAATTTTTTTATAACGCCTCCATTTTCCCAATATTATTACCACAATTTTTTTAATTGACCGGAAGTTGAATTTATAAAATGTTCTGCACGTTTTTTGTTTACTGAGCGAACGAAAATTAATCCTAACTAAAATTGCACGGCAATTTATGTCAAACCGACCAATGAAACCCATTAATATTTCAATTATTTAATTTTCAATTAAATTCCAATTGAACAAATTTAAACAATCAATTTTTCGATCTTTTCACATTTGATCAATTTTAACTAATCAATGATTCAAATTTTTATCATAATTTTGATTGATCAATTTTCGAATTCCTAATCAAATTTTAACTCATCACTTTATAATTTCTTATCAAATTTAAATCGATTAGTTCTCAACAATGGTGAGCAAAATTTAATAATTTTTTAATTTTATTTCCCTGGGCAATTTTTCAAAATCGAATTCAACAGAATCATCTATAAATAGACATATATATATATAAATAAGAGAGTCGTGTTCAAAGAGGCCTGAAACTGAAACTATTAATGATATACACTCGGTTCTGTCCGATACGCAAGCTTAGGTATCGTTGAATCGTGGAAGAGCGAACGCTCGGTTAAAAAACACGAGCTGCATAAGCAAGAAGAGTTTACTGTGTCTGAATAAATGCTGTAAAGGTGTACCAGTGACGATGGTGTTAGTGGCTGTAGGTACAACGAGAAAGAAGGCAAGAAGGCAGACTGGGTGCTCGCGTTCGAGCGTGCCGAGAAAAAGATGTAAACGAGGTCGTTAAAAACGAAAGAAAAGCGGTTCAAACATTGTAGGTACGCATACATTTGTTCGCGAATCGTTCTTTCCAACGTTAATGCTCGCTCATTATTTCCATAAACTCCTGACGATTAGAGAAGCTTAATGTTCTTCTTGTTTCTTAATCTCCCTCTCTCGCTTTCGTTCTCTCTATCTCTCTCTTCCTATACATAGTTGTCCTATCAAAAAATTATTCTAATTTTTTATCATATAATTTTAATTAATTTAATCTATAAATAATTTCATTTCCATTCACCGACGTATCATCATAATTTTTTGCAATCTTACGTTAATACTAGATAAATGGAATACGATAAAATTATTCAAAATCCAACTGGACAATAAATTTGGAGGAATTTAATCTTCGTGTAAATAAAATTATTCGTTCCTTTGAAAATTTCATCAAATTTAATTATCATAGAATTAATTTAAAAACCCTTCATTTTTCAACCAATTTAAAGAAAAGATTTAAATCATACCCTTAACGCATGGCAATTACTGCAAACAGTGAAAGTGAAAGTCAAATTTAAATAACAAACTAATTAAAAAATTAAAAGCAAAAATTTAATTTTTGGCCCTAATTTTCCAGAATTGTTTGTCGATAACGGGCTCTGAACGAAGAAGCAGATGAGAGCTTTGTTCGAGGGCGTCAAGGTATACCCGGTGTTCGAGCCTGAGAGAAGAAGAGGGGGGGGGGGGGGGGGGTGGCGGTGAAGAAAAAGAGAAGAAAAAAAGGGAGGCCTAGTGGGGTCCGCTTCGCTGACCGTCTGGTGGGCGGACGTCGGTCGTACCGGAGATCGCTGCCCCCCGCCAAGGACACCCGCAGTGCTGGCCCAACACCGCGCTTCACCTCACCTTCTTCTTCATCTCGTCTCCTCGCGCGCTTTAAGAAAATCACGAACGATCTCGCCAGAATGCAATCTTAATTTCGCAATGGGTCTCGTCTTAATCGCGCGAATCATTCGTATAGACGATATCGTATCTTCGAAAAAAAAAAAGTGATAAATCATCGCCCGACGCAATTAAACGATTCGATTCAATGTGCTCCTTGCGAGAGAATTTTTAATTGTTCATAAATAAAACGCATTTATTAAGAAATTACAAAAATGTTTCTATCGAAATTTCATCGATTAATTAATTATCGTTTTTTGATTTTTCATTCGATGAAATTTATTTCGTAATTTGAAGTTAAAAATTAAAATTTATCTTATCTCTCGTATACGTTTGTGCAGGCGATAAAGAACGTCTGAATAATTATTGATAAAAATTACTTAACCATTTTCTACGTCGTAATTGAGAAGTTTATTCCGAAGTGCGAACTGAAACGATAGCTTGCCCAGTGGTTTGCTGATGAATTCCCATGACCTAAGATCGTAGCAGCTCCAAGAAGAGGCTGCTTTAGCCAGCAAGAAATCTGTCGGGACAAGATGAGACAGAGAGTAAGAGAGAGAGAGAGAGAGAGGGAGATAGAGGGTTCTATATATCTAGCTAGCTAGCTTATTACCTACGTCGTTTTCGGGGAAGCGCGAGAGACCCGATAGTATCGCGATAAGGAAAAATTGCTGAAGAACCTTTTCGACCCTTCTCTCGACGTCTTTGTCTCCCCCTCTCTCTCTCTCTCTCCTCACGGTAGCTAGAAGATTTTCTGCTGCTGGTGCTCCTTCTCCATGGCGTAATGTGTCGTTGGTGTATTACGTGTCTGAAAACCAAGACGAGATTACGATGGATCGATAACGACACTATCGCATTATTGATACGTCGACGGGACCTCGTACCTCTCAACTTCGAACGAAAGAAACCACCCTTAGCAACAAATTTTATCCACGATATAAGCAAACCAGTCGTTTTCGATAAATATTTTGACTCGTTACCATTTTTACCGACCGAGTAACAATTTTTTACCGACCGATGTCATGTCGAAATTAAAGGGTAAATGGTAACTCGACGAATATGCGAAAGTACCTAATTCGGGGGATGAAAACAACTCGTTGGTGTCGAGGAGGTCGACGAGAGAGCTCGAAAGTACGAGATGAGAGGCTGCGATAACTCGCGGATTCACCATTTTCTCGTATACGCGTTTTACTACGTACTCTCACTTTCGAGATACATCCCGCTCGAAAGAGGGCGATGGGGAATTAACGGTACAAAAAGTTTTGCTGGAACGCCGAAAATAGAGCGAGACCCTCGCGTAGCTCTGTCTTTTGGCAAGCTCGACGAAGCCCACACGCAATATTCAACATGGACCAGAGTGCGAGAGAAGCTTCTTCAAAGAGGTTTTTCGCGAAATTAATAATACAAGTATTCCCTCTCCCTCGTCCGCTCGATTCTTGCGCGGATTATTCTCTTAAGGCCCGATATTAGGATCGAAAAAGTAACGCATTCCTGAAAATATTCCAATGCGAATTGAAAAAGTTACAACGTCACAAAAAAAAACTAAAAAGTTTAAGACACCGATAATCCACCGATACATTGAAAACTATCTCGACCTTTTCCTTGTTATTTTACTTCTCTCGAGTTTCAATCTTGAAAACAAGTTGTTAATATTCTAATACAAAATTTTTAATCAATTAGAAGACCAGAAAAAAATTGATAAATATTTGAAATAATAAAATTAAAAAAATTGCCAATATCGAGTCGCTCGTTCGTTAATTCACGTCACGAATTATAATTCGAGATAAGATTTCGTACAATCGCGAATGTTCATCGTGAAAAAGAGTGAATAGTTAACGGGACTTTAATTGTTTCCGATGCTAATTAATTCTCTTGGACTGTAAATACCCCCCGACCCCCCCCCCCCCCATCCCCCACCTCCCTCCTCTCCACGCCCCTCGAGTTCCATATAGCCGCAATGTAAAATACAAACACGCAGTGGTAATTGAATTTTCACGGGCGCGCGGCTATTCCGGTCAACGATTGGATCCGCGATGGCACAGAGACCGCGAAGAAATCGGCGGGGGGGGGGGGGGGGGGGGGGGGGGGGGGTAAATCGCGATTCTCGCATCTTTATTCGCATCGCGTGTCCGAAGGCCCCCGCGAAACGTCGCCTCGTTGCAACGAGGTTTCTGGACGCGTAACGAGAGCCTGAGAGTTTCGAGAGAGATAAATATGCGATAATAAGATAGAAAAAATAAAAAAAAAAGAAGAAAATATTCAATTTTTTCGTCTTATCAACGTTCGATTTCCTGATTAATTCGACTCGCCACGATAAAATTTGAACTTTCGTCCGAATAGTTGCGGGTATGGCCGCATCTTGGGGCGGCGCCACTAGCGGCAGTCCGGGGATTCCCGGCTCCACGGCGCGCAGTTCAAATAAATACGTAAATTTGAGAAATATTTGTATTCGAACGAAATGAATGAAAGATGAAAGAAATGGGAAAATATAAAAATAAAGATGTAATACAAGCTTCGTATTTTGCGATTACCAACGTTCAATCGTCGACGATATAAGAGAACAAATTCTGCACAATAGTTTTACACGAGATATCGCTCCACCGGTTCTGCGCTCCCAGGAGAGTGTTCTACTCGGCTGGGATTTCGACTTGTGTATACCCCTATATATATATATATATAGAGAGAGAGAGAGAGAGAGAGAGACGTATACACGCTGCCGCACAATGCTGTGGACATGCCGTGTTAACGTTCGCATGCAAACATCATAATCCCACAATAAAATCTTGATTGATTTATCTACCAATAAAGGCTTATTGGAAACATATGTTTCGGTCCGCTGCCCAAAACCGGTTTACTTTTAATGGTAGTTATCCCAGTATTTTGGCCCGCGTACGAGAACGACAGACACAAAAAAGAGCGATTGCGAAAATAAAGAAGATTTCTTCAATAGTTCGAAAACAAAACAACAACAAAAAACTTATATAAATAAAGAAATATATACACATTTTTTTTTTAAATAAACAATCTATCAATCGTAGTATTTATCTCGTTTATTTTCCTACCGATCGTAAGTCCGCTTGCCATTTTTTTTTATATTTAAAAAGTTTCAATAAAAACTTGAAACTTTGATTTTTATATTTCGTCGATCAACGTTTGTTCGAACGTGATACGGTTATAAAACGTGTTGTATCCCAATGCGAACTTATCTCGCCTACAGCGGACGTCTATCGGTGAGTTTTTGAGGACCATGTCTCTCTCTCTCTCTCTCTCTCTCTATCTTTCTCTCTCTTCCTCTCTGTCTCACTCTCACGAGTATTTGACTGAATATTCCGTTAAAAACGTGACTGGTACGAGTACCGCGTACATGACCTCCCTTTGCTCGATCCGCTCGCTCACTCTGTACCTCGTACTGCACAATTCACGATATACCTCGTCCCTCCAACCAACTGCAACTGAACCATACGTGCACCTCGTGAAATCCGGGTGCGCGTGATACGTAGATTATATGGTATACACCGATATATATATATATGTATATATCGGTGTGTATATATATATGTGTGTGTGTGTGTGTGTGTGTGCCTACGTTACGCCCTGAAAGCGGCAAATTTTAAAGTCTGGTCGCGCGTCGAGCTCGCCCGTCCGACCGCGAACATACTATTCCGTGTATCGAGACTTCCGGTCCATTAACCGCTCTGTTTCTCTTTCATTCTCCATCATTGTTTCTCTCTCTCTCTCTGGCTCTGCCTCACTCTCGTTGTATGATTATAACAGTAAGTAGTAAAAAAGACATAAGATTTTTCTACTTTTTGGTGATGTCTCTATTTAATCGGAATTTTTCTGTAAATTCGGGATATAAAAAAATACTTTATTGGAAGGTTACAGAGAGTCGGAAATTTTTCGTACAAGACGAAAATCATAATCTTATTTCAGATTTGTTGAAAATTTTCCCTGAAAAAGTGGTAAAACGTGAACATAAACTTTTTCCAGCTTTTGTATATTTAATTCGTATAAGACGTATATATATATGAACGTACACTTAAAACGTTCAACGATTTACCCCATCTCTTGGAATTCCGCGTTTCACTCACACACACGTATATATAAAATTTTCATAGTTATAGGTATATTGCCATCTATAAGATGCACTTTCAGCGAGACGTACGATCTGCATATAAACCGTGTAAAAGCCCATCACTCTACACCTCTTGGCTCCGCGAGGATATACCGCGGCAGTTTTCCGCGGTAATCCCGCAGCGATACGAGGCGAAATAATACCTTTTAAAAAGTGCTTTCGGTACACGCAATGACGGAGTGTAATGGTTTTGTTACCGCTCTCACGAAATATTTATAGGTTTTTCGATGAAATAGCCATTCGTATTGTATCAGCAAACTATCGTGAACACGGTTATACGTTCATACGTATATACAGGCTGACCCATTTCAATTTATCGATTGAAACGACTCGAGAAAATGAGGTCGTACGAAATAATGTTTTCCTATGAAAGTTTGATAGTTTGGAAAGTGATACGCGTTGATCATATCGAGATTTTTCTCTGTCGAGGGGATGAGGTTCCATGAAGGTCATCAATGTTTTTTTTTAAAGGAATCGACATGTTTTTTCTACGCCAGATTGTAAACGGGATAAAAATAAATACAACGTAAAGAAGAGAATGTTATTATATATATAATAATTTCGAAAAATAACGTAAAAACCTGCAGGGATGAAAAAATATAAAAAATATATTTTCTTGTGACGACATAATTGATCATCGGTGTACAACCCCATAGAAACTAACCCGTGGAGTAACTAAACTTCACCGCCACTTTCCAACCCCGAATCGTAAGAAAGCAACGAAAAAAAAAAAATCTGCGTTTCATCACACCCCGTCACTTACCAATGAAATAACACCGAGAAAAAGCTACTTTAACCCGCCGCAGCCTATAAACATATACATATATATACATAGGAAGGCGTGGTGCAAAAGATTTTTCGTAGACGTTATATCGTCATAATTTTAAAATTAGACGACGATAAATTTCTTTTTCCTTTCTCTCTCTCTCGCTCTCTCTACAACCGCGCGGAATGCGAATCATATCCGTTTGGCTAAAGGAAACGAGCGAGGACGCCGGTCTCGACCCGGTGAAAAATTGTTTCTTCCAAAGGTACATGTATATATATATATATATATAAAGGTCTATGTGTATACGCCATAAGATGCTTTTGCTTTCGTTTTCTCACTTTTTCTTGGATTTTTCTACTTCATCCTCACCGCCGCTGCTTTCTCGACCCTTTTTCTCGACGTTCGCAAGCATTTTTCTTCCTTCACTCTCCAGTAAGGGTGGAGAGCTTCGTTCTCATTGTACATCGTGTATATAGGTGATTATTCATATATACCGGGTGTTCCAGAAGTCTTGGACTATCTGGTACCTGCGGATAGATCCTGGTGTCACGACTTCACGTGCGAAGTGTGAACGAGCAATTCGCGATAGTTTTCAAATGAGAGACGTTTTACGTTGTCCAATCGAAGAGCTGGTGCCAGCTGCGTTCGAACGCGATCGAGAAAATAGTAAAGCGTATATGAAGTTTAAAGGGACATGGATCGTTGTCGGCGCGAAGCTGGACTATAGCTATCGGATACGAGCTTTAGTTCGCTGATCTTGGTAAGTTCGGACTTTGCTCACGCATTGTGACAACGCTGCTATGCTCTTGATCGCGTTCTAACGCGACGGACTCCAGCTCTCTGTTTGGACAACTTAAAACGTCTCTCATTTTACAACTATTACGAATTAAGCGCGCAGACTTTGCACGTGAGTCTATGATATGGCCAGCTATCCGCAGGTACCACCCAATCCGGAATTTTTGACACACCCTGTATATACGTATACGCAATCAGAGAGTGAAAAAAGACGATTTTCTTTCGTCGTATCAGTCTCGCGTGTGTCCGCTTATCGAGGAGGAAGCGTGGCTACCGAATATAAAACGTTTTTCGTACATAACGCACGGCCGAAACGCGAAAAAGGCGTGGTCACCGGATCGTCGTTAAGAAAAATCGCGAGAGAAACATACGGACCAGACGGAATTCGGAGACACTAAATAATCGAGATTGCCACGGGTGCGGCCATCTCGCAGCAGCGGTCACCATTTTGAAAATTTTTCGTTTTTTCATCCGATTCTTGAGAGATTAGAGAGCTACAGACACGTAAGCTAAGATTTTTTTTTCGATTCAGTATTTTGCAAGATGATAGAAGGAAAATTGAGAAAAACGAAACAAGTAGACGAAGAGGCGTAAAACTGAACGAACGCGAATCATCGTGATATGTCGTTATTCCATCTTTTCTCGAGTACCTAAGCACGAAAAGTCGCTCAAAACGGTCGTACGAGAAGAGAAAAAAAAACGTCGCAACGCGCGCGTTGCACTTGAGAAACGCTCGCATTCAGCCTCGGACGTCGGCCTTTGGAAATTCGAATTGGAAAAAAAACGATGAATATCCACGAGAGCAAAAATGTACGAGCGAGCGATTCGCGACGATGATTAAGCGACGGAAGAAGAAAACATAAAGCCAAAATGGAAAAGAAAAAGAGAGGGAGAGAGGAAGAGAGAAGCGACGAGAGTGAAGTTGGAGAAACGGACGACTTGTGCGACGTCGGCGAGGCCGATAACTCGCTTTTCCGAGTCGTTAACCCTCTGCCGTAAGGGGGTAGGGACGAAAACGCCTACGGGCGTCTGGTCTCACGAAATTCTTTGCCTCTTCTCCTTCTTATTATTCCTCTTCTTCTTCTTTCTCATCTTCCACTACTTCTGTGCAACTTAAACTTTTTCTTAACTCAATTTTTATATTAATTAATTAATTTATTTATTCATTCATTCGTTCTTATTTAATTAACTAATTTGTTTGTTTTTCTGTTGTTTGATTTTTGTTTATTTTGATTCTTGTCTATTTACTTATTTATTTATAGTATTATTGATTTACTTAATTGTTAATTCATGCATTTATTTATTCGCGCTATGCGACTGTTTATTTTTTATCTTGCTTTGGCTCGTTCATTTTTTTCACCTTTCTCTTTCATCCACCCCCGCTGTTACTTGGCGAATAAAAATAATGATAACACGCTGGGACGACGACGAGAGCGTGAAAAATTGGTGAAAATAAAGAAAATAAGAAGTAGAGGGAGAGAATATTCTCGCTGGATACGAATCAAAATATGACGCTCTCGCTGAGTCGCCACACAAATATATTTTCGTATCGGAGAGTTAGCGGTGTAAAAAATCGAAGAGTTTCGAGCGGGCACAACGACCGGACGAGGACACGCAACCTATAATCTCGTTTTTCCGCGAGTGAACTCTCCGAACCAGAGCCAGCACGGAGAGAGAAGTAGTGAGAAAAAGAAAAAGAGGGAGAGAGAGAGGGAGAGAGAGAGAGAGAGAGAGGAGAGCAAAAGGCGCATTAACCTGCTGAGGACACGGCGCATTAACCTGGCGTGGTTGATATTCTTGAATTCGGTGACGACAGAAACGTCAACCCTGTGGGTGCGGCAAAGAAAATAAGAAAAACAAAAGGAAGGCTAAAACGAACGTGAACAAAAATCTCGTTCTCTGTCAAAATATAGCAAAAAAAATTTGTTAATTTCAATACGTACCTGTCAAGTCTCATTTTCCACGGTGTTTCATTCCATTACGTATTCGCTCGGCTGTTCGTCCATTTTATTCTTGAAATACAAATCAATTAATCAATTTGACTTACCTTCGGCAAAAAAAAGTGTTACCTATAGTCCATTTACATTTTTTTAAGGATTGTCAAAATTTCGCAACGACATTAAATTTTCATATTTGCTCACGAGTTGGTCCATTGTAATTTTCAAAATAAAAATATATCTTTCTTTTAACCCAAACATTGAACAATTCGACTCAACCCTTAGCAAAAGAAAGTTTTCATTTTTTTAAGGTTTGTAAAAATTTCCAACCGAAGCTCGGCATTGAATTTTAAGGGATGAGAGAGCCTTGGACTTGGACGAAATTCAGAGGCAAAAAGGGAGTAAAAGAGATCATAGAAAATAGGAACAGTAAAAGCATCGTTGAGAGGGTGAGGGGTAGAGGGAAGAGAGAAAAAGAGGGATAAAGGTAAAGATAGTGATAGAGATAGAGAGACAGAGAGAGCGGGAGATAGAGAGAGAGAGAGGGTGAAAGAGAGAGAGATCGAGACGGGGGCGACTATTCTAGGAACGTCTCGCTACGGTTGTTGTTTGCGGGAGGAAGAGCCCAAGAGCAGCGACGTCGAGATTCGCGTTCGCAGCCCGCGCTCTCTCGCGGGGTTTGAACCCGCGAGACCTTGGACTAACCATTGCCCTCGATGGCTATATATCGGCGACTCCACTCTCCTCCGCGCGACGAACGAGCGAGATAGAGAACGAGCGAGAGAGAGAGAGAGAGAGAAAGAGAGAGCGAGAGAAAGAGAGAGAGAGCGAGAGGGAGGGAGGGCAGCATGCAGCTGGACAAGTAATGCGCCTCTTTGAGTCGATGCAGCGCTAAACAATATTTTTTTTTCCTACAATTTTGCAAAACTTTATCGCTCGATTAAACATTTTCGAAATTTTGCCTTAACTCAAAATAAACTGGAATTCTCGTTGGACCGAGAAAATTTGCCGGATACCACGGGATAAAGTCAAATTCCTCATATTTCACGTCGAGTGAATTATTTTTTGCTCATTCCCGGAATTTGTGGTTTGAATTTCTTTTTTCTTCCTTTCGTTCGAAAAAATTGTGTTCTTCGACGTTTGCTAATATGTTTTAATTTTTAAACTTTATAATCCTGTATTATTTTTATCAAAAAACGTGAATTTTTTAATTACTTACGCGAAATAAATAAAAATTTTATTTTAGAAAATCAGACGTCAAAATCAAATTTTTTGTATCTCACGTCGGTGCAATTTTCCTTTTTTTTCGTCAATTCCCAGAATGTGCGATTCATAAAAAAAATGTTTTTTCGTAAAAAAAAATGTGATGATTTTTTCATTCTTTTGCAAATATTTCGTACTCTTGCGGATCTCTGGGCCCATGGTGAATTCTCGGTTAGTTTGCGATCCTACCTGATGCCCGCGATTGCCTCGAGCACAGGTCGAGAGAGAGAGAGAGAGGTTTCGGCAGGCAAAACAGAAACAGCCGGCTAGCGATCCTCGAGATTGTTCTATTTCTCTTTTTTCCTCCTTCTACACATATATATATATACATCCATATGGTCGCGAGAATTTACCGAGTGAATCGGGCCCGTCGAGCCTGACCGAAATATCGTCAGATTTAATGACGGCAGCAGCCAACGATCAGTTAACAGCGCCGAATTACCACTTTGAATATTTTTTTACGCAAGTGTGTCTCGTTCGTGTGTGGGTGTATTCCTTTTTTTCCGAACCTTGACATTTTTCGATAAAATGTATTACAGTTCCTTTATGGTCGAGAGATCGAACGTTTTTTTTTTATTCGTCTCCTTCCTTTCTCGTTTCCCTCCTCTCGACGTCCCGCGATCACCTGAAAAACGATGACTTATTTTTACGAATCGTATAATTTTTTGTTTTTTCTTTTGTTTTCTCGACCAAATATTATTTCGAAGAATTTCCATGAATATTTTACGTTTTCTCGAATCGAATTTACGGTTTAATTGATTTTTGCTCATTAACGAATAATCGTAGGATAGTTTTCGTCGTCGATCGTTCAGCGTATGGCGTGAGACAAACGGTGCACGAGATGAAAATTTATCGAAACGTGGAAAGGAGAATTTATTCTGGCGCAATATTTATTTTTCTTTCGTCGCAGACGCTAAACGTTCCCTCAAAAAAAATCGGTGTGTATTCGTTACGTTCGAGTATCTCAACGGTAATTAAGCCAGTCCATCAGATATCATTTTCTAAACATCATTAATGATTCGCCTCGTATGCATATATGTTACCTAGTGTCCGCCCGTAACGTCTGGGAACCCGTCGAAAAAAAGAACGAAAGAAATAAGAAAACAAAAAAACAGAACTCAAAAAAATCGTTGAAAAAATGTCTGACAGTTCTGGCTGCGCTCTATGGAACCACCGCTCCGCGAAATGATTAATCGAATATGAGACTTGTTATTTGCGTTTAAGAATCGGTGACTTGCACGCAGACGCGTCACGGGACGCAAATTCATCGCCGGCGAAGAAGCGCGGAACGGAGAAACGAGAACGGGCGGTATAGTGCGAGCCGAGTGAAATTCACGTAACGCATATATCTACGCTGGTGCAAAAAGCTTCGGAGCTCTCGCAAGTGGGAAGGTCACCCGACGAGAGAATTTCGCCGATATTAAAATATATCAGACAAGAGAGAGAAAGAGAGAAAGAGAGAGAAAGAGAGAGGGGGGGGGAGAGAGGGTGAGTAAGATGAGGGTGAGATGGAGAGCAAGTGCGAGAGAGGCAAGGACGTGGGTAAACATTGCTTGGCGCACGTTTATACGTGGGTGGGATCGGATAAAATCTATTTTTTCTGGCCATCTTTCAGGTTCAAGCGCCACCGATTTCGTTTTTTTTTTCCCATTTCAAACTTTTGCTTGCATTGGCTGAACCATCAGTTTTTTTTCGACGCGATTCCCGTCCTTGCGTAAGAGAAGACGAAAGCTGGTGAATGACCAATAACAGCGAGGGAAGGTTTTTTAGTACCAATATAAGTGCTTACGTCAGTGTCTAGTAGGCGTGACGCGATGTAAGTACGTAAGTGCAGGTATAAGTCTCGTTGTAAATACGTAAACACCTGCCCGAGTTTCGATGTAAATATGTAAAAAGGTTATGGAAGCATCGATGCAAATACGTAAGTGCTTGTATGAATACTTACACAAGTGAACAAGCCAGTATTTACGTAAGTGCTTGTGAAAACACATATTAAAGTGTTTCAGAAAGTTTGTAAGTATACAAGTACAGTGCGTGGAGAACTAACAATATAAGAACATAAGTGCCAGTGCTAATGCAAATACACAAGCGTATGTGTAAGTGTCGATAGACGTACTTAAATACTCATGTGAGTCTCCACAGAAATATATAAGTACTTGTATGAACGTCGATAAAAATACATAAGTGCTTGTGCGAATGTCAATAGAAATAAATAAGTGCTTGTCTGAATGTCGATAGAAATATATAAGTATTTGTACGAACATCGATAGAAATACATAAGTGCTTGTGGGAATGTCGATAGAAACACATAAGTGCTTGTGCGAATGTCGATAGAAATGCATAAGTGCTTGTATAAGTGTCGTTAGACATACATAAGTGCGTGTATAAGTGTCGATGCAAGTGTGTAAGTGTACGTAACTGCCCAAGTAAGTAACTGCATGAGTACCTACGGCGCAAGTTTCTGTATCGGTACTTACGTAAGTGTCTATGCGAGTAATTGTCCGAGTGCACGTGCGAGTGTTTTGCGGTAATAAGAAAAAGTGTCTATGCGTGTGTATGTATGTAAGTATCTTTCACGAGCGTCTGCAAAACGCATTTTTCAAAGTTTCTCCGTAATCCTATATAAGTGCTCGAGTATCTGCGCGACTCGATCTCATAAAAATGCTTCACCGTTTCCACGTTCACAAAGCATCTCTATGGAAGTAACGGAATAGATCATCAACAAATCAGTGTGGGATACCAGTCGGTATAACTCCCGAGAGAAGTGAATGTCTCGCCTCGTATAAACTTGACCAGAAAACGAGTGTCGGACAGCCTCCTAAAAACTTTAATGGCCCTCAATCCCTCTTGGTGATTCACAGGACCGCGAAAGCTATATAAACTAATTAAGTCTTAACTGGGTATAAACGACCGAGCACAATTCCAGGAATAACAACTGTACTGTGTACGCGATACGTCGAGGGAACGTAACAAAAAAAAACAGAAGAAGAAACCGAATCCTAATAAAGCATAAAACTTTTTATTAAACTTGACTCTTTAATTGATTTACCAATTAACTTATACTCCAACGATTCTGTTTGCATTTTTTTTCTCAACTCAAAACGCTAAATATATAAACGAGTTGAAATTTTGGAAGATGGATTTCAGCTCGTAGAATTCTTTGTTGTTTATTTTTTTCTACGCGCTCTCGCTTCATTGGGCAAAAAATAATTGCGGAGGAGAATTGGTACAATAAAACAAAACAAAAATATCCGTACAAAATCGACGCGGACACGGACACGTCGCGCGGTATATTCGCGGTCTCGTGCAAAATTCATCCGTGAGGTTTATTTCGGATAACATTTCGAAAATAGAAGTAATCTGCGATCGTGGAGATGGTAACGAGGAGAAACGGCGACTTCCTTGGGAAGAGTTACAGCCTCATGCAATCGGATAATCCGAAGAGAGATCGAGAGAGTCAGTGGTATATACCGGATGACGCGACTTATCGGGGCCATTCAAGGACGATACTTATACATCGCTGAGGTTCGATCTCCTCGACCTTCGTTAAGAATTATAATTCCGGTACCGCATCTCGCGAATCATTGGCCTCGAAATCATGCCAAGCCGATACAGTACATCATCCCCTCCACGATCACGGAATCGACCGAACCACGGGATAGAAATAAACTCACGCATTTATTTACACTTATTATAATTATTATTATTTTTTTATTCCTATTAATATCTTTATTTTTATTCTTGTTGTTATCGCATATCGAATTACATTCAGCGGGTGTACAATTTAATTTCTTTAAATACAAGTTTTCACTCGAATACGCGCACCAAGCACTATATGCACTTAAACGCAACGCGAGTGAAATAGCGTTAGTCCGTCTTTGTCAGTCCCTCTCGTTGATCACCGCCGACCCGTTTACACAAGGATCATTCACCGGACCATAACGCAGCGAGCCTGGCTCGAGGTTGACGGCGTAAAAAGAGAAAAAAAGAAAAAAAAGAAGAAAAAAAATACGCAGCAAATATCCAAAACGGATTTTTCATCGCGGTATAACGATACGAGCATGTGCACCGATAATATATTCGAACGCGAGCGCGTTATACTACGCGCCGCGAACTGCATTTCAATACACTTGGCGAATAAATAATCGATTCGCAATCTTTCCATCGAGATATTCAAAAGAGAGAAAAAAACTTAGTGTTCGAACGGCGAATACGCGATTTGTTAATAACATTACGATTATTGTATTTTAAATCCACGTACGTTCTGCGTATGATTACGACGACAGGATCAACAATTACATTACCGCATCGAGCCCGGGATTCGAGCCTGCTTACGGCCAGATTCTGGCCAGATCACGGTCAGAATCTGGTCAGATCCCAGTCCAGTTCCTGGCTAGATCCCAATCGGATCCCGATCGGATCCTAGCCGGAAACCGATCAGCTCCCGACCGAGCCAATAAATCGCTCTTTAATTGCCAACGACCGAGAGCCTCCATCAGGTCGTTGCACCCGATTCGACATTAATACGACCTTGTCCACAGGTCATAGATCCCGATACACCGGCGAACCGTGCATTTAAGATTAATATCGAAAGCTTCCAATTAAAATATCTTATTCCTCGAAGAATCTTCACAATGCCTGAATACTAATATTCGAATCATCCGAGAAACGGCGCGATCGAGCGTTCCTTTTTTCTTTTTCTTTTTTTTCTTTTTGCACATTCTTATTCTTGTCTGGCGTTACACACGTATCTCCTCCGGATGTATATACGCATACATACGTAACGGCTACAACGACTCTGTATATTGTATATGTATCTACGGTGAAAAGAAAAGCGTGTAAGCGAAGCTGACATGGTTCATGATCGGAAACACGAGAAAAGTAACGCAGGGTACGCGTACATGTATATATATATATATATATATATAACATATGTACGTATACAAGCTGCGAGCGTATCCGTAATCGCGCGAGAATCCACACTTCGTGCCGTGAATTCGCGAGGTTGCGAGAGAGGCTTACGGCCGGTAAAACGGGAGTGAAAGAGCGAGGGAATGAGTGAGTGAGTGAGTGAGTGAGAAAAAGACAGGCAGAAGCGCGAGCACAGAGAACAGGCCGGTAGTATAATAAAAAGTCATCGTGCCTGACCTCCCGCAACGACACACCGTCTCTTTCTCTTTTTCTCTCTTGCTCACTCTCTCTATCTCTTTCTCTCTGCCCGCCTCCCTCCCTGTTGCTCGCCTCGCGGTCCTCGCTGCGAGAACGCGAGTGTACTGAATATACAACGTACGCCCGCTTCCCTCGAACATGCGATGATGACTCGTTCGTTGCCCACGAAAAATGAAAATTGTCGGATATTTTAAAATTTTTCGATAAACGATAAAATTACAAAATCGAAGTTCGAAATATATTTTTATAATAATGATAACAATAATAATAATAAGAAGGTTATTTTTACATTATAATCTATAATTATTACTCAAAAATAAAAATTATTGTCTAATTCGTTAGGCAAAATATTGAATTTGTAATTTTCGTAAAAAAAGTTTTTAAAAAAAATGCAAAATACAAAAATCATTATTACTCGTGAAAAATACTTCGCAATTTTCGTGAATTTTTGCATTTACGAATACCTACGTTCGTATATGTTATAATTTCGTATCGGTGTTTATAGTTCGGGATAGTAAAGTATGTCGCGAGCCTTTGAATGGCAGCGACACCGTGCTCGAAACTAATGTATACGTATTTTCACACGTACTTTGTATGGAATACCGCATGGACGAACAATAATACAGAAGAGACGAGGAGTGACCTCACGATCTTTCACGATCGTTCGTTGCACGGACCTTGGCGAATCTTTTGCCGGATTCTCGCGAAGATCCGCGATTTTCTATACTCGCGGTTCTCACCCTCTACCCCCCTCCCTCACTTGTCCTCCGCCTTCTGCTCAAACGCCATCACCGAAGCGGGGACCTCGGCGCGAGACTCCTGAACATTTATTCACTGCTCTGTGACGTAGGAGTGTTGGGGTGCCTCGCGCGTTTCGTACACACTACGATCATAAACTTTCCCCCGTCTTCTTCGTCTCGTTCTTCGTTCTTTCTGCACACGCATCCCTTACCCCGAGAGAACGTTAACTCTGTTTCGAATGATGGTCTTTGCATTCACTCACATCCGCGTTGTCCGAGGATTCGTGTGCACAATCATTCAGCTGAATTTAGCGCCGTCGTGTCGGAATAAACACCGAAACGTTCGTGACCCCGATTGTTATGTTTTTGTGTGTATGTTTTTTTTTATACGAGTTTCTCGATTTTGACAAAAATTAACGCCGCTGGACTGGGTTAAGTTGAGTTAATTGACTCAAGTTGAGTTAACTGACTCAAGTTGAGTTAACTGACTCAAGTTGAGTTAACTGACTCAAGCTGAGCTAACTGGCTCGCATTAACTCAATCGACTTGAGTTAATCCAGGGTGACCTAATTAAAGTAGCTTTGGTTAGGTCAAGGTTTCTTAAATACGTCATTCGAGTTAACGAGTGTGAGTTAGTTGAAGTAATACTAAGTAACTAACTCAGCTTAATCAAAGTAAATGTAGTTAATCAACTTCACTCGACCAAGGTAAATTTAGTTGACGAATTTGGCCGAACTAACGTAACTATTATCGATCAGGTTAACTCAACCAACGAGGTTTTACCTAACCAATTTGACTCGATCGAAGTAACTCTAATCATCGAACTTAACTTGACAGAATTAACTCAACCGTTAATCAATTTGAGTCAACTAACCTAACTTTAGTTATCCAAGTTAACTCAACCATCGAGAAATGTAAGTTAGCCAAATCAACTCAACTAATGGGAGTTTACTCGACAAACTTGACTCCCCCTAACATATTTTTAGATGATCAACTTAACTCAATTAAATCGCTTTAAGTCACGAACTTAATTTAACTCAATCGTCTTGATACGTTCAATGATCATTTACATTACAACGAATGTAAAGCATAGAGAAAATTGTACTCGACTCGTAACAGAACTAACAAAGCGTTAATTCACTCCGGGATGATCTTCGCTAATAAACGTTCCAATATGCGTAAGCGCATCCGAGGCCGTTGCAACTAATACGCGGTAGAAAACTCCCCGGTCTCCCGGTGCTCACTCGTGTCAGGAAAGGCGCGAAAGAAACCCTCTCCCCTCCCCCACTTCCCCTCTCGCAGCATCAGTGCCGAGTAGCGCATCGAAGCGAGGCCTTGAACCCCGGAGTTGCTCTCGAGCGATGGAGACGAAGGACGAAACACTAAAAATATCCCGTACAAAAATCACCTCGACACGGCTCTGCAACGGATTTAATAGCAGTTCGGCATGCAAATGCTTTTGGAGGGTAGAGCATGTTCTACCCGCGAAACGTTTCGCGAAAGTGTAAGAGAGAGAGAGAGAGTGAGGGAGAGAGAGAAAGAGAGAGAAATATCAACTCGAAACGGTGAATCGGGTGGGGGATAGGAAGTGGAAAAGGAAAAGAGAGACGTTGGCTGCTGCAACTTCTCTCTACGTGTACTTAACTTACTCGGATACACGGTTTGAAACTTTGTGTGTGCATTTATATGGCGGCTCGAAGTTACTGCTCGACTCGCCCCCACTGTACGACGTACATATACGAGAATGTACCAACGTACTTATTACTTATCATAGAGGCTTGTACGTAAAAACGTCGAAATTCGTGAACGATGAACGTATTTAAAGGTACATTTAATGAAACGTCAAAAATTAAAACGTAGGAATAACGATAAATAAAAAGTACGAAAATATGAAATCGAATCAAAATTAGGAAAAGAAAAATCTGAAAATAACACGAGTGGAAGATCGAAACGAGGTCGATAAAAAACCAAGGGGGAGAAAAAATGGAATAACGATAATGAAAAATGAAAAATACAGAAATAAGGCCCGAAGAAAAATTGTACCGAGACAATTTTTTGTGTTTACGAAAATGAACGTCACGGTTTGCTAGACCGATCGAAATACCGAAGATCCAAGGGGAGGTCGGAAATACCTCGAACGCCATTAAACAGTTGTTTTTAATTCGAGTCCCATTTTTGACGATGATCGAGTCCCAAAACCACAGCACTCGGACTTAAAATTTTAGAGGAAAATGATAGCGTCCGCGTCTCGAACCGTCGATCGAGTGTGCCTTAAGGTCGCTTTGGGCCCACCCACCCAGAATCATTCGAACGTATGGCTAGCTCCAAACGAAAATGCACACATTGAATATTTTTTTGTTCAACATAGACGCAAGTGAGTGTGTATTTTAGTTACAAGAGTCGTTCTGGCCAGACGGCCTACCTGACGCAGGCTGCAGCTTGTGCGATCCCGAGGTGCTCTCTCTCTCTCTCTTGTTCTCTCTTGATTCTCTCGGTTCTCTCCTTCTCCAGCCGGTAGCTCGAAACGACCTGCGATATAGTCGAACCCGGAGCACCAGCAGGATCATCAGGACCGACAAGTATATGTATACATATATATGTATACGGTGGCTACGGTCAAGTCCAGATAGAATAGTAGCCTAACCGGCGAGAGACTGGAGATATGAATCTTCGTTTCGCCGGGCCAGACGCGTTGAAGCCGTTTCTCACTCGCCAGCCAGGTTGAAAATAAAATCGTGTATACTCTTACATTTTCCAGTTTACACGAACAACTTTTTTTACGATCAATTTTCCACTGTTCCTGACGAGACCTTGGTCAGATTTTGATGAGGACTCGATCAGATTGCTGACGAGATTTGGATCAGATTTTAATCGGACCTCAAAAAGATTCTTGCGAGGTGTCGAATGTATTCTTACGGAATTATAATCGAGTCATAGTCAGAGCTTAATCATATCATGATTAGACCTCAGTCGTATTTTGACGTGATATCAATCAGATTTTAATCCGACCTCGATCAGATTCGAATGAAATCTTAATGAGCCGCTCACGAGACCTTGTTCAGATTTTGATGAGGACTCGATCAGATTACTGACGAGATTTGGATCAGATTTTAATCAGACCTTAAACAGATTCTTGCGAGGTGTCGAGTGTATTCTTACGGAATTATAATCGAGTCATAGTCAGACCTCAATTAGATCACAGTTAGACCTCAGTCGTATTGTGACGTGATATTAATCAGATTTTAATCCGACCTCGAACAGATTCGAATGAAATCTTAATGAGCCGCTGACGAGACCTCAATTGGATTCAAACAAGACCTCGGATATATCTTGACGAGACGTCAATCAGATTAGGACGAAAGTTTTAATCAGATCTCAATTAGATTTTAATAAGAATAAATCGGATTCAGACGTGACCTTAATCTGATCATGATCCGATTGTGCACACGTCCGGCTCCGATCATTGTGCGATCTTAATAAAGGTCCTGATCCGACCTTATTTCGCTCCTAAACATCGATCAAGACCCGAACGAACGTCCAATCAAGATATGATCTGATATCGATCAAATTTTTATCAAATCGTAATCGATGCCTGATCCTCCATTAGCGAGGTCTCGAACAGACCTTTTCCCATCGACTCAATCGGATCCGTCGATAAAGATGAATTTCAAATTTCGATCAAACTTCGCAAATGTTTAAATCCGGAAAAATCGTATGGAAAACTGAAAATTAAAGGAGCCATATCAGCGTCGCCAATCGATCGTTCCGCGCGTCATTACGCGCCACACCGTGTCTATTTCCCCCTCCGTATAGCAGCCGCCTCGCTATCTTAAACGACCAATCACCGTATCGTTTGGCCAATGTGCCGCGACGCAGAGAAGAGACAGATATACGGATCCTCACCCGCGTGCTCCGTGTTTAAAAATCGAGGAGAGCGGGTGAGTCGAGCGAGCTGGTTTATACCGCCGCGGAAAAGAGTCTCGTTCGATCGCCAGTCTGCTTCGACTTAAAGAGGCGAAGAGAGAGAGAGAGAGAGAGAGAGAGAGAGAGAGAGAGAAGTATACGAGGACGTCGCGAATCCAACGGCAGAGCGACGACGGACGAACCCTTGCAGCATCTTCCTTGCTGACCAGCTTCGATCTTCCTTCGTTTTGCTCGCCCTCTCTCTCTCTCTCTCTTTCTCTTTCTGAATCTCTCTCTCTCTCTCTATCTCTCTCTCTTCGTCTCTCAGTATAGGTTCATGCGTGTGTCTCGATCCTACAGCCGGGAACCTCTCGCTCTTCCTCACCACGAGGCACCGTGAGTGTTGTGGTTCGATGTTCGATCCCTCGACGAGATATCGACGTTAGCCCACCGTATGTATAGTCAGCCCTCGACGTCGCTATATATCCTTAATCAGACCACTCCGCGAGGCTATTATACGTATACGGGGATATCTACAGGGTGTCCAATTTTTATCTTGCCGCTAGATTTATTTGAATAATTGGTAAGATTACAAAAATACAAAGTTTGAAGATGATTCGTACTTTAACGACTATTTTAATTAATTTTTTGACCTTATCTAAAATTTAAGATCTGATTTTTGAGGTTTATTGGGGTAACAAGGTCGAGGACGATTTTTCTGTAACGAAAAATCGATCAATATTTTCGAATTTCGTATTTAGCTATAATTAAACAATATTACGAGTTAAATTAAAGATGAATTTAAAAAAAGAAAAATCCTTGGGAGAATTAATTTTTTTATTGTAACTGAAATATTAAAGTAATTTTCCATTGCTCCGAATGAGATGAAAATGAAGACATTTGAGCCAAGGTTAAAAGCTCCATTCAACATCCCATTGGTATTACCCGTTGCACGTACTCACAGGAATACGAATGGCGATATATATTATCCTTGAAGAAGAAAAAAACACCTTCGTTTCCACCGTCTTCTCAGAAATGGAAATTCAATCGCATCTTTAATGACAATATTTCACCCCCCGGGCAAAAATGTCTTTATTAAAATCGCGTTCGAGTCAATGAAATTTATACGACGTTTCTCGACTCGTAATGGCAAATTTGTCCATAAACATACGCGATCCTTGACAAATAAGGATACTCGTGCGTAATACGGAAATGGATGAACAATTTATCATCGTTACGATTATTATTGATTTGTTTACGCATTAATCATTATAAACTCTTTTTTCTTCATCTTCTTCTTCATTAACAAAATATTAATTACAATAAATCATACGCGATATATCGATGTACCAGGGTTTTTTTTCTCCATCGACTAATACCGATTAAAATTCCCATTAAACACGATCGACTAATCACTTAAATATGAACATTTATTTTTTCTCATAATCGATTAACGATCGACAATTCTTCCTCGAACCATCATGAAAAAAGAATTCAACTAAAAATTTACCGTTACGTTTATATTCACCCTCGTGCAATTCGATCCTCTCGCCTAACCGTCAATTAGCACTTAATAACACAGTTAATCGAACGCTTTCAGTTGAAAAAATAAATGGGACACCCGGTATATCGTGCTCGGGGTATTACGCGTCCAATATCCATTATATACCTCCACACCACCCTAAACGGTTAATTACTGCGTGAGGAGTATTTAATTAGCGCTGTATACGAGTATTATACACAGAGAGAAAGATCTCGAGTGAGTTTCCACTGTAAAACGATCGATCGATCGATCGATCGTTGCGTTTCGATTGTGAAAAATTCGCCTCAATTTTTTTCTCTTCTTTTTAATATCTTTTATACCTTGCCCGAAATGATCGTTTAATCGATGCGTGGGATGTGTCTAATTAATTTACGCACTTTCAAGGACTCGAAGGACCTAGGTTCAAGGATAACCTCAGAACGATCGAATCATCTTACGTGTGTTTTTAAGATCGTTCGATCGATCTTCAACGCTTATCCTTGCTTTCTAGATCGTGGAAATTTGTAAAAATGACCGGTAATTAGCCAGGGCAGTAATGAGTGTAGCACGGGGATAAATATTTCCTTAATCGGACGACATCTTCGTTATGCATATGGATATTTACGGTTTATACACGAGCCGAGAGAGGCCACGAGCTCTTAATTAATATGAATGCATCACGATGGAACCGAGCGTGCATGATCTCTCTCTCTTTCTCTCTCTTTCTCACCTTTTCTGTCTCTCTTTCTCTCTCTCTCTCTCTCGAAAACGAGGGAGGCAGATATGTGCGAATGTTGAGCGAGTCGAGTACGTAGAGGATATGTCTTTCAACGAGTTAGATAAGCCGAACGAAGATATGGCATACGTTTCTATTACTCCGTTTGCATCAAGAAACTCGATGAAGAATGCTTCAAAATGCGAAGAAATGTGTAAAAAATATTAATTCATATATTCTCCATTAATCGTAACATTTATTTAATTTTAATTTGAATCCTCTGTTATTATTATTATTATTATTATTATTAGTATTATTGTAATTATTTTGATAATTGAGAGAAGAATTTAGATTTTGTAAATTTGTTTTGTTTTCTATTTTAGATAAATTGTTATTATTCGTTTTTTTTCTATTTTTATGATCATCGTCATTTTATAATTTTCTTTTTTTTTCAAATTTCTATTATTATCGTAATTACATTTATCGCGATGAAGAAATAACTTCGGTGTATGAAAGGATCGAGCGCATTTGGTTTACAAGCGTCACGTCTACAAAATCCATAAAGTTGCCTTGAATATAATTGTGGAATCATGAATCATAAATTGCAATCGTAATTACACGAACTCTATATATATTATCCCAACGAGACTCTCTCTCTCTTCCTCTCTCTTGTGATTTAAATTATTTTATTTTTATTTTTAATATTTTTGTTTTTCTGTTTTATTTTTTTAATGGAGCGCGCAAGTGCAGCAAAACACGCGTGGGAGAAGGGGGAGAATCAGCGTGTCCGCCGGTATATCCAGGAGAAGAGATCGCCGAGAAGGGATAACGAGAAAGGCCTTCGAGCGGATGAGCTCGAACGATGAACGTTTCCCCGCAAACGAAATCTTCGACTTCGAGGTTTCGCGTTCTCGTTCACGACTCATGCAGGTCCTCGAGATAAAAAATTACACATATGTATATATATATATATATATATATATATATATACACAACAGAGGCAGCGAACTCATCGCATCACACTGATCGCACATTCTCTCGCACTTTTCCCATTCGACTATTTCATTCGAGAGGTTCGTATCAAGGATTTTTCACGCTTGAGATACTGACGGGGCCTAGGTTGTCCAGGCGCTGTTTAATGGTAAGGAGATTTGACACCTTTAGCGATAATAATAATAATAATAATAATAGTAATAATAATAATGATAATAATTCTGAGGTTGATGCAATAAATTGATAAAAAAATATTCAACGAATAAATCAAGCAAATTTCTAAGAAAATAATAATTTATAAATGATCGATTATCGGTCGTTCGTATTAGTATTAATTTTTACAACTTATGATGATTTATATTGACGAAATATAAATAAATAATTTATTGTCACCGAATGAATTAAAAATAAATACGATATTGATGACGAAATAAAAACAAAAATGAAAAATAAAGAGAAACATAAATAAATATTTACTCATGAGCTACTTAATGGACAATTTCCTTTTAAATTCCGTGCATGGTTATATATTCTCACATTTCTGTTATTATTTCGCGCGATCGTAAAAACGTTATAAAATCAATGTTATCTTTTTTCTCCCGCGGTATTGGTAATCGCATAATTTATACGAGGCAGACTCGTTTAGAGATATTGAAAAAAAAACAACATCGAATTATACGGTAAGCTCGCACGGTATGGGAGCTCGTACAGTAACGCCTACATTCGTTGCACTCTGGTGCAATAATGTGCATCGACGACGAGATGTACCCAGGGTGCATGTGCATACGCGCGGCTTAAGTGCATGTGTACGTTTTGTGCAACGCGAGAAAGGCACACGTGTATGCGCCGAGCATTGAAAATACACCGAACGATAGCTATATATGCGTATATACGTATACATACGGGGTATTCCGGGTCGGCTCGACCAGAATCCGATCCCTAACATCTTGATTTTCGTCCCAAATTTGTTGTACCTTTTTCACAACCCATAAAATCATAGTTTTTGTGCATTTTTTTTCGTCAGTCCTTTAACAGATGGTTCGTTTCTCAGAAAAAAAACATTCGTGTTAAACTCAAAATTAGAAACAATTTAGAAATCTAAAGACATTGACAAAAATTCAATTTTGTGAATTAATGTTTGTGAAGAATTTATAAAAATAAAACAAATTTTGAGAATTTTTTCTCCGACGTAGGATAAAATTTAACGTCCATTATATTTAATTGAAAATTGTATTTTTTTAAGTATATCGGATAGTTCTCGAAAATGTGTCTTGAGAGCGGAACGTGTTACAAAAATTGCATCCTTTTCAAGATTTTAACAAGCTTATAGCGTATTTAGAGGAGAAATATTATTTCGAGGGTCGGACCCTGGTCGAATCGACTTGGAATAGCCCATATACAAATATCTATATATATAAATGCGCGCATGTAAACAGAGTGCAGTTGTTGGTAGCCCTGGCCACGGCCGGGTGCAACGCCACCCGCGGACCTTGAGCGATTATTTTACTGCAAACGCCTCGACGACCGAGCCTTCTACTGTACAGTTTTCTCACTCTGCCTCTCCCTCTCTTCAGCTCATTGCAGCCGCCGGCACACCACGGTCTTTCTCTCATAAGCTTACCCGTGTTATTATACTCACGCTTATACATATATAAGTTAGCAAACTCATACGTACGCTGGGACCATTCGCGAATAGGTACGAAGTTGTAAAATACCTGATAGTCTGATGAATAATTGTTATTTTTTTCGGCTGGTTTATTTTTAAACGAAACGAAACGATATACAACGTTAGAACGACGCAAGTACTCGAGAAAAAATTCAAGTCACAAGATCTCACAGAGATACTTATGGCCACTCACGGATAGTCGTACGAGAATTAACAGGTACTAGCGAATGCCCACAGATGGCGTGGTGGCCCGCTGTAACTCGCAAGCGCCTGCACACACCTACGAATAATATTAATAGCTGATGGAATAAGCTGGCGACTACTCATAGATACTTGAGGATACTCGTAACTCATGAGTATTCGAAGGTACTCATGGTTACTCATGAGTATTCGAAGGTAATCATGGTCACTCATGAGTATTCGAAGGTACTCATGGTTACTCATGAATATTCGAAGGTACTCATGGTTACTCATGAGTCTTCGAAGGTACTCATGGTTACTCATGAGTATTTGCAATTACTCATTTGAAGGTGACCTACGGACTCTCACAAGTGACACAAAAACCTACTCGCGGATACAAATTCACGCGGATACTTAGATATACTTGACGAATCATCATAAACATACAGGTTAATCCCAAATACTCACCAATACTCACAAATACTTAAATGTACTCATAGGTATTCAAAGTCCCATAAATACTCACGAAAAATCACGAAATACTCGTTCTCTCACATGCTAAATCGTTCCGGATATTACAATGAGAAAGAGAACAACCGAAACTGTATCGAATAAATGGAGAAAAAAAATAATAGAGGAGCAATATAATGAAAAAGAACGAAAATGAAACGTGAACCGAAAAAAAAGAATACGAGACAAGGCCATACCGTTCTCGAGCACGTTGACTCGTCATTATGTGCTCTCTCGCCCTCTCTCCCACTCTTTTTTTCTCTTTCTCTGTCACTGTGCCGCGTTTGGCATTCACATATGTTCATCGAGTTTTCGAAAAGTGTGTAAGGTCAGGTATTTTAGCGTAATCAAGGAACGCAAACGTCTCGTCTCGTACTCCGTCTGTTGTCGCGTGACGCAACACTCTAATATAATTATATATATATATATATATATGCACACACAGACACACTATATACATACACGTATCCATAAATACATTCATACTTTCGCGTATATATAATATATGTATATCAGTATATATGCCACTTCTTCCTCGCAATCGGTGAAACGATAAGAAATTCCGTCTTACTGTGCGATTCGAGTGTTTTATCGTTACACGACCTTCGACAAGCCAACAATCGAAGTTATTTTTTTATAAAATCTCGCTCGACGTATACGTCGAAAGAATTTGTGACGAGGGTTTTTTAACCTCCGCGAAGAATCTGATAAGATATTATTTTTGTCAGTAAATTCGAAGCGTATTAATTTTTGTTTACCGAATATTTCGTTCGACGATTGATTTACTTTTGAAAATGTGAGAAATTTTATCTCGGTTCATTTATTTATCGTTACAGTTTTTTTAACGTTTAATTTTTTTTTAGGGGGAGATTGATGGACCTTGCAACAGTACAAATTTGAAAGTAATATATATTTTTTGATTTCTTTTGACGCGTTACAAATGAGATTTAATCTTTTTATTTTATTTTTTTATTACTCAAGAAATCTGTGTAATGAAAAATGACGCGACTGAATCAGGCGTCTGTACATTGTCTGCCGCATCGGGGGAATAATAAATAATGCATTATTATGTTCCAATGCGAGTGTATATATATATATATATATATACTCTACACTATATATATATATATATATCCGTAATGTATTCTTACCTCGTGCGATATTCCTCGTACGATTATGAACACTATACCGCATATTGCCACGCATCGTTGACTGTAAAAATCGATAACAACCAATCGTTTTCACGATCACGATCGTAATATCGATATTTCCTTTAATACGAAATGTACAAAAAAATATTAAAAATTATACGCGATTAATTATTTAAATTTTATATTTTATTTTGATTGTTTATAAGTATTAATTTACTTAATACGATTTTTTTGAAGCGAGTTAACGAAAATTAGTATTTTTTGTTAACAATATTCATTGTAACTAGAAAAGCTCGAAATTGAAGACGGAACTGATGGGTGAAAAATAACGTTTGCCGTATGTGAAATGTGAGTGACGCAGGAAAAAAGAATTTGGCATAAATCGATCGAATGAAAGAACTCACGATCGAGGTCGACGAATGTCTGAGGTAATGAAGAACGAACCGGCGAATAAAATTGTTCGAATTATTTTCGTACCGAAAAGTTTGAGTTTGATTTTTCTAACGGAAATATTGATACAAATTTGGGAAAATATAAAACAATGTATAAATTAAGAAATTTCATAATGGAAATGAGAAAAAATCAAACGATACGATTCAATTACTAAATTAATAAATATTAATTAATTATTTTTATGTTCAGAAATTTCTGTGTTTTTTAAAATTCCAATCACTTCTGGGTCCTTTTTGAAATATTATAGGATACTTCGGCATCGTGTTACGGTTGCCGACGCACGCGTGGTGCTGGAAAAAAAATCACGTTCCGCGTGATTACACTTCGGGTATTGTATCACCAGACACTGAAAAAAAATCAGAGCCAAGCAAGGTAGAAAAAAAATTAATACGCCAGCTGACTACTCCTCGTCGTTCACCCGAGGGCCTTATTCGAACTGTCGATCACGTTCTCGTTCCAGCTCTCGCTTACAAGTCGGGTTGCCTCGAATCTTCTCGACGTCGGGGAGCCAATGGTGTACCATTCGAGATCGGTTAATCGATGTGGAAGAGACACACTTTTGAAGATTTCTCGGAGGACTCATTTAATGACCAAAGACTAAATTAATTGACGTCAATTAAGAAAACATTTGTTTGGTCAATTATAATTAATTGAAATGTGATGAAAATAATTCCTTTTCATTTATCGATATGAATTTTGCAAAAATTCTTGCAAGTTTGTCGAATCGAGTTTTCTTTGGATGATTTACTTATAAAAAATCACGATGAATGGTGATGGAAGGATGGCTCTTGTCGCCAATGAGGTAAAGGTGTCGAAGCATTGATCGGTAATACGATGATTATTTTTTAAATTATTTTTTAATAATTTCGATAAAAAATGATATAAATCGGGTACTTAATAACAAGATAATAAGTATTATAAACAAGGGGACTAAATACAAATGTACAGAGTGGGTCTTTAAAGTTAGTCGATAGCACAACTTCTTTTTTTTATTTTATGTTGTTTTTTTTTATGAAGTAGGTTTTTTTAACTTAAGAAACTAGAATAGATAACTTAGAGACGCATTGTTTATCTTTCTTTTTTCTTCTTTTTTTTTACTGAATATTCTCATCGATTTTTGTTGGTTTTTTTTTAACTATTAAAACAAATCTGTCATATTTCGCACGTACTGGCTTACGAGTAAAAAAGGAAAGAAAAAAAAACATAAAATGATCTTCGTGTGAAATCGAGCACAGAGAACGATTACAATTATTCGTCGTCTAAATTACGAATTACAGATATAAACGAACGACGATTATTCTTATAGGCATTGCGAAAATTTCACTTTGTGTAAAAATATTGCTACGTTTTTGTCGCATTTCTTTTTTCTTCTTCTCGTTTTTTTTCAACTCTTCCACGACGGTGTAAAAAATGACTTATTTTAATTCTTACTTTTTCCCCATCGCTTATTTTCTTTGTTTAATCGTAATTATCGCAAAACACAAACTTCTTTGACAGAAAAGAAAAATTAGTTGTTCTTTTTCGATTAAAAACAAAAAATGCCATAAAAAAACGAGTAAAAAACATATCGAAACAGAGAAAGAAATCCAATCGGAAACAATTTGAAATCTGTTCCTTATTCTCAAAATCAATGAAGGTAAGTTGTTTTCATTTGTTCATTGAGTATGTCGTCAGCGAAATATAATATTGCACTTTGGTGTACTTGAAATTACAGCTATTGCGTTAAAAAAAAAGAAAACATTTTTTTCCCGTTTGTTTGTTTTTCGTTTTTTTCCTTCGGATTTTATTTTTTTCTCTTTTCGAAAATTCGATCGACGGATTTCGACGAAAGGAGACGGACATCGCAATCGAGTCGATCGATCGAGAACACGGGACGGCATTGCGTCGCACGTCGATCGAAGAAAACAAAAATATACGACGAGAGAGTGAGAGAGAGACTCGATTTGCATATTATTTTTTTTTTTATAATCATTATCATTATCATTAACATTATCATTTAAGATACGAGAGAGTATGAAACGTCCCGTGGCGCCCAAATAAATTCGAGTTCGTTTCGATTTCGTCGAAATTCGGGGGGGGGGGGGGGGGGCAATTCTCTGTACAAACCGGAGGTAAATCGTCGGAAAATCGCCAAGTCTGGACTAGTCGCGACCGAGGATATAAATGCAATATTAATTCATTATTTATTCTTTCTTTCTACTTTTTGTTTTCCTCGTCGCGTTGCGCACTCCGCGAGTGATCCTCGAAAAAACGAAAAAGAAACTCTCTCCTGACGAACACATCGTCCCGATCAAATTTTTACCAAAAGTTCGAACGATCGAAAAAGAAAAAAAATGCACGAAATAATGAATCGTGATGAGAAGTACGATCACGATTTTCGGGAAGAAATAAAAATAAAAATTGCTTTCAAGAGAAATAAAAGACGAAAGAAAAACAAAAACGACATTTTTTTCGCATTTGTACACCAGACGCAATAGTATAGACGCCGGAGCGATCTAGTGGCCGAATCGAAAATGACAAAAGAGGATAGAGGAACAAAACGAAAAAAAGAACAAAAAAAAGAAAAAATTGAAAAAAAAACACAACAACAACAACAACAAAAGATCGAATTGAACAACTCGCAAGGAAAAGAAAAAAATAATTAAAAAAGAAAACAGAACTTCTATTTTGACTTCTCCCACGACGTCTTTTTCAATTGGACATATATACATGCTAAAAATTTGTTAAAAACTACTACACATCTATCTGCTTTTTTTATAATAGTAATAATAATATACATATATAACACACGCCCGTACGCGAGTGATCTACAGGATTTCTCGTTTTGTTTTGTTTTGTAGACATTTTTTTTCGTATTTTTTTCTGTGTTTTTTTATCAATCTTACGTTTTTAAAAAATTGAAAAATCCTAATTGTAACATTTTACGAGTCCTCGAGACGGGAGGCACCTTCAGAATCGTCGTTAAGTCATGATGGGGTTTGGTGGAAGGGAGGGGGGTTGGGGGGGCTCGAGGAGAAGGATCATTACATATAAACATCTTAACACGTATTTGAGCATTAATTTGTATGAAAAATTCGAATTTCTCGGAAATTCGTAATTTTTGTTTTTTCCTCTTTTTTTCTCTTTCTTCCTCAATCGTCCGGGTAAAAAAATTATCGACGACACCCAAGGGTCTCCTGCTGCGCTGACTCGTCGTAATAGATGATACGAATTCGTAGCAATTACCGAGGAGAAGAGGATCGAGGGGGACATTAACGTCGTGAAAGTTTTTTCACGCGGCGCGATCAATTTTTTCGTTTTTTTTTTTTTTTTTTTTTCAAAATTGATCGCAATTTTTCAGAGCCGGGAATTTTGCGTTTTGGAAGCACAAACTTTAGCACGACGTTACGGACCGCGTTCCCCCACGACGACGCTTCTCCTCCGCTCAACAGCATCTTTTGTTAAAAATTATCATTATTATTTTTACCGTCAACTCGTTAATAGTTTCTATGTACTTTTTTAACATCAATTTTTCACTTATTTATGATTATAATCTGCCATTTCATCTCGTAATTATTTGGATCGAAATTTCTTTGCAATCGTCGCATAAAATCTTATTCCTTTTATTTTTTTTTGTTTTGTTTTATCGTGAGAGTGTCAAAATTTCTTCTTTATCGTCAATAAGTGCTCTCGGTATTTGTTGTTTTCATTGTTGTTGTTGTCGTTGTGTTTACTCTGTAATTTTATTCATTGTCCAAAATGTGTTTTCTTTACGTTTATACGAATACCATATATAGACTATATGAATAACTATATGATTTATTTTTATTTTTATTATTTTTATTTTTTCGTTTATTAATTATTATTATTATTTTTTTCTTGCTCTAATCACAATTTGCGCAAATAACGACCTTCACAAAGACAAGTAAGCCACGAAAAAAGAAGAGTGATTAACGCATTTCATATTACACACAATTTATTATTTTTTAATTATTATTTTTTTGCTTTCGCCTCCCTTTCTGTTATATTAAAAAGAAAAAAAAAGAACTATCGTCCAACGATTTATCATTGGCGTTCGGATGGACGATTCGAACGAAAAAAAACAATCTCTCGCTTCCCAACGGAGAAACAATTTTACACACGTAGAAAAAAAAGTAAACGGTTTACGATTAACGACGATTTTACGAATTACGTGATGAGAAAATTTACGTTATCGAAAAATAAAATTTTTGTTTGGCACCCCTTCAGAATACGCCGAATTCGAAATTGATTTTTCAAAAAAGTAAATACAATTTTTGTCTCTCGTGTCTCGAGCGCTTCGAAATATCGTCGATCGTATGTTTTTGCTCGTTGCCACTGTCGATTGCTTATCAATTCATCACGTCGTCGTTGCGTTCCCGCAAAATCTTTTTTGTCGACCAAAATTTTGGACGAAAAAGTTTTTTTTTCTTCTTTTTCTCTCGCGAAGACGTTTTCGATTTCTTCATTATTCTCGCACCCACCCTCTTTTTTTTCTTTCTAAAAATTTTACGTTTTTCCTCTTGTTTCCTAAATTTCACAAAACTCCCCTTTTTGGCGATTGACGTAACTTTTTTGATACGACGGAAAAAGGCAACGACAAAGAAATAAAGAAATTAAACAAAAATTGATATGTGTGATTACGTTATGAGTTTTCTTCTCACTCGTCTGTATGTTTTCTTTTTTACTTCATTTTTGCTATTTCTTCTTTTTTTTGTATTATTTGAAAAGTGGCAGTATTGATTTTTGTGTGGAAGTGCAGGTAACTCGTTTGTTTCTCTCCCTCTCGCCGGTTTTTCGAACCCAAACAAATGCAAGCGATCGAAAAGTTATTAAAAACGACAAATTTACCAGCTTTTTTCGGAAAAAAAACAATGTCGCTCGTCGAATTTTCGATTTTCCATTTATGTTTTTCTTGCCATTCTCATTTCCATTCCACCATCTTTCGTCAGGTTACTATACTTTGTTCCAGAGATATTCACAGCCTGTATGTTTTTTTGTAGAGGTTCGCGATTTATTTGTTTTTCTTTCGTTACTTCGTGTGTCTGTCTAAGTTTCGTGGATTTTTTTCGCAAATTGTTGGTATTTTTTTCTTTGCTCGAGAACGAAATTTTGTTCCGCATGACTATTATCGTTTTTTTTCTTCTTCTTTTCATTCAAGTATTTTTTTTCTCATCTAGGCGTATTTTATTTCTTTATGTTTTTTCTTTTTTTGTAAATAGACGTCTAACATATTACTTTGTTTCATTGGCCCTGTATTCAATTTTGTACAAAAGTTTCCATTATCAAGACCGGAGTGATAGGCACTATTTTTTTGTTTTCATTTCTTTTTTTTTATATACTTCCTTTCGTATCCTTTATATGTTTCCTTCGATTTTTTAATTATTCTTTCATCAATCTCCACGGACAAACACAGAGAAAGTTTCGTCAATTCTTCTTTTTCGCATCTCTTAATCACGATTATCATTGAAAAAAAAGAATCTCCCCTTCAGTATTAAAAGAAAAAAAAAGGAAAAAGAAACAAATGCTCCCGAGTTGGCAAAGATCGACTGACTTGTAAAAAAAAAAGAAACGAAACGAACAATTAAAATAAGAAAAAAAGAACGAAAAGAGAATAAAAAACGCGAAATATAATAGGGAAATCTTAGAAAATAAAATAATTGGTAGTGGGTGGCCATTGTTAATTGTCTTTAACGTTAATTTAATCAGTTAATAATCGATAAGTAAACGTAAAGAGCATGAGATCAAGATTCGATAATAATTACACAATGCGTCCGGTTCGGTTTTTACATCGAGGACGATCGCGAACGTTCTAATCAGTACATCGGTGCATTAAAAAAAAAAGAAATTAAAAAAATGTTTCAATGTTGAAGATCAATGAAAAAAAATCAGACGTTCTCCGCACGTTTAATGAGAAAAAAACAATTGTCACAATAATAACGTATCCGGAGAGTTTGGTAAAAAAAAAATTATAAAAATTTAAAAAAACGACCGAAACATGGAAAATATCGATAATAATAATAATAATAGTAATAATGATAATAATGATAATAGTTTTTCGCCGTACGCCTCTTACCTCTCGTTCAAGAACAATAATTATTATATTTTTTGCTTTTCTTTTTTTTTTATTACGACGACCGTTATCGGTCACCTTTATGAATCCTTATCATTATCGTTATTATGTTTTACACACGTTTTCGTCTCTCTCTCCCACTCGTTAATTATCTTCATTTCCCTTTCGATTAATTAATTTCTTTCCACATCATATGACTCTGGTGGGGGAGGGAGGAAAAAAAAAGAAAAAGATTTTCTCTCTCTTTTCTTTTCCATTTCTTCCACGATAGTTTCTTAAAAGATTTATATATATTAATGAATATGCTTCTAACCGATATACACAACAAAAGAAGGACCCAAATTTTGGCGAACGCGGGGTAGCAACAGCCGTCGAGACATTTGAAAAATTCGAGATATTCGCATGAGGAAATGCGATTTTTTTTTGTTTTTTTGTTTTTTTTTGTTTTTTTTATAACCCATCATATCGATGAATTTTTGAGCGAAAAGTAAATCAAGAATTCCAACAAACGCTCACGGACACTCACCCTCGCGTCATCTCCATCGATCCAAAACGTCCCTCGCACCCTCTAATCATCCTTTGCTCATCTTTTTCCTCTTTCTCTTTCGTACAAAAAGATTTGTTTTCATCATCTCCTTACATGGCTAATATTCTACAAGTACATATACAAAAAGAAAATGAAAAACGTTTGTTTATAACTCTGAAAAAAACTACGTGAATAATCCGTGTAATTTGTTGTGTCGTGCTGTCTCCTCGTACGGGTAAACTGTATCGACTATCGTACAAGGTTTACCATGTGTGAGCTTCGGAGATGAATCCGAGGTCGTTATGGCTTTTTTTTAAACTCGCATCGACCACGTTCGACGCGGCCATTTTCTCTTCTTAAATCGTACATATATATATCTACATATATATGTTTATAATCAAATGAAAATAATAAAATAAAACAAACAAAAGTGATCGGTTCGCTCTGGATAGCCGATTGACTCGGGGTGCGATCGATGACCACGGAGGGTGCGCGAAGAACGAGCCAAGAAATGCGAAACTTTACGGCTAAAGATGTCTTCTTCACCCCCGATGATCCTCGTCTTCTTTCTTCTTCGTTAGAAACCCCGATGGTCAGCATTCGCCGTGAGTCGAATCCCGATCCTCGTCTCAAAAGCTGACCCACTCGTTGCCAACCCCAATGTCGGAGAGCATGTCCGTAACATCGGGAGTGCAAGTGAACTCGAAGTGGGAGCCGCTGCTCGAGCTGGCAGTTTCGAAGGAGTCAAGGTCCGTCGTGATGGTCTCCATGTCAAGATCGAGCTTGAAGTCGGACGGTTGGATCTGAAGGAGGTCATTGAGCGAGTAAAGATCGGCAAGGCTGGTATTCGTCGGTTCCTCGAGTTTGACACTGGAGGAGTTGGAAGTTGCCGATGTCAGCATCGGGCGATCCACGGGTTCTTGTTTGACGATGTAACTGTCGAGGTGACAGGGGGTCGATGTTCTGACGAAGCTACTCGTCATTCCGTTCAATTCGGGGTAGCCACGAACCGACGATAGGAGCCTGTCATTCGTGAATTCGGCCTGATAGTCCATGTCGATGCTCTCCTCCTTGATCCTCTCTTGCTTGATCGATCGATGCAACGGACTCAGGGTCGAACTGTTTAGGCTGCTGTTGTTATTATTGTTTATCCTTGAGCTTACGGCTGTCAAGTTCGAGCCGCAATCGGCATAATGATCATCGTAGTAGCTGGCCGATTCGGGTGAGTCGGGTGTGTCGCAGGAAGGACTGCTGGGCACCTTGGCAGTGACTATCGGCGGTGCTGGTGTGTAGTCCGTCGTTATCGTTGTTGTTGATGGCCTCTTGTCCAAAGCCAATCTGACTTTGAGCCTTGACACCGAATTGGAGATTGGATTTGACTGGAGCCTCTTCAAGGGCGTTTGGGTATTATTATTGCTGTCATTGCGAGATTTAATCGACGACGGCAGATCGTTCGTTGTCGTCAGACCTGTGTTTATCGTTGGTGACGGTGACGACGAGGAAGATGTGCTCGACGATAACAGCGATGAAGACAAGGAGGTGGATGAGCTTGAGGACGACGACGACGATGACGACGACGATGATTTCTTCGTTTTCTTGACCTCTTTGGCCTTTGGCGCCGGCGCCGGTTTTGTAGTCTTTTTTCTCGGTCGGTACTTGTAATCTGGATACTCCATCATGTGAAGCTGCCTCAGCCTCTCGGCTTCCTCAATGAAGGGCCTTCTGTCAGCTTCGTCGAGTGTCTTCCATCTTCTACCGAGACGCTTGCTTATCTCGGCGTTGTGCATGTCCGGCTGTACCTCGCATATCTTTCTACGCTCTATCTGCGACCACACCATGAACGCGTTCATCGGCCGTTTTATGTGATTTGGGTTGTTCTTCTTGGTCTGCAACATGACAAGCAGAAAGTGCTCGATTAGACATATTTCACCATTTTCTACGAATGGCGCGGTGGAATGGAAAAATGGGTCAGAAAAGGTGCGACGTTCCTTTGTGTTACCGCAAGGAACTTTGTCGACTTTCCAATTTTATCGATATGATTGAAATTGAAAAAAGAATTGTTCAATGTATTCATCTCCATCATATACAAATCTCAAGTCTCAACTTGTGATCGTCCTTGATCCTTATACCTTGTCAAAAAATAATTCAGGAGGATACATTTTCAATTAGCAGCATTGACAAAACGACGTCTTCAAGCCTGGAATGCGAGACGACCCCTGACACCTGCAGTGCCCCATAACTAATCTCTTTTCCAATTAGCGGAAGCATGTATATGCATATCGTATATGGTAATGAATGAATTGTGGTAAATTGGACGTAAAGATCGAGGCCAAGATAACGGCGATTTAAATCGAAAAAAAAGAAGAAACTAATGCGATCGAGTGTTACGTTAATGGGTCCTGTCCCTCTTTATTGGTTATCTAGAATCAAGCGTGTCGTAAAAGTGGGTCAAAAGGATGTCGTGAGAGGGCGCCGCTGTCGCCCTCGACTTTCGTAACGCGAGGACACCTGGACCTTTGACGTTCGTAAGTATCGTGTCCGGTAATAAAAATCCACCCTCGTTCGCAATAGTCCGGGGCTGACCAACGCGTCCGACAGGTTGGGCCAGTCGGATCGCTTCGCACCTGTCTCGAAGGACGAGGAAGAGAACGAATGGGGGAAAAGATGTGCCGGTTTCGATGAAGTTGTTTCACGATCGATGGAAAGTTTGGGAAACTTTTAGCGAGGGTTCATAATCAGCGTACCCTGAAGAATAGGTAACGTTTCTTAAGAAAGACTTCCGGATGTCGTCATGTTCGTCCAGATCCGTTAATGGGCGCGCAACGATAACAGACTCGTACGAAGCAACGCGAAGGAAGCGAATCGGAGGCGATTGAAGATGCGATGCTGGTCTCGTCTCGTGTGTAAAATAGCGTCGCGACTTGGCGTCGCCTCCGTCCGTACTCGTTCCAACTGTACTAACGAACGAACGAGTGGCTCTGTTCCGCGCTCCGATGAATGACATCGGAATGAGGGGATCGTAGGATAGGCGCTTAATTAATTAGTCATCTCTTTATATCTCACGTTTTGCGCTTCGAGACACCAAACCGACTTTGATCTCGGGGTTTTCCCACGGAACGAGGTAATGGCGATGCGCGTGATAAGGACACGAGCTACCGAGTCTCGAGTGCGCGATCCACTCTCTTTCGATTATTTCCACTGCGGTTGAAGCCTTTCAACTCTTCAAGTATCAAACTTGGGGTTATGTTTTCTGCTTGAGCGATTCAGTCCCGGTTGGATGTAGGTTGGATCCAGAATTAAATTAGACTTGAATTCAAATTTAGATTTGAAGTAGCCCACGACCCTGAGGGTCCTATCATCATTTCACCTTTTTGTCCAAATTTTGGAGAACCTAGAACTGGCCATGAAACGATGAACTTGATTCCAGGAAACTTGAACTTGGAAACAACCGAGTCCTAGGAACCCAAAAATGAGAACGTCGTGTTTTTCATGTCGAGATACGAGTCAGCAAAGCCCGAGCGAATAATGTGGAAGCGACCACAACCACGCTTCACGACGGTATCTCGTTGACTACGTATTCCAGGTACTCAAAGCTCGTTGAGGAAAGAGAGAGACAGGACGAGCGAACGGAACGGTGATTGAGAGAGAGCCTGAGGACTTTCATGAGTCAAGACGCGTGCCGACTGAACGTCGCCCGAGACGTGATCTTCGCGATATCCAACATCAGCTATTGACCCGATGAGACGCGGTACGAAAGAATATCTTCTTACCACTTCGTCTATCTCTACATCTCATCCTCTCTAGACTTCTCTGACGCCACACCGTAGGTGCATAACGATCGGTCTCCTGTACGGGATTAGTAAGCTGGAAGAGGCGTATAAAGCACGGTGGTGGCGTCTCTCGGTGGCATGAACTTTTGGCTTGCTGTGGCAACCTAGTCAAGCTAGTCGGTCGAGCCTTGGTGAGGAAACCAGAAACGCACCGGTGTATACGCGTAATTGATGATGAAACATCGTTTTCACTTTTATTCTCTCTCTCTCTCTCTCTCTCTCTCTCTCTCTCTCTCTCTCTCTCTCTCTCTCTCTCTCTCTCTCTCTCTCTCTCTCTCTCTCTCTCTCTCTCTCTCTCTCTCTCTTCGTGTCATTCTCCCATGATCCTTAACGGTTTAGGCACAGTAAAACCATGTACTCTGTTTCAAATGTTCTATAGTTCAACTTCGAAAAACAAAAAGTTTCCGATTTATTGAATAACGAAAGTTATGAATATTAATGATAATCAAAGTGTTCGACGTATCAAATGATTAATTTAATTTTCATGAAAAAACTTGAACTTTTTTTCTTTCAAAAAATCAATATTGTTCAAGGATGAATCCACAGCTTGATTTATTTTAAAAAAAATGTTAACAATTTTATTTTAATATACTTCGATCTATTTGTTTTCGTCTTGCAATGAACGTTATTTTTTCATCCCTTTTATTTTGAATTTAAAAAACTCAAGAAACTACCCTTTCCTTGTCTTCTGTCTGAAGATTGCAAAAATAATGAAGATTTGATTAATTAGTCGTAATCGAGTCGCGATCCGATCGATACGTGTACGTTTTTTTCAGTAGGATATTTTTTTCTCTGTCACATGACACCTTCGTACCCCCCAGCAAAAACATCGCGAACGAATTTTTTCCCCATCTTCCCACCACCTTCTTCCTTTTCACGCTCATTCATAATTTTTTTTCTCCTCAGTCCCCTGACTGCCTGGGGCACCCTTCCGGCTTCCTAGCCAACCCTCGCCAACCCCTAACTCCCTTCGGTCCTATTCGATGATCAAGCGGCACGAATAGAGTCGAATCTCGCGTTCGCAGCCAAGGTTGGCCAGAAATTGCTTTACGCGAAAGCAGCCTAGCTCTCCGTATGGTACTTTCCAAAACGTCAATTTTTTTTTGTGCTTTTATTTATATCGTTTTCCTTTTAAATTCCCATTCCCCCTCGAGTCTAGTCCTAATCGGACTTCAAATAGAAGAGAATGCGGGCAACCTCGTGTCGAGTGTGAGTCACGTGAGAAAATGGGGGGCTGCTCCGTGATGCATGAACAACAGGCTGGTGACTGAAAATTCGTAAGGAAGAGAACCTTCTCGCGGGTCAATGACACTTAATCGTTATCACGTGACGCTTCGACAAGATTCTAGTCGTCACATTTTCGCCCTCCCTTCTCTCCCTCTCTCTCTCTCTCTCTTCGTTCACAGATGGTCCAAAGATGTTTCGTGGTACCCGGAACCCGCGATGAGAACTCGCTCGTTCCGTGAGCATGCCTTAGTAGTGAAAAGGGCATTCGTTTTTCTTTCATTTTTCTTGTCACTAGCGGAATCAGCAGGGGCAATCCGGCACATGATCACCGAGTAGAAGACTGTGCTTACGAGCTCGAGGAAACATGACTTTTTCACACCACGTACCATCTTCTCACTAAAACTCTCTCAAGTTTCCAGCACGTGTGTGTGTGCGCGTTTGTGTATTCGTGGGTAAGGTAGTGCATAATTTGTAGGGAGTTGTAAGCACCTGCGTCAACGTTGAATTTCTTACTTGTTCGGAGATGGTGGTTTAGTAACTGACGTAAAAAGTACAGAGAAAAAAAAATGAAGTCTGGTACTAAAAGTGTATCAGTGGTGTACCTCAGGGTCGTAAAGATCGTACCACCCTTCTTGTCTTAAATCATGCTTCCACCTTGTCACTCCTACCCCCTTGCGATATTCCAGCATATCGTATTTAATTTCATTCAATTATTTAATGACATAAATAATCATATTTTATTAATTTTATTCAATAATTAAGAAATAATAATAATTAATGATGATGTTATTTTATAATGAAATTTATTAGGCATAACCAACAAAATAAAAATAATTGTCTCATTGAGAATAAAGAATAAACAATAATTATATTTATGTTGTAGATAATAGAAATAATTATCGAATTAATTTGAAAATTCGAGCTTTTATTCCTTTCACCACGAACAGTTGGCAGAGTTCCATATTTCTCACGAATTACGCTGATATAAAAGTTGTTTTTGTTTTCTCCAATCATTCGCGATTACTTAGAACACGAGAGGTTTCGTACGATATACTAAGTACTAACATCCCGTCGTTCCTATTTCGAGGTTAATCTGGGCGCGTATCGACTTTATGGTGAGCATTGTGAGAAAAAAAAGGATAACAGCCAGAAAGGTGAAAGAAGACGAGAGAAACGTGGCATGCGCTGAACGAAATGTGAGTCAAGGTGAGGCGTGGTATGTGTAGTGTATATTGTACGCAATAACTGATCCGGCTACTTATTACGATGCACGTGAAATCAACAATGCCTTTTGACGAGGCTCGCCGTAATGCTAACCTCGATATGGCATCACCCGTTGGCTATTCGAGCATCGGCCTCTCTCATCATCTTCGTCTTACGATTTGCTTTGATCCGAATTCTTTGAGTACTCGTAGACTTTCGATACTTGGAACTTTGAGTACTCTTGAGTACTTAAAGTACTTGGAACTTTGAGTGTTTGTTTCTTCAAGGGCCTGAAGGGTCTTGAGTACTTGGCACTCTGAGTACTTAAAATTTTGAGTACTCGGAACTTTAAGTACTTGGAACATTAGGTACTTAGCACTTTGAGTACCAGGAACTCCAAGTAACTGGCAGCCTTAGTTCCCGAAATTTTACCTACTTGGCACTCTTGTTATTTAAAACTTGAAGCCCTTGGCACTTTAATTACTTGGAATTCCAAGTACTTCATACTTTTAATTCTCAAAACTTCAATTTTACTTGATACATTTCAAACGAAAACTTTAAGGTACTTGGCACTTCGAGTACTTGACACTTGTAGAACTTAAAACTTCGAGTACCCGAGACTTCAAGTACTCGGGCACTTTTAGTATGCTGTACTTGGAGTACTGGCTAGTTCAAGTACTTCAACAATTACTAGAAAAACATTTACCTCTCCTTCACTCGCTAATAACTTTAGTACCATCATATCGATCCTATCACCATCTCCTATTGTATTTCCAACCGTTTTTACCCTCTCTCTCTCTCTCTCTCTCTCTCTCTCACACACTCTCTCTCCCTCATCCTAATCATCTTTTGAATCACCTTTTTATCACCATCGCCCGAAGCTAAAATTCATCGTCTCCCACTCCTGCGTGCATATGCATATACATAAGTGCACACGTACTATATATATACATATATCCAAGAGATGAATGCATGCGAGCACGCACGTTGTACACCAGCAGGGACAGTGGAAAACCGCCATAACGCTGTTGTCAATGCTGCTCGCTGGCTAGCTTGCTGCTGCTGCTGCTGCTGCTGCTGCTGCTGCTGCTGCTGCGTGCACCTAATACCGAGGGCGTCGCGAGGCACGTTGAACGTGCAAAACAATGGTACATAGAGGATCGCGTGGCACAGGTATACGCACCAATGAGAAAAAAAAATGATAATTGTATGCGAAGACCTTCGTACGTGACTATCGCAGGATTTAGCGATGAATACGTGAGTTATACAGATGTACGCATATGTATATATGTATATATGTATATATGTATATATGTATATATGTGTATATATATGTATATATGTACTTATCAATGTCTATACACGCGTGAGTGTTATACGATATTTCGCTCGAGCGTAAAAGTGTTTATTACAAAAGGTGACACCGTCCGAGATAAATAGAGGGAAACAATACTCGACTGATAAAGCGTATCTCGTACCCGGGGGATTGATAAATCAGCCTAAAAATAACAATTTCTTCTCGATCCGAGGCTATTTTGCATCCGTATAAAAATCTTCGCAATTTTGATAAAAAATTATCGTTATTATTTGTTGTTTTTCTTTCTTATTCAACTTCGATTTTTGCCATGTTCGATCCCGTGTTCGATCAATTCCTGTACTTTGCATTAAAAAAAAGTAAAAATAGAAGAATGAAAAAACAAAAATTGTATATTTCTTGTATGCACTTTTTTGGTTGCTCAAGCGCTCGAAACGAGTGTAAAATCGACGATTTAATGAACCAGAACGTCTGTTTATATTTATACTCGGCAATACGGTGGAATTTCTTCCGAGGAGTCGGATCGATCGCGATTACTAATTGAAATGTACAAGGAACTAGGTCGTTCGTTACATTAATTTTGATTTTTTGAAATTATTTATGTGTGAACGCGCTGGATAATTTTTTGTTTTGCTTTTTTTTGCAAAAAATGAGCGTATTTTATTGAACGACTTTGGAACGTACTTGTAGATGAAGTGGCGACGCGTATGCATATGGGGCATTAAAATGTACAGCGGAGATGTTGTACGCTTCCCTCAGTTTCTCTCTCTCCCTCTCACTCTCTCTCTCCCTCCCTCTCTCTCTCTCACTCACGTATGATGATCGTATGGGAACCAGAAGCGTTTACTAATTGATTTTACCCGACAAACCACTTACGCAGGATGCGTGTAGAGCTTCTTGCTTATAGACCTTCTCGCTTATAGACTAGAGCAGGGTAAACGAAATTAGAATCCCATTAGCATTCGCTCTGGTACGTAAAGAGAGAGAGAGAGAGAGAGGGATGGAGAGTCGCGAGAGAACCCGATGAACGCACGTACGAAATCCATCCGGTGGGAAAACATGTCTTTCAACCTCCTGACCATCGCGAACCAAAACCCAGAATGAACCAGAAAGATGACTCTTACGAGAAAGAGAAAATGTTCACCTTGTTTCTTACTTTTGAGTGTGTTTTAACGAAGTGAAATTCACATTTTTTCATTTTTTCTGTCAGTTTGAATTAATAATTTGGAATAAAATTGACAAAACAATCAATAATGATTAAATATATTTAATTTGTTTATTTTTTTTTTCGTATGGAACGTTGATCATTAGTTTGTCCTTATTTCCTCTTAGAAAATAATTTATTAATCGAAATTAATAACGAGAGAAACTTTCGAAAAAAATTTAGATTCGATTTGATTTTCAAATATTTTTCAAACGTTCCCATTTCGCAAAAGTTCGTATCGTCGTAAACATTGCACGACGAATATTTACGTGTTTAGCCTGAATAATTTTATAACTTCGTATTTTTAACATTTTTCTAAATTTATTTCTCGTCAAAAATCTCGCGAGAGTATTTTGATTCTCGAGCTCTCGTGACACTTCCGGTAACGTAATCCCGATTGGCTATAAATCTCGGTGAACGGACACGTAAAAGCAGAAATCAAGGAGGAAGGAGAAAAACCTGCGCTCACGTGTCGTCTGAGCAGCCTTGGCCTTCGGCCAAGCTACATGAAATAAAAAAAAGTCCCACTAAACCCTGGAAAAAGAAAAAAAAAAAAGAGAGAGAGAGAGAGAGAGAGAGACAAAAAAAAGAACGAATGTTTCACCTCGAAATTCTCTCGTCGTTACGAATCGATGCGGGAACCGAGTGACGAATGTGCGACTATACCGAATAAGGGATGTGACAAATTTTGGTCTTCCGCTAACGCGTTTAGGTAAATCATAGAGGTTTTCTCGTGAATCGGAAACCATCGTTTATCGTCGAACCGTATTATCATTGACGTTCTTCTTCTTCTTCTTCTTCTTCTTCTTCTTCTTCTTCTTCTTCGAAGAAAAAATACAATTGACGGAAATTCGTATTTTTGAATTTTTTTACCATTGAAAAAAAAATCGTTCGGCCTGTATACCGGGTGTCCCACTTTAATGCAGTAAGCAATATAACGGGGGTGCTCTTTTTTTTATAAAAAAATACTTGTACATTTTATTCCGTTTGATTAAAAATGCGAAAGTTGATTAATGTCAAATTTACCCGAAGTAGGAAATATACCGGGTGTCCAAAATGAACGTAAATAAAGATCCGTAATATACCGGGTGTCGGCTGCGAGCAAACCGCGGGATATGCTGGGCGATACATTAAGACGGGATATTTAATATACCGGGTGTCCTAATCGTATCGAAGGTGAAATATACCGGGTGTCCTATTAAAATCCCTTACAAAATATACGATTTAGCCCGTTCGAATAAAATGGCGAATATACCGAGTGTAGCTTCGAGAATCGGACCCGAAATATACCGGGTGTCCTAAAAACAACGGCGATAAATAAAAATAAATATTGCGAACGTGGTTCGTCCGCGACGTGGATAAACGAGCGTAATTTACGTTCGTGTTTTTATACGTACGTACCGTGTATATCTGTACAAGGTAGACGAAGGTATAATAACACGGAATTGCAGCTCGAGTAAAAGCATCGATTGTAAATTGAGAGCAGTTCTGGTTAATCGCTCGAAGCTGTCGAGGAAACGGGTTTTCTCTCACTTGGTCGGTAGTAGGGACTCTCGATGATCGTTCGAAAAGAGACGGTATATGTATATATATATATATATATATATATATGCTCACAATCAGTGGCGCCTAATTATACATTACTAGATCCGCGCAGTATACCCCACGATATATTATTAAATTGTAATCACAGATTTTTCAGTGCCCGAATTATTGAAGCGCGACCGATTCGTTTTTAAGCACGCCGTTTTTAATACGACAAAAAAATTAAAAATAAATAAACAATTAAAAACGATTACGATTAATGATGAATAAATTGAATTTGTAATTGAATAAAAAAAAACATCGAATTTTCGACGATTCGTCGAATCTTTTCTATTCTCCGATTAATTTACATAAATTGGTAAACAAAAAAAAATGCTAGTCACGTTGTATTTTTTCCGCAGGACAAGGTTCGTCGAATTAACGTTTTTTAATTTCCTCTTTCGTTCTCTCGCGGTTTTGTCGTAAGGCTGCTGCTTGTAACTCCGTATAAATGTGATTCGCATTGTGTCAATCATTCATGAGATTATATATATATATATATATATATCTAAGACATACGCACTGTACGCACAATTGGTCTATGCGGTAGCGGCAAATAGGAACATACACAAAGTGCCGCGAGCAAAAGTTGCCGAAGGCCACAACACAGGATACCGTGTTGAGATGCAGGCCTGCCTCTCGGCGTGACCTTAAAGTCTCTCACTTCCGTCAGCTGCAGGCTAATGGCGAATAATATATAATAATACCTAAGTTTCATTCCAAACTATATATATATATATATATATACAGTGTACATATATATATATATATATATATATATATATATATATGTAGATTGCACATAGACATATATAAATGCTAGGTGCCCCCTCGAGCCTTACTCGATCAGCTCGAACGTATTTCCACAACGTGGAAGGAGACGGTGAGTATATAATATAGACGAAGAGAGAAAAAATACACATAAACAAACAAACAAAAAAACATAAAAAACATTGAAAAAGGAAAAATTCCCATACGAGAAGCTGTTGCTCATTGGAAAATCCAATTGCAAGTCCAAGACTTTGTTCTTTTTTTGTCCACCACGGATTATCTCGTATAAAGAGTGGATAAAAATTAAGTGTCACGAATTAAAAATAAATAAAAAAACCCTCGGGAATTTACTCTTAATTTCAATCTTAAATTGTCGTTGATGATTTTCGATTCGGGCTTCTGCACACGAGGAAGCGAGGGTGCGTAGCACCCGAGTCATAATAATTATTCTCCTATCTATCTATCTATCTATCTATCTATATATATATATATATTGTATTCTATTTCTCCGAGTGTCTTTCTCACGTTCTCGATGCGCTGCCACGATTATGCGAAATGACGATTCCGTGTTTTTCACGGACGTGCGAGTTCGCTCTCTAAGACACGACATATATATATATATATATATATATATATATATATATATATATATATATATATATATATATATATATATATATGCCTATTTTTTCTCCTATCTTTTTTTCTTCAATGCCTCTTCCCTCCTCCACGCTACGCTTCCTCTCTCGTATCGCGCTTGCGTCGCGCGCCGTAGAGGGCGCTCTCTCACCCTGTCTCTCTCTCTCTCTCTCTCTCTCACTCACTCTCCGACCGTGCGCGGCGCGACACACTCCGCTAACTAGGAAGCAATGAGATGAGAGGCTCGCTCGCTCGTCGCACGATAATATACATATAGGTAACGTTCAAGGAATCAGGCTTTCAAGAGCGTACGTGTTCGTTGCGCAAATCCCGCGTGGCATCGGCCGAGGCAACGATGAAGGTAGAGGGGCGAGGAGGGGGGGGGGGGGGGGGGGGGGAGTGAAGAGGAGGGGCAATCGATCCTTGGTTGTTTGATGTGCGCGACCATATCGGCACCGTCGGAAACATCAGAGATCTCGACGACTCAACCCCCCCCCCCCCCAACCCCCTCATCCCTTCGTTGAGGTAAAACCGATTCACGCACCATGCCTTTTTTTTTATCAGCCACGTGTGATCGGTTTTTTTTCTTGTTCTCGTTTAATTGGAAAACTCGTCGAATGTTCCACGAAGTTGAAATAAATTTGTTTCTTATTATTTGATTATTTTTATTATTCTTGCGTAGAAAAAAGAAACGTTAAGGGGAATTTTGAGAAAAATTTTGAAATTTTTGCGGTGGAGAATTTTTTTTGAAAAGAATTTTTATCGATGTTGAGTGTGTTGGACGTTTTTTTTTTCTTTTTTTCTTTTTATATTTGTTGATCGTACACGTCGTCTCGTTTATTCGCCGAGAGAAGTTTTAATGTTCCACGAGAGTTTGGGTTTGGAGCCGATCGTTCGTCGAAAATATAATTGTTTTCGTTATTTTATGTCATAATTAATTAATCGTAATGTTTCCCGCGAATAAATACGAATATCAATTGCGAGAAAATTAATTACAAATTAATTATAAATTTATTATTTATAATAAGCGAATACAAAAATTATAACGAAAGACAGTTGTTTTTTTTCTAAATAAAAAAATTAAAAGTCGCTTTTTATACGGAAAAATAATAACGACGATTTAATCGTTGAATACGAAGTCGAAGCCGATACGCTGCACGCTGCAACGAGACGGTTCTCGGAGAGCTCCTTCGCGTCGGCACGCAGGAAACGCGAACGCCGCGACTTATCGCGATTACGGCGAAATTATTAAAACAAGCGTGACATCGAGCGATAATGAGTGTCTCTCTCTCTCTCTCTCTCTCTCACTCGCGGGTCGAGAAATACGTCGTAAGAAACAACGCGGATCACATACGTAAATTGATTCCGGCGCTCATAATTTTATCCTTTATTTATTTATATTTTCGTAAACGTAACCATTTTTTATTTTCCTCTCGTTAATTTCTCACATTATTTCTCAACGTCTCCGATCCCTCGTTATTTCCATCGATGAATTAATTTGTTGCTTATATATAAAAAATATATATAAAAATACAAAAATATATAACAAAAAAGATGACAAAATAATAATTCGTCGATTTATATTTTCGTTTATTTGTATCTTTTGACATTATCCTGCCCCTCGCTCTCTCATTTATTTTATTCACTCAACGATCGTTTATAAAACATAATCCGTTCCCGGTACATTACGAAAATGCTGATTCTTGGCCAGAAATTTATAACTCTAGTTCTTCGCTACATGCCGAGCAATAATTTATCGACAAACCTCGATCAAAAAATGTAAAAAAAAAAAAAATTGAAAAAAAAAACAAATCGGAGAAAACACAAAAAATAAAATTTCAAAAAAAATTTTTTTTCAAACTTTAGTTTGAGGGTTGAAATTTTTCACCCCGACGTCATATCGGCCTGTCGGGACGGCCGACAGATTAGTGTCCGATGTTTAAGTAAGAATTTGGCAACCGGCCTTCTCTCCCTCGCACACTTTTTCAGCTCCTAATTGCTCGGGATTCGCGTTTACGAAACTCGTCCCGTTTCGAAGCAACGCTAGTTTTATGTCGCGTGTGGAAAAACCTTGAGATCGCGAATATCGCTTGTCTCTCCCGTCTTGTTAAACGTTACTTTTTGCTACGTTTGCGAAGAGTAATAGCTTCTCGTGTTAATACACAACTCAAGAATAAATATAATAACGTTTGCCGGCAGATTTTCACGTGTAAGATACGCGCTTAATGTACGAAAAATGTTAAATTCTCGTTTTACTCGGTTAACACGAACAATTGGCAGCGTTGATTATTTCGTATTACAGGCAACAACGGCTGTTTACAAATTTCGACCATTTTCCTCTGCCCAGCCGGAAGTCTATTTTCATGGATTAATTGCGCAATTAACGAACGTAAGATATTTAACGTAATTATTAAAAAAAAAAAAAAAAAAAAATAAGTAAAAAAACAATTTTTGAATAATTTTTATTTTCGGATTAATTCAAAATTGTTTGGAATTTTTTATTACGAAGTATTTTGATATTGTAAAATAAAAAAGAAAAAATAGAAATTGAAAATAAAATAAAAATAAAGGTGCGAGTTTGAAAGGAGGGATTGCCACGTAGATAGAAACAAAAAATGAGAGATAACCCCGATTCGAGGAAGAAAAATGTCGTTACAGATGCTATTTCGTATGTTAATGCGAATGGTGGCGGGGGAGAGGGCCTTGAGATTGAATTCGCGAATCGTCGTCGCGCGACCTCGAATCGTTTATTCGTGGTCAGCGTTAGCCACTATCTTCGGAATATAAAAAAGCTCGTATATATAGTTATAGTACGTGAGTAATTACAAAAAAAAAAAAAAAAAAAAAAAAAAAACATAAAATCGTCGTTGACGTCGCGTCTCGCAAATGTAAACTCAAGTTCGTACTCAAGATTCGATTTAAAAATTTTAACTAGAGTCTTGACTCAACTTTGAGTCTCGCAGTTAAATTCAAACGAAAATTCGAACTCGAGTCTCGAGCCTTGAATTTTAATTCAAACTCGAACTTGATCGGAAGTTTAATTTTTAATTCGACCTGATTAAAAAAAAAAAAATTTTAATCGGGACGAAATAATTTTTAAAAAAAACATCGTTCGTTATTTTATCGATAAATCATATAGGAAAAAATTATTGCAAAACGTATACGAAACGCAACATCGGTCTGTTTGTCGTCGACGAAAATCGTCTCGATAGATTTATGCAACGCACCATCCCACCGTCTGTGAGAACCGACGAATGGACCAAAGAGAAAAAGTGAAGTGAAAAAAGAAACGATAAAGACACGAAAATGTTATACGACTTCCACATGCGGTACGGGAATTGTCATTTTTCAATCCACGCGCAAACACACTCGTTATATTTATATATATACATATATATATATATATATATATGCGTATATCTATTTGAAATTTTCTAAATATAAATATAGCGACCACGTGGGTTCATATATTCGATACCGAGCGGTCTGGTGTTGTAAAGATTGAATGAAACCGGCGCGGTGATAAATGTTAGGACCAACGACGGTCTACGACGCAGTCTGCGCTATATATTTCGGGGTATAATGTGTGGCTTGTATTTGGCAGTTTGGGGCAAACCGAATATATCCCCGAAGGTTCCTTGCTCAAAGGTCGGAACTTAATCACCGTTTCTACACACACCGGGTGCACAGGCCTCGTATATATACACGTATATATACAGACACACGAGTAAAGAGAAAAGAGACGAAGGGAGAGAAAAAGAAACGAATATAACGCGTACCAGGGGAAAAGTATGGTGGACCCAGGGGTTAGAAGACCTGCCTCCAACTTCTTACGTACGTCTAGAATAAAAATAATCGAGCCAATCTCAATTTTATTCCATTTTAATACGATTTTAACAACTTTTTCTCGAAAGATTCTCAAAGTAAAAATAAAACGTAAATTTCACATTTTTATTCAAAGCCTCGGGATTTTTTCGTGTAAATTCCAATGGTTTTGACAGTTGACAGGGTGGATGATAATATTGATGAAGAATGGATGAAACGTGTGTAAAAATTTAAATTGGCTCGATTGTATTTGAGAGCGTGTGGAGACGCGAGATTGGCGCAGGGTCGCGAAATCCGGAACGTCGGTACGGTCAGCCGGCATTTGTTGTTACTGTAGCGAGAGATGAAAGGGAGAGTCTCGCGTTACGCGTGTGTGCGATATATGACACGACTGCAATCGAGAGCACGCTCGCGCAGGCGATGGATCCAAAGCCGGCTTCTTTTCCCGAGTATAATACGTTATTGCTGTATATACGCACGTTTTGTACTCTAGCGACGTGTATATTATATGTAACTATATGTTAGTGTGTGGGTCTATATATTTACGTATTTATATATGAGAAAAGCAAGAGTTAACGTATACGTGTATCGACTCACGTACCGCGAAGGATAATTCCAGACCGAGTGGAAAAATCAACGATTACGGATTCAAGGCCTCGACCGAGAGCGATTAGCCGAGTATTATACCACCGCGCCACCGTTCAAACCACCACCATATGGCCTGTACCACCGCGAAACCCGTTTCAACTTTTCTGTACGAAGAGCCTCTCGTGTTTCACGGTGATATCGTTGCTGCGCTAGGATTTTACAACGAAAATCACGATTCTGTCATTATCTTTGTGGTTATAAGGGAATGGGAGTTGGAAGAGCGAGATTGACAGAGAGGAAATTTGACAGATGAGGGATGACAGTGTCGAGGAGAATAGAAAAAAAATCTACGGGATAGAAATTGACAGGATAAAAATGACAAAAAGTGACAATTACGGTACGAATTTTGACAGAATAAATAATTGACAGGACGAGAATTGACAGCTCGGAGATCGATAAAGAAAAAGCTGATTACGATCTAGATTTCGACAAGATTAAATTTTAAATAATTCTACTTGACAGCTCGATAGTTGACAGAATAGATGACAGGACCAGAAATTATAAAACTTAACAACACTCGCTAAAAGAAACATTGAATGCAACGAAATTCGAGTTTATATAATCGCTATTGACATCCTGTCAATTGACAGTTTGACTTGACAATTTTTCATTTACCGACTCTATATCTCCTCATCGATGTTACCGATCGACGATATCGAATTTACCCACGATGAATAAACGCGTTCCGACCAACTCGGCCGAGCCTCCGGATCCAGTTCTAGCGTTAAAAAACTAGGCCAGGTACGTCGTACACCACGTGTACACCACGAAAGAATATTCCCATGTACATATTTTATATAAAATCGCGTTCGAGAGACTCGTCTCGGATCGCGCTTCCTCTTCCACCCCGATGATTACTACCTCGCGCCAAGGAACGTTCTCCAACCGTATAATGTCATAATCATCGCACATAACTCATTTGCAAATTCAATTATGCCAAGAGGTGCGAATGCTATGAAACGTCATTTTTTCCTTCTCATGGTTTTTTTTTCATTTTTTTTTGTTTCTCTTCCTCCCTTCCCGACCTCTTTCCCAGCGGATGAGACATCTTTCTTCATTCGTTTCTACGAATTCTCGAGGGTGCGGGTGAAAAATACGATCGACGATCGTTCGTCACGAATTCATCGATGATCTACGCGATCGTCGTTACGCCGATATTTCTTCAAATTCTCAGAAACGACGCGACGACTATTACGGATGTGATTTTAGTCACGTGGAACGTTAACGCGAGGCAATTAATTTGTCCATTAGAAGATCGCGGGCTATTTTATTTTTATTTTTATTTTAAACGTTTTCATAGGTCACGTAAACGATATTTTGAATGAAAACAATGGCGTTTTTTTGAAAATTGATAAATTTTTCGATTTTTGTTTGATTTTATTTATTTTTTATTCAATTCTTTCGACTCGAATTTTGATTGCAATTCGAATTCGAATTTTGATTGCAATTCGAATTCGAATTTTTATTCGAGTTCGAATTAAAATTTTCATTCGATTTCGAATGAAAAAGGTTTGCACTCGAGCTTGACGTCGGAGCGTTCGAACGGTAGTTATGCAACGATCAAAAAACCACGAGTCGAACGCGTCCTCGATTTATTTTGCCGATGCGCTCGACGAGCCTATCGCTCCTTTTTTTTCCTGTTCCCCTTGCAAGGGCATGGACAATTTTGATCCGTCCGGCGAATGAACAGCTCGCTAGAGATTCGCGCAGAGCGCTCACAGTTACGAGATTTGCGTTGCTTATTAGAGACGGCGGTGTATGCTAATTCGCTAATACCGTAACAACCGTGAGGATTATACTTTCAAATCTCAACCGAGAGAGAAAAGATAGCCGACTGCTCGACGTCCCGGTATAAAATTTTCAACGCACACAAACACGTACGTCATTATTTATTTGTTTACATTTCACTTTATTTATGTTTACGGATAAGTCAAATAATTTAATTTTTTTCGCCAAATCTTTTTTAATTCAATTATTTCTTCACATTTTAATTGATTAATTCGTTTATACTTTAATTTGTTTATTTATCTTTACGAATAAATCACGATTACAATTTTCCTTTTGTTTTTACAAAATATTTTTCATTTATTTATTTCGTTACATTTTACTTTATTTCTCTTCTTTTAATTAAACGATTAAATTAAATTAAAATTTTTTTTTATTTGTCTTTATGATATAAATCGAATTCTTCGTTCTTTCTTTTTACAAGACATTATTGATTTATTTATTTGTTCGCATTAAGCTTGATTTATCGAGTTATTAATTATTCTCGTTTTTTTTTAATTAATTAAATTGCTTACATTTCACTTTATCTATCGACTTATTTATTTCCCTTCTTTTTAATTAATTTAATTGACAGCATTTCACTTTGTTTACGTTTAAGTATAATTTAAATATTTCTTCATCCATTACGTTTTCATCGATATGAAGAATTCAAACATCGCATCGACACATCGTGTTCGCGTTATCGGGAAATATTATTTTACGACCTATCAATAATATTTCTGTTTGCATACCGCGCGTCCATCAAAAGCCTAACCCACGTCTCGGCATTTCCTTAATTCGTAAATAAATCTTTTTCCGCGCCTAGCTCGTTTCTTTCTTCGTTCATTTTTTTTCTTTTTGCACCGGTGATTCCGACGATCCGTAACGAGACGAGGAATTAAAAAAAAACATTTTAATAACCATGTCGGATCGCGAATCCGCGAGAAATCCCGACTCGAATCAAAAACAAAAATTAATTAAAAAATCAAGAAAAAGCAAGAAAAGTCGATAAAAAAAATCCTTTTTTATTTCTCAAACTCAGCTGAGAAAATAGAAATTTCCTTACTTACACGGAAAAATTTATGATACTTCGTACCAACGAATTAAATTTACCCGTGTGTGAACGAGGTCGAAGACATAATTTTCTTTTTTTTTCCTAAAAGAAAAAAAAATGTGAAAAATGTTTTTGAAAAAAATTTCATATAAACGAAACCGTGCCTGAAGCGTAGTTGAGACGAGATGAGTGGGAGGAGAGAAAGAGAGAGAGAGCGAGAGAGAGAGAGAGCGAGAGAGAGAGAGAGAGAGAGAGAGAGAGAGAGAGAGAGAGAGAGAGAGAGAGAGATGAGGCGATAGATTATCTCGACCGATGCAAAAATCACTCTCCTCCACGGTCGCCGTTGCCGCCGCCGCCGCCACCACCACCGCCTCTGCCGCCACACTCTGAGATCACATCTGATACGTGCTTGCACCGGGCCTCGCTCTCGTATACGCAGAGATCGTGGGAAAAGTTCGCGGACGATTGCGACTCTCGCGTTTCGCGCTCGCACACTGCGCTCACGGCTCACGTTTCTATAATTCTTTATACGTGTATATACATACATATACATATACATATATATTTATATATGTATATATACGTATAAAAAATTATATATATATATATATATATATAAAAATACACGTGTGTATGTAATCATCGCCTCTTCCTACTCGAATGCCGGCATCCAGACTGATTTTCCAATATAATTCCGAGACTCGTACAACACGAGGTAAAATTTCATGGAGGGAGGGAGAGAGAGGTAAAACACGAGAATTTTTGAAAATATGAATTTTTGGAAAAGTGTTTATACTCGAATATCTTTGTCAGGTAAAATTTGGATTTTAATTAATCGAAAATAATATTGAAAGTTGATGTATGAATATTTTCGAAAATTGAAATAAATTTTAAAAATTTTGAAAATTTGTTGGCAATTCGTAAATAGAACGAACGATATTTGAGGTTATGTTTGAGGCTAAAAACTACGGAAGGAGAGAGGGATAGAGGGAAAAGTGTCCAACTCGAAACGGAAAGACCAAAAAACGAACGTGACAAAGTGATGGACGTACGAGATTCGTACGGTAAAACGAGCGTTGAGAGATATTACGCACCCAATAGACGATCCACATGGTCAGGCGTCCAAGCTGTACGCGTATAATGAGCATATATATATATATATACATAGCTTCTATGTACACAAGGTCCCTACTAAAATTATCTACGAGGCTTTCTATCAAAAATTAACCAAACTCGATTTTTATAACTTTTGTTTTTTTCTCAATCAAATTACAATTATAAATATTGCAAACTATACAAAACGCTCGAAATTTTTCTCATTGTACTCAATTTTTTATTTTCTCGGAAAGACTCAATTTCGAGTAAAAAAAAAAGAGAAATAAATTGAAAATATTAATTCGAGTTTTCTAATATTTCTAATTTTCGAAACGTCGTATTGCAAATTATACAATTGTTGGTAACGTCGACATTTTCTCGCACGATTTATTTTCAAATTATTTCTCAAAAAATGCAATTTTTAATCAAATCAAAAGAAAATAATTAATTCTATTTATTTAACCGTTAATATTTCTAATTTGCAAAATTTCATGAAATTTCGTAATATTTCGTGTAAAAAGGGATTGTTCGCTTTGCAAAAAAAATATTTTAAAATTGTAAAAAATTTTAATTGGTCGAGTCGAGACGGAACGTCCCGTATACGCGTACGAATGAAAATAAATACACGAGACTGCTTGTCCTCCCCGTGAACACAAGTCCATATAATATATAATACCTACAGCGAAACGCGGCATAGAGATCTGTTGCAACGAGCGCGCAAACCGAGATGCAAAGTAGCCGGGGAAAATAATATTGCGAGGCTGCAGCAGCAAGTCCGAGCTCAAAGTTATCGTTCCGGCTGGCCACTAAATATCGTATATTGCATCGTACCATATGATATACACACACATATATATATAGCGAAAAGGAAGAGAACAGGCGAGCAAAAGGAGGTAAGAGTCGTGTGCCCGAGCGTAAACGCATGTGCGCATGCTCCTTCTCGCCTTCGCTAATACCCATATATATACATATATATATGGGTATATGGGTATATCTTGACTATAGCACGCAGTCTGAGATCCCGAGTTGTACACGGTGGCTAGATCTTGTATATATATACAGGGCGATTTTCCTAAGTTATAGCACCATTTATTCTGGGGTAGATGGGACCACTACAAACAAAAAATGCAAATAAACATTAGGGATATTTTTAATAGTTTACGAGATATCAATTTTTGAAGGTTGTCCAATCAGCGCGGCGAGAAGCGTTGGAGCGACGCACTCCCCGCCCTATCCGTAGATATAGCACAGTATAGGGCGTTACATTTGGGATCGCAAAATTCAGAGCAGTCAATTATTATTATTTTATTACGCAGTCATTTTTATTTGTCGGTCATTGACTGCTCTGAATCTTGCCGAGAAGCGTTGGAGCCGCCCACTCTCCGCTGTAGCCGCAGCCTAGCCAGTCAAAGCCCGACAAATAAAACTGACTGCGTAATAAAATAATAATAATTGACTGTACAAATGTAACGCCCTACACTGTGCTATATCTACGGATAGGGCGGGGAGTAGGTCGCTCCAACGCTTCTCGCCGCGCTGATTGGACAAACTTCAAAAATTCATATCTCCTAAATTATTAAAAATATCCTTAATGTGTATTTGCTACTTTTGTTTGTAATGGTCCCATCTACCCCAAAATAAATGATGCTATACTTTAAGAGATTCACCCTGTATATATATAAATTTTACCGTGTACAACTCGGGATCTCAAACTGCGTGCTACAGTCAAGAACGATTTTTCAAAAAATACAAAATGACGAAAATTCTTTCCTCAAATGACAGAACAAAATTCCCAAGATTATTGTAAAAAAAACAACAACAAAATTGTGAACATTCGAATATTCTCCAAGTGCCATGATTCGAGTCGAGAGAGTTTAACGAACGAACAAAAAGACGTCGCTATTTCGTATCGTCGTATATTTATTTATTTTTGAGATATGTACGTTAGATAACGATTTTTTAACTTTGTCCCACGAGATCAACAAAATATTACACCGTCGTTCGAAAAATCCCATTGGCGGAAAAGTCTGAGCGATGAATTAAAACAAAAAGGATAAAAAAATTAATTTAAAAAAAAAAAAAAAAATTCTTCGCGCGTAGAAACGTGCCGGTCGGTTTTTTTTCACGCCAGCATGATAATGATCTGAAACAATATACTTAGCGGGTTCTGTTGTGATAAGGACAGAAGCGCGTTCGTAAAACTCTAGGCTCGGTGTCGTAAAAGGCGGCAGCACAAAAAAATAAAATAAAAACAACAGAAAAACAAGTCACGTGGTTATTCATTGGCCATTAAACGAACGCACGTTTCAGAGTCGACTCTTCTGTTGGTGTTATACATTGAAGCATTGAGTGTGTGTGTGTGTGTGTGTGTGTGTGTGTGTGTGTGTGTGTGTGTGTGTGTGTGTGTGTGTGTGTGTGAGAGAGAGAGAGAGAGAGAAAGAGAGAGAGAAAGAGTGAGCGAGAGAGGGGGAAGGGGGGGGGGGAGATAGTCGAAGCGAAAATGCAAGAGAGTGCGAATCCCCGACGACGGGTTCGGTGACACGGTGTCATTTCCGTGCCCCGTGTACCGTGAAAAAAAAAATAAACACACGGAACGTCGGTGCACACAGACATTGTTCGGAAGAGAAGTAAAAAGAACCGACGGCGATGGAGATAGAGAGAAAGATAGAGGGAGAGAGAGAGAGAGCGAGAGAGCGAGAGAGAAAGGGTGAGGGAGAGGGAGGGAGAGGGAGGGAGGGAGGGAGAGGGAGAGGGAGAGGGAGAGAGAAAAAAAATACCGCCGTGGTAACTGCGATAGATGGCGAGTGAGATAGACGCGGCGTACACGAAGATGTAGTGCGTTAGATAAGCTTGTGTACAGATTCGCAAACAAACAAAAAAAAACACAACACCAACAACAGAAAAGAAAATGTGTTGGAAAAAAAAAAAATCAGCAGCCCATTAACCGATGAGATGCAAAATAATGCAAGCGCGTTGTGTTTTGCCGGTGAACGAGAGAGTCCGAGAGAGCGAGAGAGTCCGAGAGTGTCCCAGAGAGAGAGAGAGAAAGAGAGAGAGAGAGAGAGAGAGAGAGAGAGAGAGAGAGAGACGCGAGTGCCGTGAAAAGGAAAAAGAAAAAGAAAAAAGAAAAAATAAAAGGAAAAAGAGTATAAATCGCGTGTGCATGCGTCACGCGTCAAATCTTCGCATACATGCCCCCCCCACCCCCACGCTATTATGAAATAACGAAAACTGCATCGCTTTTTAAGCGCCATGCGCTCATCGTATAATATATATATATATTATACGATGGGCGCATATATATATATCAATATATATCGCATACAATTGGATGCATTTATATATATATATATATATATAAATGCATCCAATTCATTTATATATATATATATATATATATAAATGCATCCGATGCATTTATATATATATATATAAATGCATCCAATTGTATGCGATATATATTGCATAGAATTGGACGCATTTTTATGCAATTGCACTTTTGCCATAGCGAAATGTTCGGCAGGATTTTTTTTTATCAGGAGTTTCGCGCGATAATTCGAGTACGAGTAGAAAAAAATGAAAAAATAATGTGGGACGCTGTTCAATTCGGAGATATTTAAATTCACACGCGAATACTCAAATCGACGAATCGAATTTATAATTCGGTCATTCGAAATTAAACTCAAAATGGACCAGGCGAGCAAAATTGAAACTCGAAAATTCAAAATTGTCACTCGACGCAAAATTGAGAAAATCTGGAAAATTTATCGATAACGGGAAACGATTTAAAAAAAAATCGATAATTCTGAAACAATTCGATCGAACGCTTTTCTCCGGAGATACGTTCATCGAGAAAACACCTTCGACAAATAATCGTACGACGATGAACAAACAATTTTACAAAATCATACGACATAGCCCGGGTAACCCCAGCGACTTGTAAAACGACGCTCGATCGACCTCGTTCAGCGTTCGTCCCGTGTCGAAAAATTATTAATTAAATTTAATGACGCAGCTCGTTATTACAAACGCCCTTCACTTAAAATTGTGCAACGCAATTTCACGTTACGTCAAGCCCTAATACGATTTAAAAAAAAAAACTCGCTTCGTTCGAGAATAATAAGAAATATTGAAAATAAATAAATAAATAAATAAAAATATTTAAATATTTCATGACGTAAAAAAAACAAGGACAGAAAATAGAGAAAAAGAGAGAAAAATCGAGAAATCGAAATGAATAATTCAATTATCGATTATCGTTTCTGATCGATCAATTTTTCCCGTCGATACGAACGAAACGCGTATACCCTCTTCCGCGTATCCTCTCCCTCGCCCCTGTTATCACTCGTTCGAAGAAGGCCCCGTCGATCTTTTGGTAAGACGAAACGAGCCGGTCAAAGAAAAGAAGATCGGTAATATTATCATAAGGCAGCGATGAGGAGACGCATAACTGCAGTGGTGGAAATCGCTCTTTGAGCAATCGATTCGGACCCGAGCGAGATGAAACGAGAGGCTGCAGCGTGCGCGAGAGCAAACTCTTTCTCGACCTATTATTCCCCTGGACTCATTGAAAAAAAAGAGAGAGAGAAAATGAAAAAAATAAAATAAAAAAAGAATAATTCTTTTTTTATTATTATTTTTCGTTCTCTCTCTCCCTCTATATATATATATATATATATATATATATATATATATATATATATATGTATGTAAGTGCGAGCGTACTTCGTCGAGAGCTTCGAATCCTTTCGGAGATCCCCGTTCGGGGTTATAAGCTGGAATTATATCGAAGGAACGAAACGAGTCTCGGACGATCGGCCCCGTTCCGCGCGATTAGCTCCGTTAAGCGCTTGTACGCGTACGCTGCGCGAGTGAAGCTGCTTACAATATACACATATATACGGGTATGTGTGTGTGGGGGGAGGAGGGGGGGGGGGTTGCATAAGAGTGGGAGAAATGAGAAAAAAAATCCAATTCGCAGCTGCGATGATGCGCATCCCCCCAATGCAATTTTGGGAATCGAGAGGATAAACGCCCGGATAAGCGGAAAAGAAAATTATCCCGAGATAGACTCTCTCTGCGTTCCCGTTATCGAAACTGTCGACGCGAATGAAAAATAAAAAAATGATGTTTTTCAAAATAATTGACAAACTTGGACCGTCGTTTTTTTTTTTAAACAACAATAATTATCATTAGACCGTTTGAAATTACGAAGCAATATGTAATTTTCAATAATTACGAAATGTTTAACAGATGAAAAAAGAAAAAGAAAAAAGTTAAAAGAAAAAATCGTCAAATTTCAAGAATTCCCAAGATCAAAATAAATCTATATTTGTATCAACAATTACAAAAATAATTCGTCTTCGTTCTCGATTAATAATTCAAGGTAAACGATATTTATTTTACAAAATTTCGATTAAAAGTGCCAAAAGTGCATTTTTTTTAAGGGATGCTGGGGGAGGGTTAGTGTTCCTCAATTCGTTAAATCGTACGTATTGCAATGTGCAATATGCGCATTGTGAACTGCGCACACTGACACAGTGACACACACACACACACACACATGACGTACTGTGGTATATAGCACAGTGGCGGGCATCGGTCAGCTGACCGACGACATCCTGACCGAGTGCGATAGCTGAGCGCACCACGAATGTAGGACAGTGCAGCACGAGCCCATCTCCCCCCCCCCCTTTTCTCTCTCTCACTCCCTCTCGCTCGCTCCCTAGAAAATTCAGCGATTCTCGCAGAAAAAAAAAAGTAAAAATATAAAATGTCGAACGTAGATTAGAAGATTTAACGTGGGGGTGAAAAACTCGGTCACAGACAAGACATAGATACACACGTATATACGTATATATATACGTATATGTCGTTAAGTGTGTGATGTACGATTTGCCTCGGTCTAGAACGAATATAACGAGGCTAGAAAAATATCACAACGAGGGAGAACTTTTTGCTCGCGCTTCCGGCACAGTGAAAGCGTTACTCCGCTTATCAAACCACGACGAATTTACCGTTTGAGTTTACCACGATCGCGGTCGTATTATTGTTAACGCGCCGGAGGAACAAATGTTTACGTATGGGACGATCGAACGATAATTATTCTTTTTTTCTTTTTTCATTTCGTCTAAAAACGATTCTTGGAAGTTTTTTTGTTGTTGTCTGATTTCTTATTTTTATCAATTATCATCGACGCGTTGGATTTTGATTTTTTATCTGTGTCTGATTATAAAAATTACGAGATGAGCAATTTTTTCATAAATAATTTTTTCTTCGTCGTTGAAATGATTTTTGTCAATAGCGTTTAAAATATTTAAAAATTCAATCAATTGAACGAACTCGCTAGAAATAGAAATAGTTCGTAAAAAAAAAGTCAATAGTACAAATAGATAAAAATTGTCGTTGCAATAATTCGCGCAACCCGCGATAAGCATAAATAGGAAAGAAGCGAAGATCGTTATAAAATATTGGATGTGAATGACGAAAGTGCAAGCTCGCGCACGATGAATAGCGCGCCGTAATAAGACATCTTACGCGCACGCGCGTGCGCGCGCGCATACACATGTACGCACACGCGCACGCGCGCCGCCACCATAACGCGTATTACGAGAGCAACGGAGCGAGGAACGGTATTACAAAAGTGACAGTGAAATGACGAGCGAGAGCTCGCTCGTGGTTTCACTAGCTGAAAGCGATACACACATACGCGCATGCGCGAAACACAGACACGCGCGCATGCGCGAACACACGCGCAGGCGCACACACCTGCGCGTACACGGAGTATGAAAAGCGTGCTCTTACGCCGCTGCGTGCGCGTCTCGCGTAACATTAGAGAACAGAGACCTCGTGTGTGTTGGAGAAGGAGAGCGAGGGATATTGGCTGACTATAAAACGTGTTTATAAACGTATCTATATTTTTATTTTTTCTTCACCCGTGAACCATTACGCATTTTATAATAATAATTATTTCACGATACCATTATACGGGACGTTTCATTGAAAATCGACCAGTATCTAAGTCTCGAAATATTCCGCAAAAAAAATTGCAGTTTTATCGAATTTAATTAAAACTCATTAATTTTTCAATCAACGGGATAAAAACGGTAAAATTAAATCGAGACTGAGGAACATTAGTGTGACAATGGGTTAAAATGATCGAGTTATTAAAAAATCGACGCTCGCGTACGATCAGCCGCGCATGCGCGGCTGATCGCGTGGGCGCATGCGCGCATCGCCTCGTACGACGAACGCTCTCGGCACTCGCTCGGCCGAGAGTCGAGAGCGAGTAAAAGGAGACGAAGAAACGAGGATATTTACGAATAGGAGAGAAAAAAAAGCGGAGAGTCGGTGAGATGGAGATGCCGGAGAGAAGAATTATAGCCGAGCGTTTAGTGCGTAACTTCGAAGGGGAATGAGAGAGACAGAGAGAAAAAAAACGAAGAAGAAACGTACACGTTTGATGCACACGTGCTTCAAGGGTGAAGTCCGATCGCACGGTTTCGTAAAGATCCGACCAACACGCGCCTATACGTATACATACGCGTATATTAAGGGAAATGAGAAAATAGCGGAATGAAAGAACACACGTGTGTAACAGACCGGGTCGTCGCACATAAAAAAAAAAGAAGAAAAAAAAATAGAACCGACACGGTCCTATAAGAAACCGAGAAACGACCATTACGAATTCTCGTAATTATTTCGAAACTTTCGAAGGTATTGTTTTTTTTCTTCCTTTTTTGTTGTTGCTCTAACTTCGCTGATTCTCGTTAGTCTCGAGTGTAAAAAACAAAAACGGTAACGAGTTTATAATTTAATAAAATCGAGACAAAACGAAAAAAAATAATAATAATTTTGGCATTTTTTTATTTTTTATTGTTACGTGTCGTTAGGGTAATTAATTATTGATTAAATGAATTTTCGTTTATTGATTAATCGATAAATATCTAAGACTTAAAAAATTGTTATTAATTATCGACTTTTCGCTCGAGTCTGAATAATTCATTGGAGAAGAAACGGACGAACGAGTAATACGAGAAACACTGGTGAAATTGAGTCGAGTGCGGAGAAAATCGTTAGAGGGGTCTTATCGGGTTCAAGAAAGTTACTTTACAAAGGCCCGACGGGGCTTTTTAAAGTGGAAATTTGGCTGCGGCTTGCGAGATATACGCGTGTATATAGCTCGGTAAGAAAAACAGTGAGAGCCGAAAAGGTGGATCGAGAGGACGGAAAATACAAGTGGGTGAGAGAGGCCATCTAGTTACTTTGGGTAAAAGTGTCTGGTCTCTCTCTCTCCCTCTCTCCCTCTCACGGTGGTCACGATTATCCGTGACCGATAACGAAGACGACACGACCCAAAGTCGAGACTGTCTCGACTCCTCCGATAAAACAAAAAGCAAAACGTTATTCAAAATAACGATCGTTTTCTCAATTAGTCGAAAAAAAATAATTTTTTTTACTATTTTGTTTTGCTAAAATATTTTGTTTTTTCAAAAAACACAATTTTTCGTTTATCTCCGGTGTGGAAAATTTTTTTTTTTTTCTTCACTTTGCGAAAATTAGAATAATCCGGTTAGTTAAATTTTTCCAAAGAAAAAAACAAGTCGATCAATTTTATTGATTTTTTTAATTGAAAAATTTCAAATTCGATTAAATATTATTTTTGATTAGAAAATTTTCATTGCGTCCTTGTTTTATCTTTTTTTTTTCGTTCTTTTCGATCACTTCAAACGTCATTCCCCCACCACTCGAAAAATTCTTCACCGTGGTGTCTCTTCGTATCAACAAGCCCGTCGTGGTACTCGCGCGTCGAGAGCTTCCTTGTGTACAAGTTCCTCGTGCGATATTTGTTGCACTCTCGACTATTATCCGTGGATCTTATCTCTGTGACATTGTGCTATCTTCGTCGAGTGTCGCGATGGCCAAGGCAACTGACCGAGATAGTGATTGGTCGGTTGTGAGAAAAAAAAATTCAACGGCGACAAAAAAACAATAATAATAATAACAATTCGATAGGAAAAACGACGTTTCGATTATTTTCACCACGATCAACTCTCAACCATCTACCCTCGAATATTAAATTTAAAAACACGTGTCTAACGTTGAATTAAATTTTTTCTCAACAAAAAAAACCCAAAATCACATTAATTTGCAATTAAATGAAATTTCTCGTCGATTAAAAATTGCCAAATTTACAAATTGGTAATAACAAAAATACATTCTAGTCTCGTTTTCATAAACAGAGAAAAATCGTATTTAGAAAAAAATAAATAAAAAACTTAATTTTGCATTATTTCTGTTTACCTCGTCAACGACTCCGTTGGATCTTAATCGAAATAATTCGATGAGATTCGTTTCGTGTATTATTCCAGGATTACTATAACGTAAAGACAAAATTGGTGAGATTCGTAGGTGGTTGGTCGACTTTCCTTTTTTTATATACAAATATATATCGATATTGTTCATGGTTTTTTATTGTCTAATGATTGTTGCGAATGATGCTCAAGGGAAGAGTGAAAGAGACCGAGAGAGAGAGAGAGAGAGAGTACCAGTGGGCAGAAAGGCCACAAAACAAAAAAAAAAAAACAAGGGGAGGGACGGGGTTGGGGGAAAGAAAAAAATAAGGTAAAATCCAGTGGAGGTTCAGGGGAGGCCACCGCCAATTTGGCCAGCGAGATTAAGCCCCGCGAGAAAAAGAAATTGGAACTGAGACGGAAATTACGAATCCCACGACCATCTACTCCTCCCTCATATTCCTCTCCTCGTTCCTCGTCTCGCCACTCGCTCTCTTTTACAGACTCATTTTCGTCCTCTTATTTTTCTTTGCTTTCTTATTTTTTTTCTCTCTCTCTCTCTCTCTCTTTCTTTTTTTTTCTCCAAGTTCTTTCACTTTTGCCCTTCGTGCTCGAAGTTCAACCGATCCCAGGTCGTAAAGGGGAAAGACGACTGACGACCTCATTCTTCGTACTTCGTTCCTTAAGTTTATTTAACTTTGGCTGACCTTAGTTTACTTCAGTTTACTTTATTTGGATAGTTCGGGGTTACTTTCTTTATGCATTTTATTAGTTACCCAAATAATTAACCAGTTAATCACGTATTCAGTTACTCAGTTAATTAGTTAGCTAATTAGTTAATTAATTAATTAGTCAATTAATTAATTAGCGTATTAGTTACTTGATAAATTTTAGTTGGTCAATTTTTAGTCGGTAGTTCGTTAATTAGTTAATTAATCATTCGATTAATTAGTCACTTAATTTATTTGTTTTAGTAAATTAATTAATCGAGCTAATTAATTCATTCGATGATAAATACCATATATTACATATTTCTCGTTTCGATCACACCACGATTTAAAATAACAGACGAGAACCTCGTATTCTCATACCTCTCTAGGAAAACTCCGTGTCGATCGAGAAAAATGATCGTCTTGCTTCGACAGCATCGATAGCTCTTGTCTTGGGAGAACTTTTGCACTTAGCCAGAGCAGAAACAGTTTCGTTAAGACATCGTGTCCGCGTGGACGGCTGACTGCAGCGGAAAATCATTTCCTGTTATCTCCTTGAGGTGGAGCACGTGTCTCGAGTTTAGACGCTCTTTTATCTATATATACTCTATATATATATATATATATATATATATATATAAGCAACTATATACACATAAGTATAAATATATATATACGTCTACTTTTAGTGCTAATTTTATTATTCCATGCGGTAAAGCCCGAGTGCGCTACGATGCAGTATACTTTATCCTTACGATAAATCGAACGACCTTCTTCTCCACAAATACGTCGAGATAAAAATAAATCCAAAAAAATGATAAATTTTTTCAACAATTATAATCAAACAGCATCAATTGAATGAGAATTTTATTTCGAAGAATTTAATATATTATTATTATTATCATTATTATTACGTAAATATCAATTAGAAGAAAAAGAAAATTAGCCTTTTTATCATTTATCAAAATATATTTAAAAAAATAATTTTTATCGTTTAATTAAAAAATATCGATAAAGTAAAAAATTTGATTAGAGTCGGTTGGTGGTCGAAGGTGATAAAACGTTTGGATTTTATATTTGATATTATTTACAAACGCGTTGCAAATTTATCATTGGTGTTTAAAAAAATGAAAGGGAGGAATATCGTCCAGAGCTTGTAATGTTCCGTCGCTCGATCGTCACACAGGCTGGCAGTCGAGAGGAAATTCCGTCCAATCGGATCCCCTCTTGTCCGGAGATCACCAACTACAGAACCATCGCACGCTGTTGCACTGGCAACAAATAATATAATGTTGGCGCGACGAGACCAAGAGCGACGTAATTGCCGTCTGCAAATCGTTTTACATCGCCCACGCGTAACGTTCGAGGCACCCAGAACGTCGTTCGTTATTACACAGCGACTAGAATGTCGCAGAAACGTAAATGTCACAACGAGTCATTTTTTTTCCTCAACTTTCCACACGTTTAGCTCAAATTTTATCCAAATTCGAATTTACTTTGTCAGATTCGATTCAAATTTTATTTCGTATCGATTACAAGCCTGTTGTAGTCACGATTATCCCAATTTTGTCAAAATTTTGCTTTGGTCGATTTTGAGCAAATTTTTCATTTATTTTCGATCAATTTTTCATCAATTTTAGATCATTTTTGGGAGATTGAATTTTGGGCTTATTTTAATTGTGTCAATTTTGAATCAAATCCAAATTATTTTTAATTAATTTCTTTAATTATCTGGGTTTAGTTAAATTTCGACTTGACTTAGAATTGATTTTGTAGTCGAGGCTGTTTTTCAATATTTCATCTTTTCGAGAAAAATAACTGATTACTCTGTTTGTACAAACGCACACACGCATAAATATATATATATATATGTACATATATATATATATCAAGCGTGTCACGACTCTCTCCGAGGTCCTTGAACTTTACCGGGCACGGAGAAGCCTAATTACACTAATCAGTGGGGACTCAGGCTCTCTATGCCTATCTCTCTCTTTCTCTCTCTCTCTCTCTTTCTACATACATCCCTCTCTCACTCTCGTGATCATTAGATCGTGGCTTCGGCGTACACGATCCGCATAAGTCACCATGTCACACAGACTGAAAATATCGCATTTGTGTCCCCCGAGATTTCGCACGCCATGTTTCATTTCTTGTTTTTTTTTGCATCGATTATTATAATCGATTAAAAAATTGACAAACTACAAAAAAAATAAAAATAAAGTGTAGAAAATATCTTCGGTTTAATATTTCAATTTTTGTTTATTAATATCGACGTTATTATTTAATATTCCGGACGATATATCGAGACCGAGAAAGATTCGTATCGAAAAATTTCCCTGAAGCGATGAAAAGAGAAAAAAAATGGACCGGGGCTATTCCTATACCTGGGACCCGAAGCACGCTCTAGAATTAGTGCCAAGAACCATTAAGACCCAAAGGGATAATTGTATCTCTCCGTTCGTCTCGTTATATATACATAGATATATATGTATATATATATACACATAGATATATATGTGCGTGCGTAGATACGACGATTGTTTGTTAATTCTATCTCGCTTTTTCGACACAAGCAAAAAAAAAAAAAAAGAAATGCTACGACGATAAAAAAAGAAAAGAAATTTCGGTGATAATAATTATACACCGTTCAAATATATTTTTTTCATCTTTTCAACGTCGATGAAGAATTTGGAAACATCGCCTCTGGAAATCGGAGTCAGGGCGTATATAACGACGTGAAACGTCGACGAATTGTTTTTGGAAAATAAACATTCGAAAGAAACGAAAAAAAAAATTGGTTAAAAAAATCATATAATTAAAATAAAGAATTTTCCAGATTGAATAATCGATTACATGAACAAAGCTTGTAAAATATTGTCGATAAAATAATTGAAAATCGTTGAGGATAAAAATTTTCAAAAAATACATTATTAAGATTGAATTTTAATTTCAAAGTGTACAAAATGTAGAGAAAAATATTGAATTTTTAGTTGTTATGTTGTACACGAACACTTGTCATTGTATGATCATGGACGAGTCGTGTATAAAGGTCTGCAAATTTTTCATCATGGAGAATGGGAAAAGGGAGAGAGAGATAGATAGAGACAGTGAGAGAGGGAAAAAGGGAGAAACGGTCAGGCTCCCTTTGGTACGATAAAACACGTTATATATCAGTACATAGCAATTGCTGGGCACTTGCTACTATATAGTACTACACATATATATATATATATATATATATATATATACATAGCAATGGCTGGGTGCTCGCTACTACATAGTACTATTTCCAGGAGAGACATATAGAAACGACGACGCGGTTACTTTGTGGTCTCTGCTAATATCGCGTTTCCGAGTTCAAACGAGTTTGAGCGTCACTTCCATCCTCGACGACACGCGACTCTATGGCACACGACGCTCGACGGTGGTGGCTCGAAATTGCACACGCTCGTATGCAATTTGCGTCTACGAACGTGGACTGGCATATGCCACTCGCAATCATAGACAATTGTTAAATTGTAAGTTACAGAGAAACTCTATTCCTGTCAATTCTGTCAGTATCGATTCTGTCAATATGTTATAAATCAATTTTATATTTCATCGACACTTGCTACGTATCGATATCACGATTCTGTTGATTTTATCAATGTCAAATATCAAGCTGTCAATTTCGTTAATGACAGCGTCAATTCTGTCAATTTTTTCGCGTCAATTTTATATTTACGTGGATTTGTTTCGGGTTGGTGTGACTTTTGTCAATTTTATCGATGCTAAAATTGTCCTGTCAATTTTTTTAATGACAGCTTAGATGTAAATTTTCGTTCGATATAAGATTGTTGTTAACGTCTTTTATGTCAATTCGTAATCTATATTAACCTCGATTTTGTCTATATTCTTCCTGTCAACTTTGGTTGTCAACTTGTTTTCTGTCAATGTCATCGATGTCAATATCGATTCGCTGTCAATTTTCTCCAAACTGTCAATTTCCCTGTCAACTTCCATTCCGTAAATTTTTCTCGAATAGAAATTCCAACGTGTCAATTCCCTTGTCTCTGACATCACCTTCGTCGATCCACGTTAATGACAACCTCGATCTGTCAATTATCCGATCGCTGTCAAAACACTCGATCGAGAAAACCCGAACGATTGAACGGAAAATCCCTCCGGCGAGCCAATTATTTATTATTTACGATCGTATTTCTTCGTGCAACCCAGCGTGTTACTTCTGTTTCGTGTTCTTTTTTTTCCTTCCATCTCTTTTTCCCTTTTTTTTCCTTAATGCTCGAATGACCTCATCCAAGGTCCTTATAGACGTGCTATAGATCTGTGACGCTTCGGGACACAGAAGCAGCAAAGTATGAGCGACGACGAATTTTTTTTTTTTCCTTCGACCAAAACAAACCGCGACCGTTCGTTATAAGAGGCGAGCGACGAACGTGTGCTGCGATAGGTCCGAGAGACTACGCGAGGATAGTGAGAGTAGACGCTCGAGTGGACTGAGCGAAGAAAAAAAATGGGACCGCGGCGGGAGGACGAAAAAAAAACGGAGAAACAAAAATCTACGCGAGTTGTCGAGAGACGAGAAGACGTGTCGTCGGGTATGCAGGAGAGGCAACTACGAACAAGAGAGGGAGAGAGAGAGAGAGAGAGAGAAGCGATAAGAATCGAACCGAGCCAGACGGGTAGAGAAGAGTAGGCTTCAGGGCTAACTGCCTGTCAACAAAATTTCAGCGAAATAATCCTTTTCTTATTATTATTTTTGTTTTTCATTTTTCTTTCGTTTCACGTTCTTTACTTTTAATCCGCCTTTCATTCGCTCCTCGTAAATTTCTTCTCTCTTTCGCACAGAAAAACAAACTACAAATAATAATAATTGTTATTATTTTTTTAATTCAATTATATATTTTTGTTTCAAGATTTAATTTTCTTTTTACAATTTTATAAGCAATCGCTGATAACAATAATGGATATATTCGTATTATTTATCCACAATCATTGTTATAAATAATATATTAAAAATTAAAAAAAGAAATTTTTTTAATTGAGTTATTAATATTTTTCGTGATATATTTGACATCGTTAATTACCGGGCTATAGGACGTTGTGCAATCTGTTGCAACTGACGCGATCGATTAGCACGGTATCAACGATCCTGGATTATATATATATATATATATATATATATAGACATATGAAAGAGGAAGAGCGAGAGAGGAGAGTGAAGTGAAGCGCTCACGATTATATTAGTAAGCGCTATCACTGGGCAGCAACGAGGACTTTGCTACGTTTATTCCTGTCCGAGCGTTCGATATACAATATATATATATAAATTGTATATATATACAAATATATAGAGAGATGCATAACGTGCGCTGCATATAACAGGTGTTATCTACATCGACTAATCTATATATAAGTCCGAAAGCTGCACACAGTGTATTTCTCTTTGATTCGAGAAACGCGATTTACGTACGTAATTTTCAAAAATTCATTTTTCCATCGAAAATAAAAATAAAAAATCGATCGAAAATAAATTGAATTATTTGTTTTTTTTTTCGTAAAAAATTCAAAGATTTTTGTTTTTACGAAAAAAAAAATGAACGATTCTATTTATAATTATCGAATTTTTTAATCGAGGAACGATGAAATTTTTGATAGAAAAATATTGATTTATTTTATTGACGAGAAATTAATTTTTTTTGTTTTTTTTTTCTGTCGTTAATATTTGTTGTTAGACGGAGCTTCGATCTTTACCCAGGAAATACACGAGATTTTCTCGGCACGCATACGTTCGTTTATCATTTAAACGCGCCAGACGAAGAGGAAAAGCAGCAGGAAGCAAATTTTTTCGTGGTCCCGAGCCAACGTACACACGCAAAACTGCACGGCCAGGCGCTCGAGAGTTTCCCGATCTGATCTCGCCTTGTCGTATGGTCCGGTGCCAAGTGTCGATCGTAGCGATTTCATCGTTGAATTAAGAAGAAAATTTATATATATAAATATGTATAACGATTTTTTCTCGTTAACGCGTTTTACGACGTTTTTTTCAAATTTCCCAAAAATTTCAAAATTCGTCAATTAATCCAACAAAAATTGTCGTATTCCAGGAAAATTCTCTCCTCTTATTATTTCACCTAATTTCCAAATAATAAAATCAATCAAAAATATACTTTTTTTAAATTTTTAAATATTTTTTCTTCATCGTAAAATTTTCTCATTCCTCCACTTCGATTTTCAGTTTTAAAATCAAATTTTAAAAAAATGCAAACATCTTGAAAATTCCAATTTACTCGTGTCCCTCGATACATTCGTATCTTAAAAACAATATTTATCCCAATACTCGATGCTTCAAAGTTTTCAAAGATTATTTTTACATCGAATTAATTATTTTTATTACGAAATAAAATCAATATATTTAAATTCCCTTCCTTGTCCGTCTAGTAAAATCTTATTTATCACTATTATTATTATCGTTATTAATCATTATCATTATTATTATCATTAAATATTAATATCTCGAAACTTTAGCGACGCCATAGCGAACAAACGAACTCTTTGAAAGCGCTGTTTATATCAGCGCCCTTGATACCGCGTATCCCACGAACCGCTTACGTGCACACGACCGCACGTACACATAGACACAAACATATATATACACACACACATATAAATATATATAAAAGTAAATTCCGGCTAAAGGGTCGAGAGACGAAAAATCATATATTTATTTTGTCGCCGAGTTTAACGAAACCCAAATCCCTCTCCCTCCCACCCTCCCACTCGCTCTGTCTCTCGGTCGCTCTCTTTAACCGCAAGGAACGACCGAACGCGAGATATGTGTTTAGCGAGGATTCGCGGAGCTTTGGCCAACCCTGCCAACGGCACGAGAGAGAGAGAGAGAGAGAGAGAGGCAGTACAAAAATTACTCGAGAGACCTAGAGCGTCCTCTAAATATTCTCCGGTCTTGTGTAGGGGACTCGTCGTAAACCTTTCCAACGATCGTACGTATCACCAAACGGCATACGTAATTCCAGGGATAGTCTTATATTCATACACATACGTACATATGTGTATATATATGTATGTGATGTATGTTTGTATGTATATATGTATGTTAATGTGTGTGTGCGTGTACGTAGAGAAGAAAAGAGGGAATTTATTTTTCCAAGCAGTTTGCGTATTGCTGTATCGTACCGAAGAAATAACGATCCCTTGCACACGCCGTCGAGAGACGATTCTGGAAGGTACACGTTGTAAACGAAATACGCATCGAGCTGGATTTAATTCTTTTTTTTTTTTTTTTTTTCAATCGAACGAATTGATTTTGCGAATTTTTATGAAAATAATTATCGAAATATTGAGAGCACGATGGTTTTCAGTTGGTTGCCGAAATTTGTGTGTGTGTGCTTTTTTTAATTATTGTTTTTTATCGAGGTCGAGTGCTTTCGGTAATATTTTTATGCGCTGGAAATCGACGGTTGCACGATTTTTTCGGTCGGCTAGAAAATATTTTCGCGACGGATCGGTTCCGGCGAGGGGATTTTCTTTTTTTCTTTTTTTTTATCGCTGAACTAATTTTTACGAACTAACTCGAATCGTCAATTTTTTTCTAAACTATATTTTTCGTCAAATCACTTCACTCTTCTGATTACAAACGAGTGTTTGTCGTTATTTGCATAGATTTCGTTTTTTTTAATCGCGACCGTCGTGATGATAAAAAAAATGACGAAATGATCGATTTTTGTTGCGTCGAGTATTTTATTTCACGAGTAAAATTTTCTAAAAAATGTCCCCCACAAACTTGACACAAAAATTATCTCGAAAAAATAGTAACGCGGGCAAGTTTTCTTTTTGAAATTTTCAAACCGAATTTCGCTCTTCGACTTGCAAAAATATTCAGTGTCCAAAAAAAAAAAGAAGAAAAAAAAATAATCATTTTTTTTTTCAATGCATTTTTCCTCTCCCGATCGGTTTGAAAAATATTTACATCGGCGCGGCGAGGTCGAAGCATCGCGCTCGGGGGGCCACGAGCATCGAAAACGCATTAACGCGCATGAACGAAACTCGCGAATTGGATCTTTTTTCTGTTTTTTATGTTTTTCTCCGTCCAACGGTCGATATAAACGCGCGATAAAAAATAGACCGAAGAAAAAGTTACCTAAATTTTACTGACGAAAAAAGAATAACAACACGCACACGAACACACATACGCGCACGCGCATGAAAAACTTGGAAAAAACATTCTTACCTGAGTCGCGTCCGAGTACGGAGTTGACGAATTTTTATCCACAAGAAGAGAGCCGAACAGGGGGATCCCCGAGCTCGAGGGACTGTCCTGCTGTTGGGGCACCATTTTCGTGCCGTTTGCAGAACGAGACGTTCGAAACAACAAAAAAAAACAAAAAACAATCCAGCCACGAAAACAATCCTCGGCACTTCACTATTTTTCCTTCGTCAACTTCTCTTTCCTCGAGATCGAGATCGAGCAATCGAGTGACAAACGAATTCACAAAAGCACACTTTATTATCGACAATGCGAAGTTTCTTCGTCGTCGACGAACGAATAATTTTACCCAATGAGAAATGAGAAAAATAAAACACCACGTCGATCAACGGCTTTGCGTCCTCTGCGGTGACTTTTTCACCGTGCAGCGCGAAAAAACAAGATGGCTTCCGGCGCGACGTGAGTCCACCGGGTTTTCGTCAAGTCCGAACTCGCGCACTAGTGTTCTTGTTTCTCCTTACTCCTTCTCGCACACTCGGTCGTTCGCTCTTTCTGTCTCTTCACACTTTGAGAAAATAACGAGGCATTGAATTTTCGCCTCGAGCTCGATCAAGCTCGAAAAATTGCCCGTTTTTACGTGTTGTTGTTTTGTTGTTTTTCTCTTCTCTCAAAATCCCGTTCTCGGATCGAAATTAATCGAGCTTCGTTGTTGGGCCGCGTGCGTATAATACACTCGCGCTCCTCGCGACGTGTCTCGAGACTAAACTCGTGTCTCAATTCTCGCACACTCGTCGTCGTGAAACGAACGGAAATGAATCGCGTATACGTTATTTTTGTTTGTTTTCTTATTTCTCTCGTTTTCACGTTATGCAGGAGTGCAAGTGGGTGCGAGAAAGAGATTAAAAAAAGAAAACAGAAAACCAAACGACGATAACAATAACGCGGTGTCGACGACCGCGCGAAATCCCTCGCGTACCGCGACGTAGCAGCTCGTGTGCGCCGTGATCGACGTCGAGGAGACGACTGACAGTCGTAACCGAACGCGACTTGTTGCAGCCCCCGCGTAGTCTCGAGCGCAATTCGTGCCCTCGTACCGCGTCCTCGTCTTACGACAGGATTTTCTCCTTTCGTCGATGAAAACGAAAACGAATCCTATCGCGTACGCGCGCGTAGACCGTTCCGTCGATGATAAGGAACAACAACAACAACAACAACAACAACAATAAAAAAACGAAAATACGTTCGATGTATTTTTCGATTTTTGTTCAAAAAAAAAAATGAGAAGAAACTATTGAACGAACAAATAATAATAATAATAATATTAATAATAAAGCACTCGAACCCACGATTGAAAAGAATTGTTTCGTTTGTGGGCTCTCTCGTGAACGAATCTTGCGTTGTGTCTTTTTTTTCTTTTATCTTAATCGGGTCGAAAGAATTGTCTCACGGTCGATTCGATGACATTTTTAATAATTCCGGTTGTCGTTTGATAAAATATAATAAACGTCGATCAAGCCGACCCTCGAACCGCGATGCTCGTCGAACGAGCGCTCATGTGCTACTGACTCGCGATTCGACGTTACTGCCGCTCTATACACTTTCCGTTCCCTTCATCAGCTGTGCGCTTACCCCCACCACCGTCGCGTAGCATACGCGCGCCACTCGCCTGTGGCCTGTGCATACGAAGTCTCTCGGCCGTCCCGTCGTCGGTAGTCGCCACTATACAGTGACGGCGACGACGACGACGACGACGACGACGACGCTGTCAGGCGAACGATCCGCTAGCGCATACACGCACGCATGTTCTCCCCCCTCTCCGAGCCGCCTTGCGTCTCCCCCCCCCCCGCTCGCTCCTCATAGCCAGCGCTCTCCTTCGCTAAACCCACTGCGCGCGACCCCGTCTCGCGCTCTTTCGCGCTGCAACGAAAACGCGTTGCTCCTCGACGCTTTTTTCTCGATTCATTTTCCCGACCGATCTAGCTTCGCATCCCCCAATATTTATCAAACGTTACGAGCGACATTTTTTTCCCCTTTTTTTCCCCTTTTTGTTTCATTCACCGTACGTAATAATTCGATTATACGAGACTCAATCCAAATACATTATTACGAACTCTGTTTGTTGAACTTTGTATTGAACAAACAAAACAAAAAATTCTCGAATAATTGATCGATCTAATTATCAATTTTATTCAACCCCAAAAATCATAAATAAACGTTCTCTTCGATTAAAAAAATAAAAAAATAAATAAATTTTTTTTAATTAGTACTAAACGAATACATCGTTTGGCAATTTTAATAGACATCCGTCTGTCGAAATAACTGCAACAACGGATATGATACGGAGTGCTGTGGCAAAAGGTGCGAAGAGGGGAAAAGAAAAAAAGAAACGAAATGGAGGGGGCGAGGGGGGGGGGGGGGATTAAAAAAAAAGTTTTAAAAAATACGCGAGCTCTCTTGTCAAAACTCGGCTCTCCGGGGCATGAATTCAAAGAGATCTTCTCCTCCCCCCTTCCCAACCCTCCCTCACTGACGTACCTCTCTCTCTCTCTCGTGCGCGAAAGCGAACGAGGGGGGGGGGGCCTTCGAAAGAACCGGCGAGAACGGCCGATCGTGTGGCGAGTTGCAATAAAGTCAGCTTCGCGTGTAAACTTATCCGAGCACATTCCGCGTTTTTACGACGCGCTTTGCCGACGTTTATTATCTGACACTTTGGGTTTGAGAAAAGAGAGGAAAAAAAAGGAAAAAGTAAAAGAAAAAGAGAGAGAAAAAAAATTACTGCGAGAGAGAGAGAGAGAGCGGTAAAAAAAAGTGAGCAAAAACGTAAGAGCGGATGAGCGACATAGGGAAGCATGGAAACGGAAGGAAAAAACAAAGGCTTTTTACGACGCCTCGAAAATTTATGTTACTTTTTTTTTTATTTTTATTTTTATTTTTTTTTTTTTTTCAAACAACCGGGTAATCGTTAAAGAGAAAAAAAGTCGAGAACGTAATTTCGTTAGAGCTTGTTTCCGTTTACTCGACGAGAATCGGACGATTACGAGATAAAAAAGAAATAAAAACGTAACACGCGACGTTTCGGTATTGACGGATATTCATCGAACGTGAGATAAAAACTTTTCTATTGGGGATGCTCCACTCTGTCGTCAGATCGTACGGTCGAATCGATATTTTTACTTAAAAAAGACGATGGGAATTTAAACGTTCGTTAATTTTGGTTTTTCGTATTCGACAATTTAAAGAATTGAATTCAAACGAATTTTTTTTTTTTCTTAAATTAACATTTTGAATTTGGATTTTCGTGAAAAAGTTTCGTTATTTACGTTATCGTAATTTTATTCGAAACGCAGGTCGCGTTTTACGACGCTTTTGCTGAAAAAATGTTAATTTATTAAAAAAAAAAAATTAATTAAACTTGATTATCGATCGAAATTTGCGAGAAATAAAAATTGTTCGGTCATTGGTTGAGAAGTGTCGCCGACATTCCCGAAGAAAATCGAACCCGCGTTCTAACAACCAGCGGCTTATAGACGAAATTCTACGAAAGGGGAAAAGTCCTCGATGAGTTCGCGACAAGTTCGAGGTCGGCCGAGAATTTTATAGCATAAAAATTCAACGCGTATACGTAATGAAAGATTCGACTTGCGATCGGGCAAACGGTGCTTCAAGGTCCGTCATCTTGAAGAACACAATGATTCACGTATCGGTGTCGAGTAAATGCGAGATTTTTGTTACGGCGAGACGAAGAAAGGAGAAGAAAAAAAAACAGAAAGAAAGAAAAAAAGACAAAGATACAAAAAGGCAAATAACACCGACCGCGAGTCGATAGGAGCGTTTAACCGGATGTCAAATGCAAGCTCGAGAATACTAAATATTCTGGCTGTCGGGACTGCCAATGTGTTTAGTGGCGAAAAAAAATCGAGTACAAAAAAGAAATTTGATAATCTTCAACCAGGAAAAAAAAATTAAAATAATCTTTGAATCATTTTGCAGAATTTCTCGTGAATAATTCGGACATAATTATCGAACTCGAGAAAGAGGTGCAATTAAAAAAGAATATCGAACGTAAGAATAAAAAATATATTTTTTCGATCGATAAATCAATCCGATCGATCGACTTTTCGAAAGTACGATGACACGAGAGTCGCGGTATTTGCGTTGTTGAAATTGAGGCACGAATTCACGATTTTCATTGCTTATCGGGGATAACATTGATTGCGTATTGTACCGAGGCATCGTCAAGATATCGTTGATTCGATAAAAAACATTAAATAGAAACGAAAAATTCGTTAAAAGTCGTCGATTATCGTCAATTTTGATCGTATCGAGAGCGAAAATTTTTATCACCCGACTCTTATCGTGAAAAAGAATCATTGGTAATTTTTAATAGCATCGACCGATAACGCGCAATAAAAATAAAGATATCGTCGCGATGTTTGAACATTTCTCTCATGCATAACGATACAAATCAATCGCGAGGGAGCCAATTAATTAATTGTCATTTCGATCAAATCTCACTTTTTTAACGTTATACAACAACCGTAGCGTCACGAGCGTTTGAACAATTGCGTTCCAGTCCGAACTTTCTTATCGATATTCGTATTGTAACTCAAAGTTCAACTGGAGTTTAAATTCTGGACTCAAAAACAAAAATTATTGTTTCAATTCGTACAAAAATTTACTGTCTATAAATATTCTAAATTTAAGGTATTACTATCGCAAAGTGGGTTGAAATAGGATTTTCTTAAAATTTTGTGTAGATATTCTTGACATTAAAACGAACAACTTTTCTATAAGACGAAACATTTTCTGACGTCTAGAATTTGAGATATTTAATTACCAATTTTTTATTTTCTCCATCTAAACCCGTATAAATTGAAGTTGAGTTTCATTTATCATAAATTACAAGAAAAATGGATTCAGGATTTTTCTGAAAAAAATTGAACTCATAGTCAGGAATTTAAAAAATTTTATGATACCAGAATGGAATATTTCTGACGTATAGTTTTTAAGAAAATAAATAAATTATTAATACAGATTATAAGAGTCCATCGGGAAGAAGTCGGCGATTATAACGTGTGGCAACACCGCTCTGCCTTCTGAAAATTTCAACACGGTAGGGTCACGCAGTGTGTATGTATGCAACACGACAAAATAGCGTCAGTGACCAGCGATGTTGCCACGTTTATGCCACTGAGTGTCGGACATTAGTGCACGAGCATGCGTATACGTCCGATATCAATGTGTGCAGTTAGGAACGTAACAAAACTTTTACTGCCCGATACTTTAAAAAATATTTAACTAATTTGTGAATATTTTTGTTTTAATTTTACTATACACTATTATGTTTTCATTCGAGAGTCAGAACTGTTAAGATTGCATAGCATTTTAGATAAAACAATTTCCACCTCTTTTGGGTTGTACGGGATAATTTTTCTCTGACCTCTCTTGCCCCCAATCTTAGTGGTGATATGAGCGATAGTAATACCTTAATCAATTTCATTGATTTCTAATTTATATAAATTTCGAAATTTTAATTAATCCATCGATAGAAAAAAAACGATCCTGTGATTATTTTTTAACAAAAAAATAGAATCACTACCATAACAAACAATAAAGGATAAAACGTTGCGAAAAATAAATTTTTCGTAATAAAATTGATTATTAAAACGAAAGAAATTTCCATGACACTGATTTATTCTTAGTAGCAGAAAATCGTTACATTGTCGTAGATTCGCGTGGAATATTCTCGGGTGAATTAATGATACACTGTCGCGTTGTACTATAATCTTTATTTCACCTTATACTGTAATTAAACGAACGGTCTTTGGCTTCGTCTTACAACGCGAGGAAGCTCGCTCGTATCCAGTAGATAATGACGTTAACACGCTCGCTCGTCACTGACAGGAGGACGTGAGACTTGTCACGCTTTGTCAGATTGGTTAAAACTCCATCGAACACGCATCTTTCAATAAATGTGCAATACGTACGTAGGTATTTTGATATATCAACATATAAAACTATATAATTAAATACGTATATAAGAATATAAGAAATACCATTGGCGTTAATGAAACGTGGTTATCCATTTGACGTCAATACCAAAAGCGCCCAATGCACTTTTATATAAATGACGTCAGTCGGTATACGCAACGTCTACGTGGCTTTTTCAGCATCACGAACTCAGCGAATTTATTTCGCTATCTCGGCAGACCGGTCTCCCATTACTCGTCAATTTTTTTCCAATAATTTCAAGCAATTTTTCACTCGATGCAAAAAAAAATATATATTTTACCATAATAAATTATTACACGGATTAAATTCATAATAAAAAACAAGTTAAATTAATTTTTCCCTGGATGCGAATTAAGTTCGTCCAATAAAAATCTATCTTCGATTAAAACACGAATTTGGACAATTTAATTTCAAGTAAATACGTTTTTTAACACAATTTTTTTTTTCGTTATCTTAAATATAATCGATAAGTCGTGTTTATCAACGTATGTCGATAATCCGTATTTCACCGTACAATCAATATCGCCGAAAGTAAATAAAGCAAATGCAGTTGGCCTGCGGTGGCTTCTCTCGGTAATTTCCGGGAGGAAGCCATTCGAGATTCGAGCTGGAGTATCGAGTACGCAGAGAGAGAGAGAGGGGGGGGGGGATCAGCAGCGAGAGTATGTGCACGAATGTTTGCACCGTCGTTAAGCTTACGACAGGCAAAATAGTAGCACCCAGTCAACTGCCCCAGGGAGATGGCATGAATTATCCGGCCAAATCGTAATTGCTCCCTATTGCGTGTGTATGCACAACGAATCGGTATGATTAATCGTCCACACGCGATGCAATTCGTGCTAAAGTGCATGTCGCTAATGAGTGCTTTCCATTGTCATACTCTACGTTATATTATACATAAACCTCACTGTGTCATATATATATATATATACAGTCTGTACCATTTTAATTTATCGATGAAAGTGCGAGCATTATATACCAAGTGTCACATTTTGGCTTCGACGTGAATGCGGATATGCGTTTAAACTTACGTCAGCACCGACTTCTTACCGTCGAAGGACACGTTCGTGCGTTTGTGACACTTTCAAAAACAAAAATCGCCATAACTCCGTCGTTTTTGACGCTAGAAACATTTTCTTTGTTTCGTTTTATTTGTCTTGAGCCCAGTCATAGCCTAAGGGAGAACAAATTGTAGGTTGTCGTACAAAAAAATGACAATGACCTCCGCGTGACCTTCACGTAACCTTCGCGTGACCTTCGCGCTCCAACGGATCATTAATCTCAATACTTCCCTAACAAGATTGTTTTCCGTACCATCGCATTGTTTCGATTTAGTTCCATCGATAAATTAAAATGGCTCAACCTGTACATATTACACGTATCGAGAGCCTTCGCGTTATCGCGAATGATTTCTGTGCTAATCTCCGTCTATCGTTCTATCGTACGAATAAATAACACGTGCCAACATCGATAGATACATAGCTAATTGTAAGTGAAACAAGTATTCGGCCGAGCATAACCGAATTGACATTGAAATAGTGAGCTCTCTTTGAAATTCTGATATTCGATGATTTATTGCTGCATTCTCATGATAATTTCGTCCTGGGGAAAAAAAACAAAATTAGTCAACTGGAATCTTCTTCTTTCGCTGTAAAGATCATCGAGGAAGTCGTCTCTCCACCCTCCCTCGCCCAATCTCACTCACCCCCTCTCTTCCACCCTCACCCTGCCTCTCTCTCTCTCTCTCTCTCTCTCTCTCATCCTCTCTGGACCTTGGCGTGAATTCTCGCATATAATTATATACCTACACGTTCCTTTGGTGCACACGCGAGAGGACTTGGAAAGATTTTCGAGCATTGTCGCTTTATGGGTTCGTACCTGCCGTTGTATTGCTGCCAGTACTGTGAAACGGACGAGAATCGTGCCGCACGGTCCATTGTCAATGAAAACCGTCATTGAAGGGAATGAGACGCGGTGGTAGGAACTACCGGTGGCCCAACTCTCGTACTTTTTCGTCTGGGTATTATTGAAGATAAAGAGGAGAACCAAAAATAAGAGAGAGAGAGAGAGAGGGAGAGAAAAAGACAGAGAGAGAGAGAGAGAAAATGAAAAAGAAGGACTTTCGCGGAATTCAGACAGCGCGATTTCAAAGGTCAGGTAGACTTACGACAAATGGTCAATGGACCTTCCATACTCACGTGTCTGTTTGCGTCTCCAAAGAGGAATTTTACTAAAAAAAAAAATAATAAAATCCGATTTCCGTCGTTCTGTAACGAACGAGATCGAACCTTTGGGGTCGAAAGAAATCCAGATCTGGGACTTTAAAGGCCAGCTTCGAAACCTCTGAAAAAAAAGATCTTTTTCCTCGGGTTCGCTCGTCGACGCGTCGTTTAGACGAGAACCTTGATCCTCGCGGTGCGACGAGTTTTAGGAAAAATAACGCGAGAATCCTCGAGATTTTCTTGCCGGACGGTGAAAAAGAATTTAAGGCGAATTTAAGGTTCTTCGATGTTTCATGGCAATATTTGAATATCATTCAATACGTTTTTTTTACGTATAATTTTACTCGATTGATTTTGTTTATAGAAATTCATTAAAAAATAGTCAATATTTCTATGTTTTTATATTTCGTTGTTTTTATATTTTTATCGTTACGCTGAACAAATAATTCTCCCAACGTCGAACATTCCAAAATTTCACTCAAACTAGGATAAATAAATCAAAATAAACAAAATTGAACAAAAAAACATATTTTGTAAAACAAAATGTCCACCAACATTACGTCAAATTATTCACAATTTATCGTTCCCGAAAAAAAAAACACAAAATAAAAATTAACCAAAACAAATTCAAATTTCCCAGAAAACAAAAAAAATATATATATGTACATAAACGAGAAAAAAAAATAGAATTATGTTTTTGACAGCTGCCAGCACGCGCTCGCAAGATGTCTCGAGTGTACGTCGAGAATATCGGCGAGATCGGTAGTCGAGGTCTCCTCTCACTCGCCCTCCTGTCCCTTTAAAGTTTAAATGTCCCGTGCGAACCAACGGGCAAACCTCTCGCACACACGACCATGAAGCGACCAAGTCATCGTGTTTGAGACGTCCGTGCGAGTCGTCGCACAGGCGTCGGAAGGCCGAGGGATTTTTAAAGGGCGCCCCACGTGACGAAAGTGTGCGCGCGTCGCCTGCGCCGTGTGCGTGTGACCGCGTTGCGCGTGTGCGTGTCGCCTTCAGCTTTCCACGCAGAACCGGATAGAAGGGTCGTCTCGATTCCTACGTTCTCTTTCCCTTCCTCTCGCCCTCGTTTCCTTCCTTCGTCCTTCCTGCCACGCATCTTTGCCGCGAACTTCGTTTCGTTATTTCCGTCCTTTTTATTTTATATTTCTTTTCTTTCTTTTTTTTTCGAGTGCATACAACTTCTAGACCACGCTCCCCCCCCCCTCCCCCATCCACACTCCTCTCTCGTTACACGGGCCAGCCCCTTCTCGCTTCTTCCGCCTCGAACGCTTCACGACCCTCAAAAGATTCAAGCGGAAATGGGAAGGCCCCGCGAAGAGGCGAGAAGCTCGAGACGGCAGTTAAAATTCGAGATGCAACGTCCGCTTTCGTGAGAGAACGAAAATCGTTCGGCGAGTTCGCTTTTTGTAAAACTCGACCATAGAATTTACATTCGTTCGAAACAATGTGCGAGGATCGTGTCGATATTATACGAAAATGAAAAATTGTGTGGAAAGGGTGTGGGAGAAATAATGTTGGCGAGGTTGTAATGATAAGAGGAATTTTCGGCAATTACGATTATTCGATAATGGAAATAATTAACAATGTTTAGGGATAATGATAGTGATAAGAATGATAAAAATAATAATATTCGATTCGGAATTATTTAATAGGGAACGAAAGAAATTTGTAATTTTGTTTGTAAAAAGTGGAGCATTTAGTAGCGTTGATTATTAGCAAATTATTATAACATATTACAATATATTTACCATTAATAATCAATAATAATAATAATAAATCGGCGAATGTTCAATAGAAAAAAAACGTGATGATATTTTAAAAAAAAAGAAAAAATCGACATTTTCGCGTAAAACGCCCCGTAGACGAAGTGGAATGACAATTAGCAAAGTCAAGTGCGCAATGCCGGAACCAGAATATGCTTAGCAGCAATGACCTTGAAATAGTTTCGCCAGTACGACCATGCGGCCAGTCGAGGATTAGTCATTTACTTTTATATATATGTATATATATATATATATATATATGCATGAAAGAAACGAAGAAAAAAGACGAAAGAAAGAGAGAGAGAGAGAGCAAAGCAAATTTGCCTTTTCGATACGAGAGTCTCGAGTGTCGAGCTGCATATCGCTCCCGACCGGAAGTAGTATTTTCGCGTACGTGACAGCGACAAGAAAGAATAAAATGCTCTAGAAAATAAGAATAAAATCAACGACTCTTATTCCTCGATACCAGCGATTAAAGTTTTTCTTTTCCTCTTGGCATCCTTAAGCCGATCGAAAAAATAAAAATAAAAATTTTTCCCAACTTTTTGACAACATAGTTTTTTTTTATTCTGTCATTTCGAAACGGCTTGACGACGAGGGTAGCCAACACACACATACACACACATACATACGGCTACCTGTGATACACGAGAGAGAGAGAGAGAGAGAGACTACAATGGGAAACCGGAATAATCGACAAGAACGTGGAGTCCCAGACGGTAGAAAAGAAATATAGATACTAATTTTAATCTTTTAATCGGTCATTAAGACCCGTGAAACGCGGGACCCACCACGAACTAGATATTTTATTGAGTGGAGTCCCAGATAATTATAGACAGCGTTCGAAAGATCATAAAAGGTGGAAAAAAAAATCTACATATACGTATAGAGTGTGCAACATCGAGCAGAGATTGCTGTTTCGCTGACTCCGTTAATCTCCGTTCGCTATGCGATTCGAGCAACAAAACAGTCGCGATATTATTCTTGGCTCGTCGTGTTTTCCCGACGTAATCGTTTTTTTTCTTTTCTTTCTTTAATTTTAATTTCTTGGCGAAATATTTTTCACCACTTCGTATTCTCGATTTTTCATCGACGGATAAGACAGATGAAAAAGAGGGAGGAGTAAGAATAGACCGGGCGTCGGAATCATCTTGATAATGTTTTATTTTTTATCATATATCGATATATATATATATGTAATATGTCTGGATATTTTTATTTTGTAAAAATAGCGATAATGGCAGGAAACAGTGAGACTCGTTGTTGCGCCCCTCGTTATCATTTACATTTATTTCCTCGGTATAATGTTAATTTTTTTTATTGCCCGGATCGTTTTGCACGATCATTCGTAATAACGTAATTGTGACGAGCAAGATGCTTTCACAGGGATAATAGGCGTTTCTCTGCATGTGGGATAATTAGGGACGAGTTTTACATAATAAAAAAAAAGAAAAAAGTGGAAAAAATATGGTTTTTATTGGATTTTCGAAATTAGAAAGTGTCTTAAAGGTAGTTTGTGCAAATTGCTATAAAAAATGTAAACTTAGGCTCTGTTTTCTTGTAATTTTACTCAACTCGCAAACAATTTTCTGCGTAAAAGTGCATTTTAAGTTTTGACTTTCATCTGTAAAAAAAGTTTTAGTGAATAGAATGTGTTTATACTAATTAAGAAAATTGCACTTAATTGCATTCGATTAATATTTTTGGGTATTAATACCCAAAAATGTAAAAAATCAAAATTTGAGAATCTTTTACACGGTCTGTCCGATTATACGTTTTGATATTTCAAAGAAAAAGTAAATGGCTTCGATTTTTTTAACGATAAGACGATCTCGAATGACATCACCAATCTCGCATGAATTTATTTCCAAATTGCTACATTTCTTTAAATAATGACAAATTCACCGTAATTCCAGGAATTATCCGGAATATTGAATTGGTGTACATAACCTTCGTCACAAGAGTCTAAAGATGCCGGATGATCCAGAATAATTGCTCGATTGCACAACGAAAAAACTTGCGACACATTTTGCGGTTAACGAGAAAGGAATGAATAAGCGGTACAGAAATTGAGTCTCTGGATAACGTAAAGTCGTGCAAGACGATTGTACCTCAGCACTGACATTCGCCAATGGCTCGCTCGGTGAGCAAAACTTTAAGAGCCTCAACTGTGACCGTTCGGTTATTCTCAATTATGAAATCCGGTCGGCAATTATAGGAAATTTCAAGGCTTTCGTGAGTGAGCTAACCACGTGGCGCACGCTCGCCACTCTCCCACTGAATTTGCGGTGGTGAATTATATAGAAATGTATTTTTTGCGAGTATCGTTTGTTACACAGGAAAGTCGATATCGAATATTCGAGTACAAAAGTTAGCGAAAGTTTGAGAAAAAATTAATTTATAAACACGTTTTGTTAGATTTTTTCAATTTCCATCGTTATTTTTTAATTTATAAATGATATTAATGTCTCGCTTGCATTTAAATTATTTTTGCTTCCGTCCTCTTTTTCCCCACCTGCATGTGATCGGTATCTTGAAAAAAATAACAAAATCTCCAAATTTATAGTTATTTTTGGAGAAAAATTTCAAATTTGGAAGAAAAAAAGACAAAAGAATGAGGAAAATTGCAGATAAAAATATTTTAAATACACTGTACCTATGTTCTACAATATAAAACTTTCGTTATATTTTATGAATCATATTTTTGAAAATATTTGTAACATCTACTTTTTTCAGATGAAATTTTACAATTTTAAAATTAAAGTAAACTAACGAAAATTCAAAATACTTCATCCGTAATAATAATAAAAAATGATATGCGAATAGAAAATAACGTACACGCGTTCCCTTAATTAATTCTCGGAATGTAACGAATATCAAAATTACGATAAGCTCAAAAACTTCTACGAATCGGTTCGCCCACTAAAAAAAATAGTCTCTGTACAAAAAGACGCGCGTGAACCCATCCGTCCGTAAGTTCACGCACATGTATTCGCTGAAATGCGTGCCTCTTATCAAATTCCACACATCGTGATTCGGCTTCTTAAAATATTTTCTTGCTCGTCTCGGGAAAACCCCAGAACCTGAAACGATTCGTACGGACACTCGTCAAAATCGTCGGAAATTTGCGGTACCAGACGGTAAATAATTACACTCACTTATACGTGCGTCAACGAAATGTATAATCCCAATCAAAATCAAAATGATGATTCTATGAAAAAATTGTTATTTTTTAATTAAAGGAACAAGATAATATAAATAAAATAAACAAAATAAATCGAATAACTTAAATAAATCAAGAAATCAATGAATATTTTATTCGATGACAAAATAAAATATTTAATTTTGTCATCGACTGAATTTAAATGAGCATTTAATAAACAGGACGTATAATCTCGATCGAAATTGAACAAAAAACGTAAATAAACAAAATAAATAGATAAATAAATACACAAATAAATGAATAACTACATAAGCAAATGAATAAATGAAATAAATAAACAAATGAACAAATCGATAAATCAAGAAATATTAAAATCGATGAACAAAAAATTCAACGCGGCCAGGACGTGAAATATGACCGCGGCACGATTCAAACGAGGATAGGAAATTTCGATAATAAAATCGTGACGAGCTCGTCGCGAGTCGCACGATACTCTCGGCTCTCGCTTCGTATCTATAAACTACAAAACGAGCGTTATCCACGGGTTCACAGACAGACTTCTCGGAATGACCTCAGCTCATGAATTGCAGTCTCCCCGGCCATTGCAACTCCGGACGCCCGGACGTGAACGTTTTTAATTGCCGCGGTCGCGAGCCTTCGTTTCGACACAATATTTTAATTCGTTCTCTTCCCGCCCGACAGGGGAAAAAAATCGAAAAAAAAATTAAGGAAAAAAAACAACAAAAATTTATACACGCACGAATCTTTTTTCTCTCACTATCCTAATAACACGGTCGATGATAACTGCGTTTCTCACTAATCGAAGACGATGATCTCTCCTCGCCTACGAAATTATCAACGCCGCACCTTTTCGTCCGTGAATTTATGATTTCTTGATTTCGTTTTTTCTGGTATTTTTTTCTCTTTTTATTTTTTTCTTTACTTTACTTTGTTACGCCGCTCATTATTCAATGTCTGAGATACAAAGCCCAAATTATCAGATCGCTTCGTTAGCTCGAGAAAAAAATAGAACATCAGTCAAACAACGAGAGTGAGGAAGCGAGACTATATGTATATGTGATTTCGTCTGAATTCCTACGTGGGAGTAAATCGGGAGCTTAAGGAGATACTCTGTCGCTCTTTTCATTGTAATCCTGTCGCAAATATTTTTCGTTTAATTTACGGCTACATCCTCGCGCTATTATTTGCCGTTCGTCGTAAACAATAGCACGGAATTAATCATTTCGAAGAAATACACATTTTTGTTTCAACCCGTTTTTATTGCGAAAAAAAATTCAAAAAAATGCATGTTTTACATAATTCACAAAAAAAATTAATTTTTTTCAATCTTTTTTTGTGATTTATTAAAAAGACAATCTAATTCTGCAAACGTAAACGTTTATCAAAACCTCGACACTATTTGTTTCGACAGAAGTAAGCGAAACAGAAACGTTAGTCGTAACTCAAAAAATAAAAATTCAAAAAAATCCATGTTTACGTGATTATTATTTGTTTATTTTATTTTTTGATATTAAATCAAATAAACAAAAATTCTAAAATTTAACGAAAATTCATATTTTACGCGAACTAAAGAAAACTAAATTTTGGTTTGCTGTGTTTTTTTTAAATTTGATTATAAATAGTGCAAAAGTCAAGACTTATCGTAATCTCGCGAATGTTTTTCCATTACTGTCCTCTGTGACAAACTTATGTGTGCAATTTCTCGTGTATGAGTTTCGCTGATAAGAACCGCGTATACAAATATATAAATGGTCGGTGAGACATAATCGTGCGGCGCACGCTTGCTTTTACACGCAAAAATCAGTGTGCGGCTAACAGGCCACAACGGTCTCTCGGAGTCCAAGACTCGTCGTGGATAGCAAATTTATTGCTCTCTTCTCTCTGCCAGCGTCGATCGGAGTTATCGTTGTGAGTTGAGTTATGCCGGGTACCGTAACAAATTAATTGGAGGCACATGGCGGAAATAATGATAAAACTTAAAGACAAGGACGGACTTGTTTTTTTTTCGATTAAATAAAAAGAATTACACGCGTAAGCGTATCGTGCGTTTTGCCAATTCTCATTAAGATTTACTTCAACGTCCACGTGCCTACAATATTCGTACGTTGCGAGAACATAATCATTCTTTTTCATTCACAAATTATAAAAAATTGTCAATATTTTATTTATTACTCTGAAATTTTTTACATTTTACAATTTTTGACATAATTGTTTAATACAACTTCGCAGGTGATATATTTTTGAAAAATTCGACAAGGGATAAATGTTCGTTTTGTGCTTGATCGAATTTAAAATGAAAAATTTCCATTAGAAGCTTTATTTTTATTTTAGTTCAAAATTGTAGAAGTCTAATTGCGATATTGACTTTTTATTGATTAAAATACATACTGCATTTACTTTTCACAAATAATTGACTTTACGTAAAATCGAATTTACACAATTAAAATCTAAAACTACCTACAGAAAAAAAATTATTCTTATACCGACGTATTTGAACTATTCCAATTAGTAATAAGGACTGTGTATAATATAGTATAATAGTAGTTAGGTGTTGTCGATAAGCTAAAAACAATTGACGATGACAAAAAATTGAACTTCATGATTATATTTCGAAAAAAAAAACTAACAATTAGCAATATTCATCGCCAACACTGTACCAACGCAATTTAATAATATCAGTATTTATACCATTACCACTAATTGGGCAACAATAAAAAATGTTATCAGTAAAATGCTTTTCTAAAATGCCATTTTTCGAAATAATTGGTTGGTAATAATTAATTAGGTTTTTTTTATACAACGCATACGAAAACTCCGGTTTCGAAGCGAGCTCACGTAATACAAATATTTCGACCACATGTTTCTTATCATAATTAGCCGTATCAGTGAAAAATTATCGGGCGATATGAATATTTATAACGAGCGGTGCAATCTGCTTAGAGTTTGGACGATGCACCCGTTGATTGCATCGAGAATAATTGTTCACGTACATAATTAATATTGGCAACTCTAATATTTACGATTTTTTTATACGGTCCACGTTACATTCGCTCCTCGGTATTCTCGATGAAATCGACGTTCATACGTCATTCTCGGGGTAAACGAATCACGAGAGGCAGAGAGAGAGAGAGAGAGACTTCACAGATTTATCACGAAGAGAGAGGGAGAGAGAGAATGAGAGCCGGAAAAAATCATATTACGACCTCGCTCGGCACTCTTCTCGCGTTTCCAGGAACGCGTCGAAGATAACGGTATATAATATGCCATCGTGCTATTGATGCGGCGAGAACGGGGGAGTCGAGAATCGTGTATTTGCACTCACCAGCTGCATTTGATGCTTGATGATGCAGAAAACCGAGCACTGGATGCAAACTCAAATACGAGAGTACACGGTACGAGATTTAAGCGAATAAGTTCTGAAAAAACTAAAAAAAATAAACAAAAAAACAAACAAAATAAAATATAAAGAAACGAAAATAAATTTCTAGACTCGAAATTTTCGTAACTCGTGTATTTTAATTTATATGATTTGATTATAATTTATTTTATTGTATTTAACGTTATTTTATTGTACGACGATTTTCATAATTCTAGAAAATTCTAAAATATTGGGTCAAAAAATTAAGAGAGTTCGTAACAAACGAACATCCGTTAGAAAAAAATGTCATTGTTTTTTTACCAATATGGCGAACCAGTAAAAAGTTGTCTAAAAGTGGCTAAAAATGACAAAAAAAGGTTAGAAAAAAATTAATTAAATAGGGAGAAATTCAATGAGAATGCCCCATATGCAAACCCATAGTGGGAGGAAAGAGAGAGAGAGAGAGTACAAAATGCCAGACGATACTCCAGCTGACCAGGCCATTTACATGTAATTGCTTTCCGCAAATCCACCTACTCGCCTTCTGTCCAGCATTGTTGTTCGAACTATATATCTATACCTGTATCGCGATATGCAGTCAAACTTCTCTCGAGGTAGCAAAACACTCAAAGTACATTAAAATGACTCATGCACCACTCCATTGCGATAACCTTGTTACGGAAAATTTAAGAAAACAACGAGAAAAGAAAAAATATACGATAAAAACGTCGATTTTATCGTCGTAAAATTGTACGAACCTAAAAATAGTCGAACTGCATAATATTCGTTGTCCGGTAATCGTTCCTACGATTTATACCGAATGAAAAATATTGGCATTTACGAGATTCGCTCCTTCGACATTGCATCACATTTTTTTTTCTTTCGAGTTATGCATCGAGGTTGGATTTATCGTCCTTTTTCACTATGTTACGAATCGGAGAAACTATCTCGGCCGTCGAAACCTTTTGAATTATTCATTTGATCGAATGGATCTTTTTTGTATCTCTTTATCGACTCGATGAGTATACAATTTTTCTTAAATACACTCGAACTTAAGTTAAGTCTTAAGTTACGATTTTAATTCAAGCTTAACTAACTCAAACTTAAAGTTAAACTTAATTTCAGACTAACTTAACGAACTTAAATACGTTTACAGCGGAGAAAAGGTAAAAACGTGAATATTTTCGTAAATTTTGATATATCGAAATTATAATGGCGATATTCGTGTTGCGCGGGAAATTTCCGATTTCGTAACCTCCGATTGAAATTTTATTTGGAGGCAAGACAATTTATATCCTCGACAGTTTACAGTTCAGTTTACAATTGGTATCTTGCCTAGATTCCTTCTAAAATAATAATTTCAGCTCGAAACTAACTTCACGTCGATTTTTAAAATCAATCTTGAACTTAAATGTATCTATATAAATAAATAATAATGGACACGTACTTTTTAAACATAATTAGCCAATTTTTAATCAATCGGTTCGTTAACGTAAACTTAAATCTAAATTTAAACTAACTTAACTCAAGTTGAGTTAGATACTCGAGCTAACTTAAGCTAAGTTAAATTTGAACTTATGTCCGCGTTTCATTACACTCGTTCGTTTTAACTTGCTTCAAGTTCTACTGTACTTTATGCAAATTTACCGGGTGTACGTTCTTCGTTGAAGAAGCGATTACCTCGAATCACCCGTTGCCCACGCTAATGCGCTTCCAAACTCGCCGATACACGGCTCGCCAGGAAAAGAGTCACGGTCGGGTCTAATGATCCACGACGGGCTTGCCTATATGCTTCTCATAACCGCACGGTTACACTAAAATGTAATGCGCATAAAAACTGCAATTCCAGCAAAAAAAAAATAAGAATTGATGAGCAATCGTCGGATAATTCGACGATTGCGAGTGGCAACATGCACTTTTTTTACGGTCGACCAAGGGCCAATTTGATGTTATCTGGGAAAAAAATAAAAACCCGCGCGTGGACGCTCGCGTCACCTTTCGTGCCACGATGACCGTCAATTTCGTGTTTGCTTGCTCGCCTAGCCTACCGGAAATAACGAAGCGAGGAGCAGATTCCGGGAATAAAAATCGTTCCTGAAACTATCTATTTCATGAAAAATGGCTCTTGGAAAAATGACCATCGGAAAAACTTTGCCCTAATAATTGAACCGAGCTGTCGAACGAAACAATGCGGAAGACTATCGTGAAATGTCAACTGTCTGACCCTCACGAGCCATTTCCATCGAAATCGCAAATAGAAAAAAGAAAAAAATCGCGAATCGAAAAGCATTCTACCAAAGATAGTTCGCAACTTTTTAGTCAAATCCGAGAAAACACGATTTTTCGAATTATTTTTATTCATTCGGGATAATTAAAAAATCTGCTTCCATTTTTTATTAGACGCGAAATCCATCCCTCGAACCCATTAAATTTTCCCTCCTTTCGATCACGTGGGAAGACGTTGTCTAGATTTTTCCTTTAACTTGTAAATTCTTTAACCGACAAAAAATTCTAGACACCTAAAAAATTGTAATTTTTTTTTGAATTTATAAATGAAAAAATATTCGAGCCATGTATTAACTAGAGCAAAACAATCCATAATCTTCAATGGCATAATGTCCCATGTTCCCATTTTAACAATGAACGCGACATTTTTACTACTTTACGCTAGTAGAAGAAAAAAAAAGTTGCAAGCGATGACTCCGCACTCGGCACTATAGTTCGTTCCACCAGTTGTCATAGACGGAAGTAAAAAAAGAAGTATGAGTCGTACGGAAATTTTGCTAGTACGTGTCGACAACCCGGGTGATCCGACGCGTTGTACAAAAGCTCGCCTCACTCGTTTCCCTCGCTTGATTATTCATCGATAGGATTAAAACGGTAATTAGTATAACGAGCCGATTATTTTTCCTTTCCAAGAAACCATGCGTACTCGGGCTAGGTTATTGCCGATATAACCAACAACAGGTGGAAAATAATAGCACGTGCGAAATTCTCCCTCGGCGTAGGAAAATTTCAAGTTTTTTCGAAAACAAAAATGAAAAAAGGAATTTCGTGTCGCGAATAACGTTACGAAATCTTCCGGAAGGCCATGTCAATTTTCCCCTCTACTCAAGTCCACGTGCCGTTCGACTTGCGAGTCGGTCGGTGACAGAATCGAAAATAAATTGATTTCTCCGAAAAACAAAGTTTATAAAATATTTTGAAAATTGTTATTTTGAAAAATACTCTCAACAATGAAAATATTTTCCGAAGATAATTTTAATTAGTTCCTACCTTTCGCTGCTGAAATATTCATCAACCAATTTCCAATAAGGTCCAATAAAACTGTTGAAACAATTTTAAAAACTTCACACAAAAAATGACTTATAAACAAAAATATTTGTTTTTTTTCAATTCGCTCGAATCTTAACGAATCTTCTCAACTTTGATTCTTTCTATCTTTTCCCGATCGCGTAATTGGACGAAAAATAAGAGAAACAAAAAAATGGCGTCGTCGAGAGTTCAACCCTTCGCACCTCGGGGTCAAGTGTCTCTCGGTAAGAAAAGAAATATGCCCCGAACACTGTTCGAGTGGTTTTCGTGCTACCGCAAGCAGATTTCGCCAGATTGAATCTCGCTCCGTGGATTCTACAATGGGGTGTAATAAAAAAAATGGATAAAGTAACGAGACAAAAGATTGCGAAACTCATTTGTGGGCGGAGGGAGGAGGGAGGGGGGGGGCAGGAGCACTTGGTTTACTATGGGTTAAGATATATATACATACATATATTCGTCCGGCTGACTCAGTACTGATAATAAATATAAGTAGTACGACCGTGCGCGGAGCGCTAGGGCAAGATTACGACTAACTCTTCGTCCGATGATTTGTGCTTACAACGTAAAGAAAAGAAAAAATCCTCACCGACGTAAAATTATTAGTCGCGGGTATAGGTGGGCAAACATTCATCGTAATATTCTCGTGCTTGCCGGCTATATTAACCATCCGTTCGTTAAAAAAAATGAAAAGATAAAAAGGAGAGAGAGAGAGAGAAAAAGAGAGGAAGAGAAGGAAAACCCAAGGTATAAGCGATCATCAAAGTTTTCATCGTTACTCGGAAGTGAAATATGTTCGAGACGCTATTTTTTGTTAAATACTTTATTCACGACTTTCAGAAATTGATGTCTCATCAATTTTGCCGAAAAATTGTTTTTTTTTTGTAAATTTATTACTTTAAAAAATAATTTGTTTACTTTCGATTTCGATTTTATTTATTTCCACGCTAATCTCGTTTAATCACATTAATTCCAATATTATCGAAATATAAAGTACAAATTTAATAAATTTTCACTCCATGTTTTTTATTTAAGTTAAAAATCAAAAGAAAAGAAAAACGAAAAGCAGATCGTTACGTGTGTTTTTGGATCTATTCCCAGCACTCGAGAGTCGGACAGTTCGGATGTATGGTATAATAATATTCCACAGTGCTCTACGATAATGTTAAATTTCCTGGAAGTAACGATGCTGCACTCGAGCTTTTACGTAGCGAGAAAGGCAGCCGTATAGATTATACGTACAGTATACATATATACACACACACACACACACACACACACACACACACACACACACACACACACACACACACACACACATATACGACGTATAACTTTATACTTTTATACAATTCTATATAGATATATAAAATACACGTACATCGAGCATTATACGCCATACCAGATCTGATATTAGTAGTAAAGTAGGTATATGTCCATGCTTATGTATCTTTACGTATCGAAAGTGGACACCCGCTCTGCGTTTCACCCGTCTGAGTCAGCTAGCTAAACACACACAATATTCATGTTATATGTATATGTACTTTTGTATCTCTTTCTTTTTCTCTCTTTTTTTCTCTCTCTCTCTCTCTTTCTCGACCCGTTGGAAATGATTGCACAACTGTCGAGTTGCTCTCTCGGCAAACCGCGCACGACAGAGACAGGCTGTCTGCGATGTCATTATCGAAAAGTCCAACCCCCTCCCTCTTTCCCACCCTCGCTCAGTCGGTTTCTCACTCTCTCTCTCTCTCTCTGTGTCTCTGTCTCTCTCTCTCTTACTCCCTTTATCTTCGCCTCACCGCAAGTCCGACAGAGACTCTCTCACGGCATTGTCGTTTCGCGATACTTTACGATCATTTCGCGATCTCGCGCGAGCGCTCGAGGGATCGTAAATTTTTCCTGGAACGAGCACAGCACAGTGAATCTTGTAACGGTGGAGACAACAAAAAAAAAATGAGGCGAGGATTCGAGACTAGAATCAAGCTCTACGAGAACCAAGTTGACACGAAATTGTTTGTTTGATTTTGTTCCTTTTTTTTAAGAGCGCAAATGTCGAATTACGCAAGATTCGTCGTAAGTTTCGAGCTTGATTTATGTCCAAGTAGGACTTGACTTCGAAATCGACGTACGAAAATTCATGATTTTATACAAAATTTAATTTTTGTACTTTCGGTCCGCCATTTTGAATTACGAAATTCGTCCGCCATCATTTTCCGTAACGTAATTTTGAATTTTAATAAATCTCACGACGCAATCTTAAATTTCATGATTTTAACGTCGCCATCTTGAATTTTTCTCGAAATCGAAAAGAACTCGTCTTGGGAGCAACGACGAGCTTTCCAAACAGTTGAAACGTATCGAAATATTTCATTCGGTATAGATTGGTTCCATTCCAATTTATCGGGCGATCGTAATTCCTGGCTTATATATCGTACAGCATTGTCGTATTATCGATATGGAAACGAGGAATAGGCGTTATCGATCTAAACGATCCGTTTATCCGTATCCTCGGCCCGAAATCTTTTGGATATTAAAAATGAAACGATGCTGCACGAACGAACCGAGCGATCTTCGTTCACTCCTCCGCGAGTCCCGATCTTTTACGTCCACGTGTACTAACGTCGTTCACCGACCGTCTGTCGCTGATGGCAACGTGTATTGGTCTCGGCCCACGCGTGCCACACCAAGAAACCAAATGACACGACGATTTGCTAGAAGATGACTAATGATCGCGTGTGCGTCGTGAACTCTTCTTCTCTCCCCGTTACGTTCGAGGCTCCAACGTTTCGAGAGCTTTGCGGGCTTGGTTGAACTTACGAGAAAGCCTCGTAGAGAGATTCGTTTAAAAGAGAGAGAGAGAGAGAGAGAGAGAAACGGCCACGTGAGGATTCAAAACCGGTACGAGAACTTTTCAAAGACACCTACAACCTTTCCCTTCCTTCGTTTTCCTCGCTCATCGTCGTCTTCGCCCCGGTAGTTCCGAGTCTGATAACACACAAAACGTATACCGCAACCTTTTCGACGACCTACTTTTACCTCCTCGATTATTTGTCTCTCGTTCTCTCGATTTATCGGTCACTTCGACTTCGTGCCCTCCCTCTTTACATTACCAGGCTGTAACGAATCATGACATGTCATCGGCAACGATCGGGAAAAGAGAACGGCTTGACTAGACGGATTGAAGTTTTATCGTGTTAACGATGAATCATATTAGTATATAAGCTCGGGCTATCTTATCGATTATAATTCACGTTCAAATGTAACTCAAGGTCAATTCAAGTTGAAATTACGTTCGACTCAGGTTTGACTTCAAGTACAATTAATATTAATATCGAATTCAAGTTCAATTCAAGGTCGAGTCAAGTTAAACTTGAATTTAAATTTTGGTTAACCTCAAACTTAAATCAAGTTTAACTCAATATCGACTCAAGTTTAAATTAAGTCCGACTAAGGTTTGACTTCAAGTACAGTCAATATCGAATTCAAGTTCAATTCAAGGTCGAGTCAAGTTAAACTCGAATTAAAATTTTGGTTAACCTCAAACTTAAATCAAGTTTAACTCAAGGTCGAGTCAAGTTTAAATTAGGCTCATCTCAAGTTCAACTCAAGTTAAACCCAAATTTAATTCAAGGTCGATTGAAGTTCGAGCTTTGTATTAATTTGTGGGCCGCGATTAATCGTCGAAGTATTTCTTGGACGTATATATAGATACGATATTCTTTTTTATCCCGAGTGAAATCCATGAGTTTTAATACCTTTCAGATTCATGGAAATAAGATCAAAGAAGTTCACCGTGTCCGAGACTCACGAGAAAATAATGATACGACGTTGCATCAGATTTCACAATCGTTGTGATTCGTCGAATTCAAAGAAGATTTCATCAGAATCGAATTTTCTCATCGTTTACACGACACGAGGTCGAAGATATTCGCGGTATACTTTCCATAAGTCACGTCCACCTCGTCGTATTATAACGTAGTAGTTTCGATATTGCGATTCTGAAAACGGAAGTAGATAGCGCAAAGTTGACGTTCGTTTTAATAAATTCAACCTCGAGCCACGAATCAAGGTCGAAATTAAGTTTAAATTTAACGTATCGTTAAATCGATAAGTCAATGATTTCCCGATAATTCGCTTCGAAAAAAGATCGAATTCATTCTTTTGAATATTCTTAAAAAGATATTCTACCCTCAAAGTTATTTAAATATTGTCAAAAAGTACTCCAACTGTAAAATTTTTCTCAATATTTCGAAAAAATATTTGACTCATTCGAATTTTCTGAATATTTCCTAAATATATATGCATCGCACAATTTTTTGAATACGTTCCAAAAAAAATGTTCCCAACCCACAATTTCTGGAATTATTCAAAAAATATTTTATCCAAGGAAATTACTTGATATTATTTCTTTACATTACGTATATTCGATTAACATAGATATACATCGGGACAAAAGTGTTGGTAAAATACCCCAGTAGCAATTTACCGATTTTTATCGGAATTTTTCTCAGGATTCTCTTTAGATCCTTGTCTGGCTGTCAAATTCGAGGAAATAACGTCGAGTAATACAACTACGTAGTACTACAACGAACCTCGCGTGTGCCAATCTATAACGTTTTCAACTCTATCCTTCACTCTCGCTTTTTGTAATTACTCCTCCGTGGCTGGCGTATGTGACGTAAGATAATCGATCCTCATGACGGTTGATTTTTTCTTTTCTTTTTCGTCTTCGTGTCGATGCAATCGAGATTCTTGGCAATTTTCGATTTTCAGTCATTCGATGGAGTAATTGTTCACCCACGACTATTAAAATACATATATAGTATTTTCGTTTGCTCGGACAGCCTTGTGAATCAATAATTAAAAATATCGTAGAAACGTACGAGGCGATGATAATCGGTGAAAAATAGAAGGGTTATTTTCAAGGTTGAATTAAAGTTAATTTTTGTTTTTCTTAATTTGTAATAGATTAACATATTACTAAAAATGTTTATGACAAATTCTTCTTGTTTAAAGGCTTTGATTGATTTTTTATTGATTTGATTGATTTTTTTAATCTATTTGATTGATTTTTTTAATTTTATTTCATTTCTTCGTGAAGTATTACGTTGCCCTTGGGTAATCGCCATTTTCTTCATCCCCCCTATTATATCGTTATACCTCGAGAGAAATTATGACGTAAAATGAATGATCAAAGTCTTGTCTCTCGTAACGTTTCATGCGATCTCATATATCGATAGCAGGATAATAAACCTCGTTATTGTAAAAAGGAAGAAAAAATAGACGAAAAAGAAAATCTGAATCGAAAAATTGCAATGGAACTCTAGCTAATAGACAGCCACGAGGTTTATTACAGTATTACAGCTCCGACAAAACGCTCGGGCGTCATTGCAGTAATTATACGGAAGTAGCGATGGGTTGAAACGCATTTAGCTCTTTAATTCTCCTCTTTTCAAGATTTATTATCGACTGAATTTAAAAAAAATAACCGTTTAAGGAAAAACATAGTGATCAATTTTTTACAAAAAAAAATGTTTTTGCCACTAGAAATATTTAAAAAAAAATTATCTAACGTTTATTTTCGTTAACTTAGATTAAACTTTTTTCCAAATTTCAATAATAATCAATACTGTCGAGTATTCATTTAATTATCTAGTTGATTAACAGAAATATTTTTCACGTACAAATTTTTTTATTCCCTTTTAATACATATGTCAATTAATTAAATTGCCGATTTTTTATCTCGATCCGGTCGAATATTTTATGTACAATAAATTAATTTTCTTCTATTGTCGAAAATCGTGTATTAAGTTGATAAATAAAAAAATTAGCGTACGATGCTCGTTTGTTCCCATCGCTACTATTTGTGAGTGTTCGCTCGCGCGCAATGAATTATTTGCAACGCGTGTGTAGCGCGTAGCCGGGGTATACATAGCGGCTGCTCGCCGTGGCGAATTGCGTCACTTTGCTTCTCGCGAGCCGGCTAGACTAAGCGACGCCACAGTCCCCTAGAGCATAGCACTAGTGACCAATACCTATACCCGACTGTACATTTATCTATGACTCTACGAGGCACGGCTCTCCGACCTCTGTAGTCACAATGCTCGCGTGCGCTACGATTCAGTAACTGTAGCGCATATAACACAAAAAACAGAAAAGCTAAAAAGATCCGAATCATTTACTGTGCGGATAAGATAATATTTTGAAAATATTGAAAATGGCAATTTTCAATTTTTCAATTACAAAAGTACTCGTACCTATGTCGGAACACTAGAACAAGTCAAATAACACGTGAACCTGACTCGTTTTTTGTAACAATTCGACATTTGGTCGATTAGTCTTGTGTCAATTCGTCATTTTCAACTCTACATCGTGTGAACTCTACATTATGTCAACTCTACATGATCTCATCTCCACATTATGTCAATTATATATAATGTCAACTCTACATGATGCCATCTCCACATGATGTCAACTTTACATGATGTCAAAGTTACATGATGGCAACTCTACATGAGGTCAACTCTACATGATGTCATCTCCACATGATGTGAACTCTACATAATGGCAACTCCACATGATGTCAACTATACATAATGTCAACTCTACATGATGTCAACTCTACACGATGTCAACTTTACATGATGTCAAAGTTACATGATGTCAACTCTATATGATGTAATTCCTACACGAGGTCAACTCTACATAATGTCAACTCTACATTATGTCAACTCTACATGCTGTCAACTCTACATGATGGCAACTCTACATAATGTCAACTCTACATAATGTCAACTCTACATAATGTCAACTCTACATAATGTCAACTCTACACGATCTCAACTCTACATAATCTAATTTTACATCACCCAAATTCTCTACATGATGTACTTTTACATTATGTAAACGATGTACGACTTTCCACCATACTTTTTGTACAAAAACATTGTCATTCGTTCTCATCTCCATCTTAATTATAATTACAATGGCGTGTCGAAGACGAAACTCAAACGTACCCCGATACGTTCGTGATGGAACTGAAAACTCCGGGTTCTTCCTTCCGGCACAGTTTTCAAGGCGTTCGTGACAGTTTCGCCCCTACTTACGTATGTTTGAAAAATTGTCGACTTTCAGTTGCTAGCCGGGTTCGATTATCGTCTCGCGGGGAAACCCGGTCTCTCGGATCGCACGAGTTAGTGACACGATCTCGTTCCGGTATATTATATGTTGCACGTACAGGCTCTCGTGATGTGCCGACCACGACGGCGACGACGATGCCGATGACGACGACGACGACGACGGTGGCGGCGATGGAGACGATGGAGACGAGCGTCCTCGACCTTGAACGTATCAGCCCTCATGCGAGTGCGAGGCGAGAGCTTCGTGCTCGTGATCGACAACTCGTCGAGCAATATGTGAAAAATGCGGGTGCGCACCCGTCGTCCGTGACGCCGCGTAATTCGTAATCTCTCTCGTTTCTTTATTTTTTTTTTTCACATTTTATCTTCTTTTTGTTCTCCAACTTCATTCTTGCCCTCGTACATTAAATTTCTTTTCGCATCGAGAGTTCTCTCATTTTTTGTTCGTTGCAACAATGTACAGCTTAATCGTCGCTCGATACATCCGGTCGGAATAAAACGAAGGTCACCTTGGGACATAAGTTATTATTGAAAATGTTTTTTTTATAATTTTTGTTATTTTTATGATGTTTTTGGGGCGTTTTTCCTTCATCTTTTTTGTTATTACCGTCAGGTTTTCGTTGGGGAAATTAAATCATTGACGATTATTGCAATTTTGTGGAATTGAAATTTGTATTATCGTCGATTATTGTCATTAAATTTGATTGAACGTTAAATCGTCGACAATTATCGTAATTTTGATTAATTCGAAATTTAATCATCGCCGAGGATCGTTAATTTTTTGAAAGTTAAAATATTGAACCGCCAGTGGGTAGGTCGCAATTTTATTTTTAATCGTTTTTCGTACGCTAAATACTCGTAATGCCCGCGTACAGGAAGATGCGAATATAATACTCGTGCGTCACACCCACACACGGTAGCGAATGCGGCGCGTCTCATCGCTAAAGAGAGAGGAAATAAAAAAATTAAAAAATTAAAAATTAAAAAAAAATTCACACAGATAGCGAGGCAGAGGAGCGTTCGAGATAGGAACGAATCGCGAGCGAGAACGCAAGTGTGTTCAAATGCCCCAATAATCTAATCTACCCAGGGAGAAGGCTGCGGAGAACATTTTTTTAATCTTGATCTTTTGCTAGACACTTTGATGCATCGTCATCGTTCGCGATGACCCAAGGTCCTCTAGATAAAATATTCCACATATTTCTACTTTTTTTTTAAATTCTTAATCGCACGAGCTAGGATTCTTTCTACTCTTGGATCCGATAGTGCCAGATGTTTGTGAATAAATGTGCAAAAATCTTTTTTTACGGAAAATTTTCCTTTTTTCCAAAATGAAAAAACGAAAAAAAACCATTTTCACGTTTTTTTTAAAATATTTTACTCATCAACCGCTATTTCTCTCTTTTTTTATTAACCGAAAAATGAAAAAGATTAAAAAAAACAATTTTTTATTAAATTTTTTGTAAAATTTGTAGTTTTGTAACAACTGCATTTCCTTGATATACGTGCTGCGCTCTATCATCGAACTTATTTAACCATGTCGACGGGTTGCCATGACGAAAGAGAGAGAGAGAGAGAGAGAGAGAGAGCTGGGCTCTTATCAAAATATACCGATTTCATTTTATCGCGAATGAGAAATGTAAAGGTTCTCGACCCCCCGGGATTATTAGGCTAAATACGCAGCAAAAGTCGCGCAGCCACTTCCCTATCTGAGGATTATATATATACGTGAACATATATACGTGAATGGTCAAAAGTGTGCTGCAATGACCGCAAATGTGCATCGTGCGCGCGAGGTGTTATCTTTCGTTGAGTTTCGCGCGAATAGATAAACAAAATATAGAGGAAGCTGCTACTGAAACGCGATAATCGTCATACGTGAGAGTCGGCTCTGTATTAAAATTCTTATTAAATTCGACGCGATATTCAATTAAATCCCGAGAATTTAGCAAAATTGATTACAAATTTTTCAGAATTCAACTTCAAAATTCTCGACTAATGAAAATTCGCGTTTTACAACGTCTCGACGTTCTTTCAAAATTTAAGAAAGACAATTTTTCTAATAAAAATCTTCGAAAAAATCGGGGAAATTATCAAAAATTCCAAAAAAAAACTTATTTTTGAAAAAAACGACAAAAACGTCAACTTTTCGGAATTTGAATAACTCTTGTTTCATTTTACTCGTTGGATATTCATTCGTGTCACTCGATTCGATTCAAAATTCGCCCAAAAAATCGGCTAAAATTATTAAAATTTTCGAGAAACTTATTTATCACAAATTTTCTCTATTTTCTCGAGGCAACCTTTCGACGAGATATCGACAGCCATTCGATATACTTCAATTTTTCGAACGATCATCGACTTTTCTCAATTCGAATAATTATCGTTCAATTCCACTCGTTCGATTTCATTCGTACGTCTCGAATCTCCCCGTAATCGTACGATTCCTCCATGCGAGAACGTTTTTCCTCTCCTCCCCAACCCACGTTCGACGCGTCAATACGGTCGGTGACCCCATAAAATCGCAGCCCTGCGGGAGGGGGGAACGTTTTTTCAACATCGTTTATACACATTTTTTTCCTCGTCGATTTCGGGGCTATTATTAAAACATGTCGGTACGTTGGCATCCTGGTACAAAATGCAGCGAATCTTCTCATACCTGAACGCGATATAAAGTGCCCGCTGTGAAAAAAAAACAAAAAACGGAAATAACCACGCGACTGTAAAACATAAAGACACGTTTGCACCGTTAAAAAAACGAGGATTACTCGTGTATTCCAGGGGGTTAAGGAGGTGTAAATAAGGGAGAGGAAATGCGACGAAGCACGTAAAAATAAATATAGATCGGAAAAGCGTGCCCAAAAAAAGAAAAAGTAAAAAAATATAAAAAAGTACAAAAAATTCACAAAATGTCATCAAATTGTACGAAAGAGAGACGAACTCTTAAATTCCATCTAAGAGGCAATTGTCACGTGCTGAAGAACTCCTCTGTCCAACCGAGTAAAATTTATGTCCGTATTCTCGAGTCGTATTTCGAAAAATTCGGTCCACCGAAAAACTGTACGTTGAATGGAATTTATGTACCGAAAGGACGAAAAATGAAAAGGAAAATTCGAACATTTGGGTCGTGGAATTGGAAAATAAAATTTTTCAACGACCCTTAAATGCTGAAGTTTTTTTTGTTTGCCGCCTCGCCCTCGACTTTTTGTACGAAATGTCGAACGAATGAATGGAAACCCCTGTGCGCGTATTCTCACTGATCACGTCTCAATGACGATATTTATAACGCCATCTCGTGTTACGCGAACGAGAAATCAGAGACCGAGGCGAGAACGTTTTCGACGAAGGAAAATTTGATCGTCGCGTATTTTTTTCGTTTAGTGGTTCGAGTTTGTTCGAAGCGGATCGTACGACGTTCGGTCCATTAGAGACCGTGAAATATCGATCTAAATTATTATCCCCTCAACATACCCCAAAAACTTACTTCATTTCTATTGTGCTCTTTCATCGACGCCATAACAAACGGACGGAAATTTTTCTCTCGTGCCATTCGTTTTATTTCCGGACTATCGACCATCGAAGATTTATCTGTTTTTTTCGTTATTCACCGAAAATACCGAAAAGCGTAAGCTGTATTTACTGTATTTACTTTTACCCGCAAATGTCGTCATTTTTGTACACGACAGTCCACAAATGTCCTGTTTTTTTAAAGAATATTTTCATTCTCTTCGTCTCTGGGTACTGAAAGCAGCCAGTGACCACTTTGATGACGTTACCGGTCGTGTCCATCGTAGCGAATATATACGATCGTGCTTACCGATCAACGGAATCGTTGATTTATACGTTTCGAAGGGAATGTTTGTCGATAATTGTTCGTTTCTCGATATCATCGATGACTAGACAACGAGCAATAATCGATCTATGATCGCCAGCCTTGCGGGCATCGAGTCACTGCTTCACTCAGAAGCCATTCTCCCCTCAAGTCAGCTTATTTTTTTCCTTCGACCCAGCTACGTTTTATTCCAAAGTTGACAGATGCTCGACGTTATATATCGATTTGGAATTTTCGCGTACGAACACTTGTTTTTAATTGATTTTTTAAACAATAATTCGTTCGTTGGTTTTGCAGTTCAAACTTTCCCTTGGATCTTTATGTACGAGATCAGTTTAGAATGCTTGGTGCAACTGCCAACTGTCAACGTGGGTGATTAACGTCCGATGAGTTTGGGAAAAAAATTGCTGAGTCAACTGAGAACGCCCCATAGAACTCCTGCGCCGGAGGTTGTTTTTCGATCGACAGGCAAAGCAGTTTTATTGAAAGCTAGCTGTACGGTCGAACTTCGAACGAGTCAAGGTTTCAGGACGCTCGGCTGATTGGTTGAGCAGAGCGCCCCCCACTCCATGCACGCATGCGCCGTAGAGATTCGCTGTACGCGGTTTTGTTTATACGATGAAAAGACAATCATCGACAAGAAATATTTTCCTAGGACGAAAATTTATAAACCTTCGACTCTTGGATCCAAAAAAAATGTGCTATTCGTGGAATCGAAATGCGACTGTAGTTTATCGAAGATCGGCCAAGATCGAGAGAACGGGTATAGTTTTGTACCGATGGCGTCGATATCCTCGTCGAGAAAAGGGTCCTTTTTGCTTCCTTCCATTTATTTTTCCCCACCGAACCCATAATTACACGGTCCCAAGTTGTTTTGGCGGCCGAGCCCGTCGAGTTCTCCGGCTCTGGCTTATGCAAGCGTTGATTCGCGTCCGTTCACGGTAGTAGTGTGGGTGTGCTAAAGTCCAATACGAAAAGGGCTTTGTGAGCTGCGCTGGGTTTGTTAGACGACCCTACTCGCGAACGTCCCTTTACCAGCAGCAGGTCCTGTTTCTCCGTGCACCATATGCCGTTCATTCGCTTCGAGCTACCTCTAGCCATGCTCTTACTCCCACACATGCGCGCGCAGGCGCGTACGCACACGTGCGCAGGCGCGTCCACACACTCGCGCAGGCGCGTCCACACACTCGCGCATGCGCGTATAGGCACACATATGCTCTCGTACGCTCGCACACACTAAGGTCACGTCTCCGGCACCACGAGAGGCGAAACAATCTTCGAACCTAACCCACGAGAAATCTCGAGTGGCCCCAGGCTCGATCCGCAACCGAATCGAATCCAGACGAGCTGAGAGCTTCGAGCAGATATCGGGTAACGGGACCACACTCAACTATGATTTTCGTGCCAAGGACGATCGGGAAACATAAGAGGCAGCCATTTTTTTGTTTTCGTCTATGCACGAATATGGCGACAGGCCCGATGACAGAAAGCATAAACGCATATGTTTTCATCGGATGTCAGACAAATCTTGAAAACTGTCGAAACGCTCTGCTCGAGAAAGGTGAACGCGTGCAAACCGCCCTTTCCCCGTTCTAATCCCGTCGAGTGGTACTTCAGACCCGAATTCGAGAACATAACCTCGAAACGCGAAGCGACGATGACGCAGCGCCACGAGTGTCGAAACAATGAACTAGAAAACTTTCTCGACGCATCGCGCGCCATTTACGAAAGCCAGACGCGATTTTTAAGTTACGACGTGGGTTTTGTAACGTTAAGAAAGTTCCAATTCGTATTTCGTCCAAAAATATTTTCTCACGGAACGACGAACTCTCCACTTTCGACTCAAGTATGATTTTTTTTTACTCGCGTTTCACGAATACGTCCATCTTGTCCTTTACCCCAAGTAACAAATCATAAAAGACTTTTAATCGACATCGCCAAGCTTTCGAATAAAAAAATTTGTATGAAATTTGTAAAGAAAAATGAAGGACGTAGAATTGTTGTGCGCGTGAATCTTTCCAACGAAACTTCATCTCGCCAATTTGCAACCGCGTATTTTGCCATTCTTCGTCAAATTGAATCGAGACCACGCCCATTGGTTATCCATAACCGTACTTAATTTCAATGCACGGAGCAATGCGGGAGCTTCTGTGAACGATACAACTGCTGGGGTTTTCGAAGAGAGCAAAAAGAAGAAAAAAATATATAAAAAAACAAGAACAACAAAAAAGAGAGAGGAAGAAGAAAAAAATGGAAAAGAGAGCGTGTGCGAAGACAAAAGGCGTTCGATACCCACCTATATCCTCTCGGTGTAGTAAGTTGCAGCCGATATTATATGGCACGACGGTTTGTACAAAGCCGCAAGCGTTCTCTCCGAGACCGGAAGCCCACGTTTTCCTCGACCGTTCGTATTATTCCCCCGTTGAACGAGCGAGATCCGACCACGATGTGCATCTCACTTATGAACAAATTTTTGTGTGTGAATAGCTATGTTGATTCGATTTCTCATGAAAAAAAAAGAAAAAAAGGGGAAAACAACAACAACAGAAACAAGAAGCGAATACGCGAAACGGATGTAAATGAATTGAAATGTGAAGTCTTTTATTACAGCTTCAAAACCCTCGATTACTTAGAGTATACTCTGGATAAAAATCGTATGATCGATCGCAATTTACGAAAGATCGATCGTACCTACTGTTTTTTACTTGGTAATTAAAATTTCATTTATTTCTAATTTATTAAAATTCAAATTTATTCCTAAAATAAGTCAAATTCGAGGTTGAGTTTGGTCGTAAATTCAAATTCAAATTTGGATTTAAACTTGAGATAAAATTCGGCGCGTTTCCTATCGCATCTAAGTTCAAAGTTTAATTTCAACTCGGCGAGCTTCGTCTCGTGAATAATTCGTCGATAATAACGAATCTCGTGGTCCACGAAAACTTTGGGAAAATATTGAAAACAATAGCGCGACGGTGGAGAATTTTCTCGCTATTTCGAGTCTTTCGGGATCGTCCCGATCCCTCGACTATATCGCGTCCATGCCGAATCGAGAGGAAGAGATCTTTCGTCGGAATCGAGACAGCTGGCGGAGCGAAATATCTTTCGAGGTTGGGAACATAACTGCTCCGTTCTTGGATCGATTTGGTCGAGGCCACTCGGGCTGAGGCCACTTCGAATGTTCGCGGAGGCATAGCGGAGGAAACCGTACTTAACATTATACATTACTCTATACATATAAGTCCTTGCTCATCGAAGGATCGGGCCTGCTGGGCCTCGAAGTGAGAGAAAACCGAAGAACAGCCGAGGCTGTTCGATGAACGTTGGTGCTCGCGCGCTCGCGAGGGTGTTGGTGTGCCATGTTCAACCTGGGCATCTGTCGAAGAAACACGCGAAAACATCAGCTGTGCGACCTGGAAAAAAGCCGGCTGGAACTTTACTCCAGCCTGGCTCAATCGCATTTATAAATATGTCGTTCATTTATATAAAAAAGATGTTTCGACGCTATGTATTATTATAATTATGAAATATATTTTAATTTTAATAATCAATGGTTAAAGAAAGGACCGCCTCTTATTTCCCAACGGTCCCACAATTTCTCACTTTTTCAAAGTATCGGCGAGTTTTAACCCTTGTATAATATTTGAATTGACATTTTTCTTTTATTATTACGCACACTTTTTAACGAGAAACAAAAACAATCATTTTAACAACAAATAATTATAGACGAAAAAAAAATTATTATTACGAATAAATTATAGAATTTATTCCTATCAAAATAGATAAATATAAATTACAGATTGTTATGAGAAAAAATATTAATTTTCTTTCAGATAACAACGAATGAATAAAAATAATGAAATTATTAGGAGAAAAAGTTCGATCGCGTTTTTGCTTTCTCTCGTACGGTACTCATACCTCGATTCGGTTCCCGAGCATCGATCTTTAATCGCGACGCGAAACTAGACGTCGAACGCAACGAGTGGATAAATTTTATAGGCTTTGCGTGTTAGTTCGTCAGTGCGGGTTTGTCAGAAATTGCGACAAAAACACCTGCCTAGTAGAGAAGGAGCATCGACGTTGTTATAACTATTGTACAATGTGGTACGGCGATGTAATTGCCAATCATCATTTCTCGGGATTGATATAATTTTTTCTCGCATATTTCGAGATCGCGCGGTCCGGGGAGAAAGGCGAGATAGACTGAGAGTGAGAGAGAGAGAGAGAGAGGCGCAATTTATAAGGGACTACGATCCCGGAGTTAGAGGTTGCCTTACTATACATGGGCACTGTAATTCCAAAGTGACCAGTTAAAAGGGAAGTTGATGAAGATTAGATATCCAGGAGGGATATAATTTTATCGGCACTCGTGATTACAGGCCTTTGTTGGTAGTCAAGAAGAAACTGATGCTAGGAAAAGGATGATGTATACGTGTATCGCCACAATGTTTGCGAGCCTGGAGACCGGATATCTAGGGTAATTCAACGTCGAGACGAAACGTTGAAAAATATGGAACGTTCGAAATACAACGTCGGTTTTCAACCTCTTCTAATTTATTTTCATTCAAAATTAATGAACAAAATACGATCGATGACGTGTCAAAATTGAAAAAAAATCATTTTCTCGTAAATTTGTCAAATCTGTCAATTCTGTCAAGTCTGTCATCTTCCTATATTTCCGACCAGTATAAATCCTTTTCAAAGTTTCAATTTTATTTTCACTTGTCATTTTGACTGTCACGTTGCCTGTTGAAAGATCGAACCAAAACTTGACAACTATTAAATCTAAGATGGTGTTGAATTGATACCACCAAACAAATTGATAACCTTTCGCTATTGACAATACGGATAGCTGTCATGTACTGGTATACCACCGATGTAACTACCTATCCCCGTGTACATAGGCTTTCGCATAACGCGTCCCTACGTGGAATGTCATCTATACACATACGGTGGACAAACAAACTCGGATGGTGGGAGGAGGGGTGGGATCGGGGGGAGAGGTAGGTGGGGATGACATGGACTATAATGTCTCGAGGGGCATACACATCACACACAGTTTGGCATACAGAGACCATAATGGTGTGGCTACACGTGTGGTGGCTACGAACGCGTCGATATATCAACTCTTTGACGGGAATATTCCGGAGCTGTGAAACCGCCGGGGTAGTGAATAATTGCCTGTAAGTGCATCGTGGAAGATTCATAATAGATACGAAAAGGGAGAGGTAAATTTTCCGATGATTCACGACGCAAACAACCAAATTCCCAAATGGCAAGAGAGGGAAGATCCGTTATATTTATTGAAGGTTTATTTTTGGTACGATATTACGGAACGAGTAAACATTTCCCGGTCGGTCGTGTAATAACGACGAGGCCGAAGATTAGACCGATGGAAAATTGGAAAAGCTTATAAAATACAATTTTCTAATTTTTTTGTTTAATTTAATTAAAAGTTTCTACGATTAAAAAAACGTGATTATAAAATATCAACGTCGCGAAATTTCTCCCATGGGAAACGAACGAAGAAAAAAATTATTTGGTTATAGTCACGCTTCGAATGTTGCAACGAACTTCGCCAATAAAATTGCCCTCGCGTCGAATCGAATCATCGGATAATCTTCGATCGATCCAAAATTACAATTCGCTCCATGGTAACAGAATTTATAAGGAAAACATAATAATAATTCATTTTTTTGTTCATCAGACCTCGAGCATTTTTCGAGCCTCGTTGTATCGTAGCAGAAGCGCACGAACGAAAGGTACGTGCGACGAAGAAACGACGGATCGAAGAACATGTCGATTCGATTATTCGCGGGTTGTTTAGCCCGATCCGCCAGCTGGACGCTTGAGATTTTCGATTTCACGCGCAAGCACAACTCGCTTGCGCCCCTCTCTTCCACCCGGACGAAACACATTTACCGTCGTGTCGTTTTTCGACGTGGTGACGCGAAACGCCGCGGGTATAGATGTCAGAAAATTGAAAAGCGTGCCGGTGCGGAACGCGGCGCTCGAATACCTTTCCCCTATATACATGTATACGCATCATCCCCCCTTTTTCTTCGTTCCGATATTCGGTCCCCCTTTCGGTATTTCCAAAGTAGCTTCATAGCCCACTATTAATATTTGGCTATTTTGCAGGTATACCTATACAACGAGACCGACGTGTCCCTGTACTCCCTGTACGCCAATAATTCCAATTGTCCTGATTTCTTTTTCAAAATTTCACGCATAACGCGCAAATTTTATTGGTCCATGAAGATATTTTGAATAAATTATCTGAGAAATAATTTACAATGGAGAATTGTAGGAACTCGATTTTATTTCAAATGTTTATTTGCAGGACCGAAGATATAAAAGGCAATTTGTTTTTATCACGAAAATCTTCTTCGATTAAAAATGTCTACGATATCTCTCGTTTACGATAAAAATATTTCTTAATTCAGAACAGGAATTGCATCGATCGAATGAAGGAGCAACCATTTCGTGAGGGACGATATATAAAGATGGCGACGTATTGTATATAACGTAGAGAACGAAATCATCGAAGCATCAGGACTAAATGGGGTAATACTACGAAGGACTGGGTCACAGCTGCATCCGGATAATTCCCATCAGGCCTAAGCAATACGAGAGGTCCTGCATCGATATATAGCCCTATACGAAAGATATTGCCCGCACCGATTCCCGCGAATACATCTCCTCCCTCGTCTGGTCCATCGGTTTTATTCCCTGCGGAATCGGCAGAAAAGGAAAAAAAGGGGCCGAGAAACGGAATGAGAAACGGAAGAACGAGGAGCATAACTAATGCAAGCCACACTACTTTTCTTGCCACCTCTGCTCGAAATTATTCTCATTTTTCTCCGTATGAAAAAAAAGAGAAAATAAAAAAGTAATATCACAATTTGATCAAACATGTTGCATAGAACTTTTCTATTTTTCAATTATGTCAAAAATCGATAGAACATTCAATTTTCATTATTTTTCTTTCCAACGTAAGTATCTATTCTATTTGTTTAAATCTATACATTTTTTTGTAATTTAATTAAATTGTTTTAATGAACATATTTAATTGATTTTTATTTGTAAATTTACTTCAATTAATTTACTTTTCAAATTGTTCATGATTATACTTAACCGTGAAAATCGTGGTAATTGAGACGAGTATTTTGGGAACAATAGCAGCAGTTTCCACGTGTCCATTTCTCTCCTGACCAGGCTGCGATATATTCCAGGGTACGTACGCGTGCATTATTATGCTCGTCGGTATACGTGCGTGTATACTCGGATACGTGTGTGCCCGAGCGTATTAATTAAACACCGATAACGTATTGGGAGCGTGCGGTGTGGCCACGGCAAGGGGATGACGTGATCGGCGGGGTGAGGGGGGGGGGGGGGGGGAGGGAGTCTTATCTCATCGAGAGAAAACAGCACGTGGTCGAGACTAGCCATAGCACGTGATCAAATACGAGAGAATCGACGCCGGAGATTTGTCGGATCGAGAAACCAGGACTACTACCAGGAAATATTATATATATATATATATATATATATATATATATATATATATATATATATATACACATATCTTGGTAATACAAAAACGTTCGTCACCACTTAAAAAAGTAAATCAAAATTTTCTTCGAATTCTTTCTCGCTGAGTCGTCAGGAATTTATTTCTTTTTGTTTCTCGTTCACACCGACACCAACACAAATTCGTTCGATCTATTCCGAATTACGTTTCTCGGTACTTGGTTGCGTGAGTCAAACACAGATTCGATCAAACTTTGATAATGGAAAATGGATACGACCAGTCTGTTACTCATTTGGTACAAATTTGACAATTTTTATCGTTTTTTTTTGACACCGACTCGGGAAACTGGGTTACATCATTTTTACGTAATAAAATGTCATTTTATCGTTATTATTATTATTGATATTATTTCCTTATAATTTAATGTATCGACTATGCATTTAGGTATGGAAAAATACATGTAATATTTACAAAACACCGAAATCATAAAATATTTCGTCATTGAATTTTTGCAAAACAAATAAAAAAAAATTAAATTCAACAATATATTTGTTTATTTGCATTATTAAATTTAACGACAGAAATATGCAAATAAAACGAACATCCTGACTCGTAGAAACTTTTGTCCGGAAACGAGTCGATTATGGGATTTTCTCCATCCTTTTAAGGATTTTGGCACAAATCGAGGAATTTTTTTTTCCACGTTCCAAAAGCTTTCTTCGCTTCGGGAGGCAAAAGGGCGAGAAAGAGAGACGGAACAGGAAGTAACGGACATATTTCTGTCCAACGTTATGTCGCCGAGCTCGAGCTCGAGCTCGAGCTCGAGAGAGAAAGACAAACTCTCTCAAAGGACGAAAGAGGACATATATATATATATATATCGAGAAGTACGAGAGGAGAACGTAGCATGTGAAAAGGTGTCTCGGATTTCGCGTTTGAAAGGAAGTGGGCTCGCTGCTCTCGTCCAAGTGCGTCGTTTTCGAGATTCCTCGACCGTTCTGCCTCGCAGCTCTACGGGACGAATAACGAAGCTCCTTTTTCGCTGGATAAATTTTTTTTTATTTTTTTCTTATTTTATTGTATATATTTTATTTCAATTTTTACTTGCAATATCCGAAAAAACGTGATTCGTGAAAACGATCGATTTCGAGCACGAATAAATCTTGCTGTATCGCGATAAATTGATTTGTAAAAAGGGAGAGAGCGAGAGAGAAAATAAAACTGGACCACGATACGAGAGGCTGTCGATCATATTTCTCATCTCAAACAATTTATCGTTCGCATTACACGGGATGCACGATGTACCAACGCAGCTGCACTCGCGAGAATTCTGCATATCGACGCGTTATAGCAATTCATTATATTGCCACGATAAAGCTTTGAGAATTATTATAGTTTCGAACGTACTTGATATCTCACCCCGCTTTTCGATAACGCAGCGAGAGCTTTCGATAGCTGATGCAAGTCGGCGTTTATAATTTATGGCCGACGTTTCGAGCCACGGCGTGATACCCGAGAGCCATTGAAATAAACCCGAAGTTTTGAAATTATTTGACAGTTTGAAAAATAAAGATTTGCAATTTTTGTTTATAGATATTTTCTCCTTATTTGTTATTGTCATCAATAGTAATAATAAATGAATGAATATATTAATATCGGTAATAATATTTTGCAAAATTCTCAAGTTTTATATAAATTGTAAACAATTGCCAGCTTTATTTATCAACAATTACTTTTTATCAATAATAATAATAATAATAATAATAATAATAATAAATGAATGAATATATTAAAATCATGAATTATAAATTTTTAATTAATCGATTTTACGGTCACAAAAATGATATTAATATCGATAATAATATTTGGCAAAATTCTCAAGTTTTATATAAATCGTAAACGTTTGCCAGCTTTATTTATCAACAATTACTTTTTATCTTTACTTTTATTCCAAATTGTGAATAAAAAACGAATTTACACATTTCAATTCCAATGAGATTTGTTCGTACATTCGCGATCAACCGAACCGTGTACGACGACTTCACTCTCGCAATTAAATATTCTCGGACGCGACGATTAGTGTTCAATTTTGGTTTTTTTATTGACAGATTTTTTTTTAATTAAAAAAATATATTTTCGCCAGTGCGCGAAAGAGCGAACGATACGTGGGAGTGGGAGACACCAAGAGGGAAATAGCGTCGCCTGGCGTGGCTTGGAGAGGCGCGCAGAGCGATGTGTGAAAGAAACGGACGGCTTCCGGTCGCAGATGCGGTCGCAAAGTCCGGCGTCGGACGTCATTCGGCCACCAAATTACACGTCAGGTGTCCGTATTCACGCGTCTCGCGAGGATATTTTGCAACGGGAGTACGTATATACCGTGCTTCGATCTTATTTTTTCTTTTCTCTTCCGTGTTTAGCATCGACGACGCTAAGGATAAAGTCGGGACGAATATTCGCGAAGAGCTTAACTCAAGAGCATAAGTTTCACCTTCAGGCTTTACTCGAGGTTATTCTTGAGTCAAGCTCAGCTTAATAATATCAAGTTGAAACTGACGTTCGAATTTCAATACGAATTTAACTTCGACTGGAATAAAAATAAAAATTATTAAAATAAAATGGACGTTAAATAGAATTTAAATTCGAACTTGTGCCTTACCGTAGGCTCGTACTAGAATTCAAACTATATATTTTCACAAATTCGTATTTAAGTTAGAACTTAACTGACTAAATTTACTCTCAAGTTCGATCTGAACTTTAAAATTGAGTTCTAACTCAAATCAATACGAAATTAGAACTTAATGGAACTTAAACTTGCTACCTAGTGCACATTGTGGCTAAGTTTCAACTCAAGTATAAACCTAAATCGAGTTAAGTTTGACTTTAAGCATGAACCAAAATCGAGGCTGAAAAAACAAATTGAAATTTGAAATTAATCGGGAATTGAAATTAAGTTCGAACTTAGACTCGAGTCAAAACCTATCGAGGTCGACTTTTAGTCCATGAACGACAAATTTTCACTATCCAATGCTTCTCAACCGTCGAAACGTTTTATTTCCGAACGCACTTTGTCTTTTAAGTGTCAGCAGGTGAATTCTTCCGTCACAAAATCTATCCGACTACGTGAAATTTAAACTCCGACACTGCGGGCTTTACGCTATTGCCTTCTTGACCATAAGTACCACCACAGCCGTTATCGTGCCATATACGTAAAAGACTTTGAGTACTAACACACTCGCGCGCGCGAAGTTCGCAACTCTGTGCAGCGCCGTTGTATTATAGCAGCGGGCAGCAGGTGAAGCACACAGCTGCTGCTGGACAGCTGGACCGATATCTCGCTTCTCGTCGAGGACGGCGAGCGAAGTTGAGCATTCCACGAGACGGCAAGCTGTTAAACGCTCAAATTATTCTGATAAGGTATGTAACGCGTTACGCAAGATCGTTTTTTCACTCATCGACCACACTTTTCGACATATTCTTGAAATTCTCATTCCAATTCGGTTTTCCGTGTTTCGCCTAGTAGTTCCAATCTGATTAGTCATCTACGAATTGAAAAAACGTGAGTCTCTAATCGATTAACTCTCGAGTCTTCATTTTAAGTTCACCCTTCAAGTTCAAAGTTAAGTTCGAGCTTGAGTCATAATTTAAGTTTGGACATAAGTTAAAAGTTTTGTTCGAATTCAAGTTTTTATTTTAAATCGTGCTTGAGTTGTAAGTTAAGTTCAAACCTAAGTACAAATTTAAAGTCTATACTTAAATCTCTCAACGTTGAAAATTAAATCTCAAAAAGCTAGTGTTAATTGGGTCGACCACATTTTTCTCTATCGAACCGGAAATGAGATATTTTTGCTTCGTCATGGAGGAAGCTTTGTTTTTATCAACGGTTCCTTTTATTTGGTTTTCTTGCCAATAAATTGAGGAATTTTTGAAGGAAAGTAGAATGGCAATAACGTCGATTCGGTAACGTCACATATGTCGCCGTCTTCTTCTCCCGTGTCCTCTTCTGACCACATCCTTCCTTCGCTCGGTACGTGACACGATCGGGCTCACGTACTCGTGGACGTTCGCGTTATGTAGCAACCGCTTCTCTCGTGTATATTCCACAATTGAACTCCCGCGATGCAAAACTAACGCCCTCTATATATCGAATGAGTTCCTTCACGCAATCTCGTTCCTACCTGCTGATTCGAAGTTGACGCACACGACCACGAAACAGGATGTCAAGGAATGCGCGCGTGTATAACGAAGGCACCCATCGTGCTCGATATTACCCTCGATCTTAGATCGGCTTACATACGGTTCTCACAAGTTTCCGAAGTCCAGGGTCGCTCCCGAAGACCCATTCCCCACAGGGCTGACGACCTTGCGATCTTTAAAGGGATTGGATCGTAAGACGGGAAGCCAGCGGTAAAAGGATTTTAAGAGCGAAAATAACGTGAGACTCGAATCATCCAATTGAGTCTTGATTTAAGTTTACGCTTCGTTGGAAAATTGTTTTCGACAGTTAAGACTTAATTAAAATTCGAACTTCATTGCTAGGTATCGAAAGAATGAGTAGGTACGATTTTTGTGTTGTACCTGCAGACAATTTACGATGAAAAGAATCCCATTTATAATCATTGTTGAGAAATTTTTGTTTGCCATTTTAAGGCCCCCTTTTTGGTGACCATGTGGATCTTCAAAAATTGGAGAATTTTTTCTTTGGAGAATGAAAATTGATAGATCAAAAGTTAAAAAACGTGATTTTAACAAAGTTTTTATGGTTTTCGAATTTTAAGTCATGATCGACATCGAACCCGATATTTAAGTTTGTCCTAAATTTAAACTCTGTCTCAACTGTGTCAACTTCGACTTAAATATAAATATAAACATAAGTACAAGTACGAGAAAATAAATTCTAATTTCCACAATCAGACCATTAACAAAAAAATTATGTCTCCAATTCGCGAAGATGATAAAATACTTTTGACCGATAGTGTACCCGCTTAAGAACGATATGGGATCAGAGGACTTGAGCTAAAGCGTATAATAACAGATTGTCTTGTCACGAAAGCTGATGGCGAGGAGAGATACGCGGATACAGTCCGATCAGAGCGGGCTATCAATCGCGTCAACCGGAACTTGGCAAGTCGATCGATGACTTTAGCTTTTCCGGATAACGTCCGTGCGCCAGGGAAATAAGTGCGTACAGGCTGAAATATCCATCGACTTCTACGCGAGACACGAGAAATATAAAATCAAATGTAAACCGGCGCAAGAACCAAGGGAGACGATAGTTATTCAAAGATAAGAGATATTCCGCGAGTAAATACATCGAGGAAAAGTATTTGTCGAAAAGTTTGTTTCCCGCACGTTCGAAATTCCCGCTTACCGCTAGCCCCCACTCGGCGGGCACCCGGCGGTGCGGATTGGCCACCGGCGCGCATGCGCACTTGAGCGCATGCGTCACTGGTAGAAGAGTGGGGGTAGCGGAGTACTTTAAAAGAGAAATCAACTGTTTTAAATCATTATAATTTATCGGAACTTTCACTGTCTGCGTGAGAAGTATGATTACGAGTTTTCTGGACCTTCGCAATGTTCGACTTCAACGCGTAGCAGATGCCTCGATGGCATTATGCTCGTTGGAACGAACGGACGCGCTTTGCCACGAATCGCGACCATCAACTTATATCATAAACAACGATCCGGGCTTTATCATGCATCGCCATGCACCGTATAAACATAATATCTGTATATCTGCATCTATATATATATATATTGATAACGAGGTAAACACCTAGGGTGTGCACAGGGATACGTCGCCTTCAATACAGCCGTCTATGTGCACTGTTATATATGCCTAATGTGTTTGTACAACTGTCCCATATCTGTCCCGTATTAACACGGGAAATCGATCGTTTTCATCGCGCTAGTTGACTGAACGATAGATCGAGCAAGTCTAAACGCAAGCGTCAATGCACGGCACTGTGTCTGAACATAAATCCCTCATACGCACTATATAGACATACATATAGGTATTTATATAAGCATTTTCAACTCATAGGCCAAACCCAAAGCCTGATTTTCTCATTGATCTAACGACTCGCGCGAGATATCACGATAAAGCTTCTTAAGCGCTCGAGTGATTTCACTTTAAAAATATTAGAAGTTATTGAACCTCGTGAATTAGAAGATTTGGATCAAGGGAGAAAAAAACAGTTTTTTGATGAAAAATTGATGGGAAAATTTTTTTATTTCGAAATAAATCGACCCGTGCCAAAAATTTTCGGTTAATTTGTCAACCAATATTGTTTATGATTTCGTCGGGAACGTTGCGTATTTTTCAATATTGTTTAAACAATTTTTTTAATCAAAGTCAAGACTTTTATCAATTTTTTATCAAACGTCCCATATGTTCTGTTTTAAATAAAGAGTCCATTTATGGCGTATGAGGCTGAGCCATGTGGTTTATTTATCGAGAAAAAAAACATAGATTTTCGAAATTAGGGCACCGCGTCAGTTTGCGCGGATGAACGGAGACGGCTTAAGGGTGGGAGAAAAATACGATTTTTCTCTTTCTGTCTATCGATTCGTTTTGCTGGTCTATCTTTTCTCCTAATGTTTGTACAAACGGACTTTATACGAAATAATAATATTGTGAGAGACAGCTCCATCGATCTCGATGCATCTTCGCAAAACGTGGGCAAAGGGAGGAAAAAAGGACCTTTGTCGTAAAAAATGTTTTGTCGAAGGTTTCTCGTCCATGATGTATTTTCACTAGATTATATACACTCGATTGAGTATAACAGAAAGAGAAAAAAAAAGAAAATGGTCTCTGACATAATTTCGTGTCCTTTTTTTCGTATCGAAAGGAACTGCTTCGACAATATTGATATACTCTTTTATTCGAAGCTTTAAAATATTGTCCCTCTCACGAGAAAGCATTGTTATTTCTGTGTCACCGTTACATAAAGGGGATGATTATTTTTCACCTTACCAATCATTGGCCGATCATGGTTCGATCGAAATTGAATCAAATCACAACTTTAAAAAAAATTAATTATACTCGAGGCTAACGATAAGTCCAAAGATTTTCAATATTTGACTTAAGCAACGATTCAAGACGATAATTGACCAATAAATTTTCATAATCCATATATGCAATAAACAAAAAGATTTTCATTTCTGAACTGAAAAGTCAACGAATATCATGCCTATGAGCCTTTTTACAAATAAATAACTAGACATTCATGTAACATTAATCGTAAACAAGTAACAATCTCTTTTTGAAAAATGAAAGAACGGGAACAAAAAAAATCACTTTTTCATCGTTTAAAAAAAGGCCTAATACATCGTTCACCTTTCTCACCCCGGTGACCTGTTAAGCCGATCGGTAAACGACCTTGAAATTGAAAAAAATGAGTGATCTCCCCAACAATTACGCGCCACCTCCCCAGTCAATTTTCGACAGGGCAGAACGATGACGAGTAGAAAACGAACAAAAAAAATCAAAAAAGAAAACATCAGGGAGGGCCAAAAGTTTTTTTTCGTCGGGCCACGAATCTGTCCACTTTAAAAGCATATGTCACGAGAAAATGGTGCGACATAAACTTTTTCGAGTCTTGCCTCGGTCTCGTGTCGGGTCGAAAAAAATGGGCGTGCCCGAAAGTGACAAGCCGCGACATAGACGTGAGATTCCTTGACGTGTCGAGACACCGAGACACGAACCAGCGATCGTTTCCACTCATCGAGACAAGTGGAAAATAATGTTTTTCGTACGTGGACCAATACTCATTTTTTTCTTACATTTTTTTTTATTTTCGAAAAAATCTTATTCTACTTATTCAGCGATCGCTCGAAAAGTCGAAAGACGAGTGGTTCTTTTAGTTTTTCACGAACTCGAGTTCTGTTTGGAACAAACCGATCGGCCGAAATGCTCTCCACTCGGCCTCTCGAGGGCAACTCCGAGAGTTGCTCTTGCCTCGCTGCAGGGTTAAGAGGAGAAAGAATGAAAGAAAAAGAAAGGAAAAAAGAAAACAAGAAGAAGAAAAAAAGAAATTAAGAAAAAAAAAAGAAAGAAAATAAACGTATCGAGATTTACCACGGCAGCTGGCTGACCTGGCCCAAGGGCTTCTTCGCTGTCTTTCTGGTCTCTTTTTCCCCATCGTCGCTCTCACGGCATTCTCCTCGGTTGTATAGATATACAATCCGCGTACTCGAGTGTAACGGCCGTGCACACGCTTTAAAATCCTCCGATTCCGATACCTGCCCACCTCATCCGCATCCACGAAGATTATTTTTCCTTTTCTCATTTTTTTTCACCGCTTTCCTCGGCACTTTCTAACGATCTTATACGAGATCTGTGCGCTGTGTACACAATTTTTCATTTTTCCGCGGATTTTAACAATTTAAAGAAAATAAAGATCGTGTATCACGCGTTGCTTTTGTTCGAACGATTCTTTTTTTTTTCGTGTGCGTAAGAAATGATACTGTGTGTGTGTGTGTTTTGAACGGAGACGAGCGAGAATTATTTCGTGCTGTTGGATCGGTTCGCACGTTGAACTATTGATGATAAATTTTTGTAAACCTAAAATCAAATAAAAAGTAAATGTCGTTTTCAATTTTTTCATAGACCAAACTCTATATTTTTTTGTCATTGAAAATGACAAAATTTATGAAAAATAAACAATATTTAAACACGATAAAGTGTGGTAAATTTAAACGTATTTTTTTTGTAATTTTGGTTGCAAAATTTATTATTAAAATTTCGTTAATTTCGAAGAGACATTGATACTTTTAATTGTAAGAAGAAAAATAATAGTAAGTCGTGAGAACGAATCTCTCGAGGAAGATAATGTCATCCGTCACGAATACATTTTGCCTCGAATGAAATAAATTCATCTTCCTACGTAAAGTCTCAAGTACCTCTTACCCGAAGGATTTTACTCTGTTTTTCGTCTTCCACGAGACTCGTTCCACAGGTCAATTATGACGCCGTAAATATGATATTTGTCGACCCTTTTTGTTTGTTACATTCATGTTCCCTTTTTTCGTTTTATTCCCCCCAGTGAAATGGTATTTAATAAGCCTTCCGGGCTTTGACGAGTACGAGGAATAATTAAACGTTGTTATTGGCAATCTCGCATTTAAAACGTAAAATATCGTAAAGGATGCTCGATGCTTTTCATATGCGGCGTTACTGTACATATTAAAGTTTTACTGCGGCAACAACGTTTTGTTTTTTTTTCGAATGATTAATATCGCCCGGTTTCATTATGCATGTACGTGCATTGAATTTTTATGACTTTGACGTTGTTACGCCCGTATTATATTTGTCCTCCAGTCGCAATTTATTCAAACGAATCTCTGTAACCGTGGACTTTTATATATCGTGCGTTTACCGCACTTTGCCTCGGGTAGTACGAGCTCGCGACTCGTACGAGCAAACAGACGGACCGACGAAAAGATTTTCTCCATTGTGAAAAATCGTTGGAAAATATAAACCCTTTCCCATTAACGAGGACTTATTATGTTTAGTTATTTTATTTTATTTTTGCGGCAAGAGCGAATTTTGTTAGGAATATTAATTCACGGTCGAATTGTTTTCAAGCGTTCTGGAAAAAAAGTAACAAGGTGCATTTCTTGATTAATTTCGAGTTGGGACTTTAATTCGTGATGACCACTGTTGACTCAGCTTTAAAAAAAATTCAATCTCCGATACATACCATTTTTACGCCGTAGGTATTTTAAAAAAACACCTTACCGTCTTATCCGCTAATTACAATCATAAATATCCGGTTACTCGTGTACTTGAAAATTTTTTCCCATTAAGGCCCAACCGATTTTACTGGCGCGTGCTAATGACACGAAAAATAATGTTCTCAAACTGGGTACCAGCAACTACACCTGCTATATTGCCTTGCTACCTTCGTTGGTGTCCTGTCTTCAATTATCTCACTGCATTTCTCCATTTTGGTCCTTCGCCCTCGGTCCCTTCAACGTCGACGTTACCCTCCCTCTCTCTCTTTCCCTCTAATGTCCTACCATTCGCTATCTCTCTCGCATCGGATGGTTTATAACACAGGCAATGCGATCCATCGACAACAGGGCAATAGTTCCAAGACCTCCTGCTGGTAGTCGTTGGTCGAGCCGTTATCCTGTTTCCTAGACCCGACCCAGTCACCATTGCCTGCGGTTTGGAATTAGCCGGCTGGCGCACAACGCGTCACGCTGACGTCGAGCCGATCTCTTTGGATTCTTAGACCCGAATATCGAGATGGGTTCGATGGGACCAACGGACGCTCAGTTGCACCAGTGAAAATCCTCTAGTCTCGATCCACGAGTCGCGGGTGGTGGCTAGGAACGAACGTTCCCTACTGGGCCTAAGTGCTCCCGGGCCTGAGAGACCTCACGGAACTTCCTCGCAGGTACTTCGACACACTACGTACACCTATAGCCCTACATATTTCTCAATAGAATCTTTCTTACTTTTTATGTTTGCCTATACCGTTTACGAGAGACCCTGTTGCGCCGAGAACAAGTAATTCGAGCAGTTTCCACTTTCACCTTTAGAACTTTTCGAGGTGAACCAAACGAAAAATGATCGGGTGGCGGTGACGTTTTTTTTTTGCTTTTTGGGCCCGGACTGGCTCGTTTCTTTCTTCTTTTTGAGAATAGAAAAAGGCTCGTTAAGATTTTTGTAATGCGATGAATTTTCGAGATTTCGTGATAGGCGCGAAGTTGCAGCTTTTATTGTTCGATTTCGTTATTATGACGAGGATGTGAAAACCGGTTTTGAAAAATTGTTCTTTAGATCGAGCGTTGAACTAGCGTCGATTCGGATTTTTTTCTTTTCATCGACGTTCGGACTTCGAGATTCGAAACGTACTCGATAGACTCGGGTAGGTTTGTAGAAGAAGCGATAGTTCCGAGTCACGATCTCACGTCTATTTGAGTTGTAACCTGTTCTACGATTTGAGGATGATGAGTGTGTACAGGTGAATACAAAAGCTTAATGTCGGTGAGAATTTTCGTACGTAGGAACGTTTTCAAAGTGGGAAACGTCGATGGCGTCGACAATTTTTAAAATGGCACCGAAATTCGTTGGTACAAACTTACATTTAATCTTAATTTTAATCTTAAATTTTAGTCGTAAGTTCGAGCTTAAATCGAATCTCAAATGTGACCTCAAGTTCAACCTCTAGCCGCGACCTTTCTCCACGAAACGAACAAATTCAATTTCTAATTGTAAGTTCCAACGAAAATAATCATATCCTAGTTAATAAAAATTCAAGGTCACCTTTAAGTGACGAGATTAATTTCAAAAAATCGAAAAATATTCCGAATTTTCTAAATTCCATACGTTCCCTCCATCATGGCCGAAAATTACTTTTGGACTTCGCTGTATGGTACCAACGACCTCAACAAAGATTCTTGATGACTCTTTAGTTGGGTTCGAGAAATAGTTACGCGCATGCGTACCGGCGCAAACTTGTCAGATATCACCGTGATTAAACGGTTTTATACCCATTGAAAAAAGTGTTGTATCGAGTCCCGGTCGTCCACGCTTTTCAAGAGGAAACTTCGTGCGTATCGAGCGAAGAACCTCTGGCTTCGTTCCATATGCGGTTCTTGGTTCAAGATAAATTATACCAGGACTAACTCGCGCGCCTTGACTATCCACGCGCTATATATCGAAACCTATACACTTTTTTACCCTCTCCACGACCTATTCAAATCCGTAAAGAGCGATACATTAACATTTATCATCGAGGTGTGCGTAAGATGAACTTTTGAAAAATCTCAGGCGGCTCGACCGTGCGAGCTCTATCGACTCGACAACGGACGTTTACAAAATTTCCTTCCACTCCTTCGTGTAAAACCAAGTCGATCTTTCTTCTTTCACCGCGAGGCGTAAGTACTAATGATCCGACTTAAAGATTTATCGCTTCACCGAACTCTGGGAAAACGTGCGCGATATAACGCGTCAAAAAGAATAATCCTGCTGATAATAAAATTTCCATCTTGGAATAAAAATAATTGTTTTTATGAAAATTGTGCAGATCAGGATTAAAATACGAGCGTCCTTGAATCTTTATTTACCCGATATAACCAACAATAACTATCGTTAATAAAACGTCGACAAAATTTTGAATTAAAAAATTTGATGACGGAAAAAGAATTTGAATTTTGAAAAAAAAATCTCAAAAAATTCCCAACTAAAGTTCTAACGTCCTTGAACGACCTCTCTTCAAACAAAAATTGAATTTTCGACGAAAAACAAAAATGTCCTGATGACCTTGAACGTCCTCTATTTTTGCAAAATGAATTTTCTATATACAATGTTGATAATTATTCCAGAGACTCGGACTTTGACACAAAAGCATCCCGTTGAGGATCGAGGACGATCGATACGGGCTGGGAGATCGGTCGAAGGTGCGCATCGCGGTAAGACCCGGAGGCTATGAAATTTCCGTCGTATCTCGAGGTAATAAAGGACGAACGGTCCCGGGGAAAAGTCTCGTATAGCAACAAGTCGTCCGTTCCGGAGCGACGATACGGCGAGAGGACGGTGCGAGTCTCGCCGATGAAACAGCAGGTGCGATCTAAGGTTCGGTTTCTCGCGCACCTGCGGAACATTATCACGTGCCCGAGACACCACTGGCCCCGCACATTCGGACTTCTGGCCGCCGGTTGCCTCTATGTATTTAACTAATTTTCCACTGGCTGTAGATCGCAATAAAAGGGCAATACCAACCTATTCTGACGATTCAGGACCTCCTCGTACGAATCTCGACCTTCTAATACCGATTTCTTCCCGTTCGCGACTCGAAGCGACTCGATTTGGCGCAAAAGACGTCATTCTTACATAACGCGTGACTTAAGAATCGACTTAAGGCGACTCGACTGGACGCAAAAGACGTCATTCTTATACGTAACTCGTGACTTAAGAATCGACTTAAGTATCGACTCGCGTTTAAAATCGAACTAACTTTGAATTTAAGTTAGACCATCATTTTTTAAGTTCGTACTTAACGACGTCGACAAGGTTGAGTTTAAAAATGATCGAGTACCTAAATTTCCAACTTAAATTTGGACCCAAATAAATGTACTCAAAGTCTCGATCCAATTTCCATCATTTTCATGATTACTTGGGATCAATTTATTTCTTGCTTGTAATTTTGAGAATATATCGGAATCTGGAGCGGCTGTTCGATAGCAGGAGACACGTACGTACCGTGCACTCCGGTGGTTTATTACGTACACGAGGCTCGGCCAACACGACGTACCTACTCCGGCTCACATGCTTCCGCGCTTAACTGATTCTCGGCGTGAGCGTTCCGTAAGTGACTCCATTACGGTAGGAGGCTAGATCGTAGCGATCACGAGGCTACGAGGCTTTCCTCTATATATTTCTCCTCCCTGTACAACCCGATGCTCCGTGGCTGTTAATTATGTAATCGGAGATTCGAGTTTGACCTCGCGGTAATTAAGTTGTCCGCAAGGGTTGAGATAGACCCTATGTATGCAACACATGGACAGAGAGTAATGCGGATCGTCGATACACGCTATAACCGCTATCAACGCATTACGTATATCGGTATATATATATATATGCATATGCGCATACACGCGTGCGCAGACGCAGTCTCACGCGCAGGCGTCGGCGCAGGCACACGCGCAGGCGTGAGCGCCGTCGGATACGTACGCGCAGGCGCATACGTACGCGCAGGCGCGTTCACACCTTGTATATAGTCACATGAACAAATACACATATAGTCAAATTTTTTTCGAACAAAGGATTTACAATATTTCATACGACGAACTCTCTCTATAGAAATCTCTCTCTCTCTCTTTCCTTCTCTCTACCCCTTATTTCCCTCTGTTTCTACTATATATGTATATATAGATAGATCAAGAGGGAGGAGCATACAGACGACTCTCTGGAGAATTGGCGAGTTAATCCCAAATGCTAGTGTGCACAGGCAGTAAAACATGGGGCTCGACGGTATAGCGACCTGTCTGCGGTTTACAAACTCTCGGAGGATCAAACATCGAAACACGGGAAATTAACGACTCACGAATGGATTTATAACAATGACAACCACTCAATGATTTTACGATTATTACTATTCGATTTTTTACAACTGCTCGGAAAATAATAATAATAACACTAGTAGTTAGGAACAACCACGAGGGATGACTGAAATGTCACACCATTTTTAATGACCCCGTGCTTCATTTTTACTTTGGTAATTTTTTTTCGATGTTTATATAGGACATATAAATATATATGTTTATATTTATCGAACCCGTCGACGTACGACAGCGATAGGCATTTTTGTTTACGCCATAAAAGTCAGAGAGCGAGATCGACGCGTGTAAGTAACGACTCGCTGGCTCGCTTGGCGTTAAGTTCCCTTTATCGTCCTATATCGCTCTCGCTTTTTTCCCCTTTCCGTTTCTCTCTCTCTCTCTCTCTCTCGCCCTCTCTCCTTCTCTCTATACTCGAGTGCTCGTTTTTCTCGAGTATAGAGAGGTGTCCAGTGCCGATGCCTAGGTAATGCAACGACGGAGACGATTTACGACCCTCGCCTTAGCCACTTCGTCGTAGTCGTTTCCGAGAGCTCGCGAGCTCAGAAACGAAACATCTTACCGTTTGCTTTCAACTTAAGAGTCAATGTTACTAGCGACGCGAGGTTTGAAAATACGATCGATTGTGTCTCAGGCACTGTAACAACCGAACGAGTTTCAAAATTATGATAAAGTGGATGTAAATAATTAAAGAAATTTTTTATCACCTCAATGGTGCAAAAATAGGCAATTTATTTCTCTAATTTCGAACGAACTGTTTTTTCTAATTTCTAAATTGCATATGAAGTTATGAAGCATATGGGCCTTAAGTATTTTTTGTTGTATCGTTCAGTTCTTAGATCTTGAATAAATCGTGTTCGTATAAGCCGACATTTTGCGTTCCGGTGATAATAAGCAAGATGGCGTCAATATTTTCAATTATGGAAATTTAAACGAATATACGCTAAGTCATTAATTGAAAGAAATCGCAAATTGTCGAGATAGAGGTCTCGTTGCTTCTTTGTAGGGTTGTTTAGTTCATAGAGCTTCCGCTACGAGGGCGCTACAGTCGAGCGAAATACTTATTTTTTTTAGGGATGCTTAGTAACTCGACGAACAGGTTATGAGAAGAACGTAAGTTTAATTCCGAAGCGTGGGAGGATTTTTACGGAAACCAGCAAAACTGTGCACCCAAAAACAATTTAGGGCTGAATATAGCGCGACTGAGCGTAAAAGACCGTGAATTTCCGAGTTGGTTACGGAGATCCTGTGGCACAACCGGGCCTCTTTTTCGTTGGCACGAAGGCTAATTTTACGGAAGGTACAATAATACGTCGAAGAAAAAATGATGGAGGCAGCGAGAGGAACCAGGAAGTATAAATATTTATGCATCGCGAAACTCCCCCTATGGTCATATTCCATGCGATAATTTATTTTCGCATCACATTTTGGACTTCCTGATACGGGCATAATTCATAAATTTTTGACCAAGAGTGCATGGCGTATCCGCCCACCAACTTCCTCTCCCAGGACTTCTTTGTGCATCCGTGTAACGGAGTTTATTCGAATTATGAGTTAAAAAAAATTATTCCTCCTTAACTACAATATGTATCCATGCAGCCATGCCCCTTGGTAAGAAGCGCTGAGAATTTCATTATATATGCGTCTTTATTTTGCAAATTGTATAATAACGCGTTCACCGTTATGCACTTATGAGGAAACCAGTGGCTAATTATTCTGTCAAGCGTATTTCATTCGTTTCTTAATTTCGCAATTTTACATCCATTGCATTTAAAGTCTTTATGGGAAATTATATATGTATATATATCCAGTATGTTAGAAACGGACATTGCAGCGCCATCGGTTGGACAACGCGTCAAGCTTACTAACAAGTTTTTGTGCCAGACGTACCGACGCAGTTACTCCACATACATGTTTCTGCAGTATCGATTTTGATCGCAGAGACATTTTAAATATTTATATTTTTTACGTTTCCGTCTCTAAAATCATCAGTATTTTCGATGAATGATTACTCTACATTAAAAAGAATGCTAATCGCACATAGATTTCTTTAAAATTGGATCCTCGTAACTGTCGCCATCTAGTGACCCTGTATGGAACTCAGTTGGAATATCGATTCAAATCTCATTGTACAAAGAGTTCTAACATTTCACGTAGTTTATGCCTACTGATTGCGCCGGTCAAACGTTATTACTTTGCCACGCGTCAAGCTTTCACATATTTAGATTTAATCGAATCAATAATCAATTGATCAAATAAACCCTACGACGTGTAAAAATCGATATTCCAAAATGTCTGTGTTAACGGTTATTGGAAAATTTTGGCAAGAATATACGAAAACAACGCCGAAGAAGCTGAAAATCATCGACGCATATTTACTGTACATCTTCCTGACTGGTGTCATACAGTTTGTGTATTGCTGTCTTGTTGGTACATTCCCATTCAACAGTTTTCTCAGCGGATTTATCAGCTGCGTCTCGTGTTTCATACTAGCAGGTAATTTTTCTAATTTTACTCAACAAACGTTTCAAAAAAAAAAAATCCCGTCGGAAAAATTCACAATTCTCTTATAACTCGTCTCGAAAAGATACCACACGATTATCTAGGTTATACGTGAAGCAAATGGCCGGTAAAATTTATTCGAAAAATTATACATACCGTAAACTCCTCAAATGTTTATACACGAATAAAATTCAATCATAAAAAAAAGATTTTAACGTAGCATCGTGAAATAGCTCACAGTCTTTCGTGTATTAATTCAATATTATACCATTTACTTTCTGTTACAGTCTGTCTCCGATTACAAGTGAATCCTCAGAATAAGAGTCAATTCCATGGAATAAGTGCCGAACGAGGATTTGCAGATTTCATATTTGCCCACATAATCTTGCACATAGTCGTCATGAATTTCATAGGCTGAACAAGGTCGTTGAAAAATTTGTCAGATTCGATTAGTTCATGACAATATCGTCTGTATTTTGTACGCAATAAACTATAAACATTGAGAAATATCAGAAATCATTTATTATTCGATTTATTTTCCTTTCCGTTACAACGTACAATATTGAATAACGAAAAAAAAAAATGACGATCCCAATTTCTCGTACGATCCAAATTTTCCGAATTCTCCCGCATAACACGACGGATTAAAATGAATTTCAGCTTAATCGCGATAGAATTGTGGCAAAAATTGTCAGAGTTAAATAAAATTGGATTCCGATCGATTACGTCGTTTCGATGAATTTACGAATCGTCGTTTTTTAACTTACTTCTCTCGCGATTGACGAACGATCGTAATTTGTAAGGCGGCGTCTTAAACGTAGGAAAAGAAAATAGGTATATTAACTACAACAATCAATAATGTACTTTATTTGTCTTACTTCTCTTAAATCCCAAACTGAAGGACAGTTTTACTCGATGGTAATATATAGAGAATTTCTAAATTCATTTTATATTTACAAAGATATCATGGAAGGTATAAGGTAATAATATAATACGTCGCGCGAGGATCCGTAGAAAGAAGAAAATTCACGAATTAGAACAATCCGATTATTAATTTCTAATCATCCGGGAGATTATCGCAGGATATTCATCGTCTCGAAAATCGTTCGTATCGTTGAAACTATCGTCCGAACTCCTCGTTCTCGTAGGAGTGAAAAAGAAAAGGCAAAAAAAAAAAAAGAAAAAAAACGTAATAGATCCGAAAGCGATTAATTTTTGATAATTATGACACACACACACACACACGTACAAAGCGACCATAGAAATGCGAAAAAAGCTCGATGATAAAGTCATATCGCCATCCGAGAAATTTCTTTGTACATCGTAACGCTTATGATCTACTTCTAGTTGTCACTTAAAAGTCTACGGGCAATAAATAGTTCGATTAATACTAGTAATAAAGTATTTCTTTTGTTTTTTTCTTTTTCTGTGAGTCTCGTGGTTAGATGCGCGGTTTCGTTCTTACAGCTTTCTTAGAATATTATTATTATTATTATTCTTATTATTGTTGATTATTAAATAATACATGAATACCGTACGTACGTACATACACATGTTTTCACCCATCCTCATCGAGACGAACTCGGTAAGCGAGGTAAACTCTCTGATCGTGATTAATCGAAAATTATAAACGATATCACGTTTAATGTACCAGATTAGCGGGACGTTCGGTAAAAACTTTGTATAACAAGGAGTGGTTACATACGTTGGGGCATCGAACTACGCGATGAAATGTTAAGGGTGGATAGAGAATAAAATCGAGAATGGACAGAACGAACTTGATCTCGGGCTAAGTTCACACGTGAATTCAAACTCGGGACTAACTTGGGTTTCAACTTGAACTAACAATAAGGCCCAGTATTATAGGTTATGGAACAAAATCTCCGACGAGGAGTAACGAATCGCGATGAAATTTGGATCAACGATTTTTGCCACGATTCTGAGTTGATTAAGCTCAATTTCATCCCGATCCGTTGCGCCAGTATGGAGAATTTATGAATCGCGTTTTCGAAGCGGTAAGTGCGCCTTGAGACTTTCGAGTTGAAACTCGACTCCAAACTTTGGGCCTAAACTTGCACGTAAATTGAAGTATACAACTCCGGTACGGATATAACTTCGAATTTACCTTTGCATAGATGACTCTCGATACGAGCCTGAGGTTTGATCAATCATAAATAAAATCTTGTGAGACGATACTTGAAAATTATTCGCTACAAGTTTTTAATTTGATAAATATGAAGAATTAAAGAAACTGTCGATTGCAATCGACCTTGCGGCTTATCCCCCTCAATATTTGCCCAATTTAGCTTTCAGCACCAGGCTTGCTGAATTTATAATGAATAATTTTGGTTTGAAAAAAAAAAAAAAAAAATGTGGAGGAAATGAATATTTGATAAAATGTTTAGAAAAAAAAAGGTCAAACCTCTCGATTCTCTCTAATTTACACACATCCTTGTGTATATGAAACGCGATATATATATTTTTTTATCACATCCAACGAACTCGTCAACTTCATTTTCAATGTTAATTCTCCACGATGAAAAACAACGAAAAAATTGCACGAGCTCGCTGATACATTACAATATTAATAGGAAATCATCGATGCAGGAGAAAATACTGATTTTTGACAAAAAAAAAGAAACAAGAATAATTAATTAAGGTACGAGAACTAATCGAGACAATCGGCTATACAGATCGGAGATATAAGAACAAATCTTAAATCACTACGATTGGAGTAAATAAAAAAAAAAGAAAATTCCTTCATCTCATCGGCGGATCGTTTCTAACTCGAACTCCCACGGGGAACGCAAAATTTAGCGTGACGCTGTCACTCTTAAAACGTAAACAACCCGAACAAAACAAAAATATATTCTTTTTTTTAAATTCAAGTACATTGCCCGAGCGGTGAACCGAGAAATTAAATATTCGCGTAATTTCAATCCGTGGTACGACAATTAGTAGACTATTCGGCGAGTGATTATTACATTTACGAAAAACTACGAGAAAAAGAAATGTAATGAGAGTAAGCGACAGAGCTTTCTTTTTTCATCTTCTTTTTCGTTTTATCGCGACGTCAAGAAAAAACATTTCGTGTTTTGCGAACGACGCGACAACTGATCTGGAAGGAAACGAGAGGTTTGCTCTAAACTTGGCACCTGAGCATGAAAAATCTTTTCGCTATTAGGAAATATACTCTCTCTCTCTCTCTCTCGTTTATGAGGAAAAAAACAAAAAAGATCAATGGAAACGACGAGCGAGAATATCATAGAAACTCTGTCGATAATTTACTGTTTCCATTAAATAAATGTGCGATGGTGAAACGTCTCCCTTAAAGATTCGCAGAGTTTCCAGCGCGTTAGACGTTTCGTTATAATTCTTTTCTTTTTTTTTTAGCGTACTTCGAATCCGTCCTAACGAAACTCTTCATCTCGGACAGTTCGCACTGTTGTTATTGTCAGATCGCGTTCCATCGATTCTTTTATTTTCACCGATAAAAAAGTTCATCGAGACAAAAGGACGCCAGTCTCCGATATTTTATTATCACGAAAAGCCAAGATTGAAGAATTTTTTCTGCGAGCTTTCCAATTAAAATCGTTCGACGAAACGTTCGAGAACGACGCGACGTTGAGAATTAACCAAAACAAAAAACAAACAAAAAAAAACAAATGTTTATCTTAAATCTCGAAATCAATCCTACATTTTTTCATTCTTTTCTTAATACTATGTAAACTTGTTATTGATCAGAGACACTGAGAGTTCCGTGCTCGGGGCGAAAAATAAACGAAAAATTATTTAACGACAAATCTGCCTGACTCCGTTATATTTAATTTCGTCTTATCGAGAATAACGCGTCCCTGCACGGAGTGATAAGTGAATGTTAATACTAAAATAAATATACAGTTAATAATTATATCTTCGTGAGATCGGGGAGAAAACGATCTTGTCCCTTATTTTTCTCTTAGTCTCTTACGCGTGACACGAGGCTACGTTTTTAAAAACTCGTGATTCATGGAAATATTCACGTGGTTTCTTTTTAGCGTCGATCTTTAATATTTTCTCTCTTTTTTTTTCTTCTTCGTTCGTCTCGTTTGTTAAGTAGAACTTTGCGTAAAAACACGGCTTACTATCAGCAACGTTCGTCGTCTAGTTCCTCTTAGCGATATATACAAACGTCGAAGTGGTAAGGAGCATTTCTCTTAAGCCGGCCATTTTTGTCACGTTATCGGAGGCTAATCTCAAAATGTATATGTGTATGTATATATATATAGTTATGCAACGCGTTCGAATACCAATTATGATTGGCGATCGATATCGAGACCGTCGGGGGTCACGTAAGCTGATTTCGTTCTATATAATACACAAATATATATAGAAATATATATATATACGTGTGTATAAAGACGTCTCTATCGTTAGGCAAGCGAATTACCCCCCGGCTGCATTAATTTAACGACAAAAATCGCATTCTAGTGCTTACGTTGATCAAAAATCAAAATTGAAACATTCGTATTTATTAATAAGCGCCCGTTCGCGTTATCGTCGTTCTTTTAATTTCAACCTCTCTCCTTTTTCTCGTAAATTTCGACCTGTGAGTTTCATGGAAAATAAAAGTCTACGGGGAGTTTTGAAAAATCCGTCTCGCCGGAGTTTTTTCGCATCAACTCGGCACGAAAGATATCGGAGTAAAACGAAACGATGCGGATAGGAATAATGATCAATAGCGATGTTTTTCTCTCTTTGCTCATCTTCGTGAGAAAAGTTGTGATGAGAAGTATATACGTGTCGAAAAAAAAAAAGATGAAAGTATTCGCGTCAGTGTCAATGTTTGCCGAGCAACCTTAATTAGCAAGTTGCCTAATGAAAATTACTCAGCGATCTGTCGAACTGCCGTTAGGGAAAAGATAAGAATGCGAGGAAGAAAAAAAATGATGAAAGAGAAGATATCGAGAAATATTTGCTCGTCTGTCCGTACGGACTGACTAGAGAGTTCTGTAATTTTTCTTTTCTCAATCGCGTATGTCTCGCGGACGATGCGATAAAATGAAAAAGAGAAAAGAACAGGCGCTAGAAAGCGATTGGTCGCACATTCGATATCCAACAAAATCTCTCCGGGAAAGGGGGATAACGCGTTTGCCCAGCGCGATTTTTTTTCTCGTCACCCGCTGCGTGTGTGTCTCGTTTTATTTAATTTACCGTTTCATTTACTTTGTTTGTGTTTGTTTTTTTTTTTTTTTTTCACCGAGTATATCGCGCATCGATAGATACATTTAAAAAATAACCGATGCTGTGGTTTTAGACGGAAGTCATCAGTCGCGAGTAAACGATCGATCGTCACTCAAAAAAAAAGAAACAAAAATCCGTCCTATTTCGTATCATCGCAACTATTAATATCTGCTCGGTCTACCGGGAGCTTTGTTTTCCACCTACGAGCTTCGCCAAGCCTTCGAAAGTATCTCCGTAGTCTCCTCGCCGTCTTATTACCAATAGCGGCTTTTCTATTGTTTTTTTTGTTTTTTTTTGTTTTTTTTTCGTAGTTTGTTTTTTTTCCTTTCTCTCTTTACTCTTCTGGGTTTTCTTGCTTCTTCTTTACTTAAGACACGACATCACCGATGCTTCCCTTTCTGCTCGTCGACTCCGTCTCGGTATCGCGATGCCTCTCGACGTATTTTCGTCTCGCTGTAAGGAGCATGTGCTCCTTGCGTCGTTGAAGAATCCTTTCCCTCTCGGACGACGATTTTGAAAATCTACCACCCAGTGTCGACGGCTCTTCGCCACTGTGGATTAAATCGAAATAAAAATAATTTTTAAAAACGTATCAATATCTCGAATCGATGAAAATATCCTCGATAAAGCGTGTAAATACCTATCGGCAACGGGAATGTCGAATCTCGGATCCCACGTTTTTTCGGCCAACGGACTCGGCAATATACGACTCGTTACAGTTTGCGTAACGTTGTGAGACTCGACTTCCGGTTCCTCGATGACGTGATGAAGCAACGGCAATCTACCGTCGAGAATATTCTCCACGGTCAATTCGACCGATCTCGTTGTTCTAAGATCCTCGAGAACGACGTTTCGCGGATAGTGAGGAAAAAGTTGTTGCACCTGAAACGATAAATCATGCAAATTGTAACAATCTCGAATTACGAGTATAGTTTTGATTGGTTTTTTTCTTTTTATGAAAATTTCACACGTTTCTCTCACCTGTCGCGCCATCGCGTCGAGCTGCGAATTACTGTGAGCCAACGTTAGTATATCACCTCTGAGACGATTATGCGTAACTTCGACGGAAAAACTCGGCAACCACGATACGTATCTCGAGCCGTCGAAGTGAAAGAAATGATTGTCATTTCTGCCGACCGATGTTTGCGACTCCGGTGACTCGGGACGTATTTCCGGTGTGTTCTCGCGTCGGCTCGCTTGCATACTCAACGCTAGTCTACACGTTGGACACGATGTGTCCTGCTCGAGCCACGACTGCAAACACGAATTGTGAAACAAATGTCCGCACGGTAATTTTCTCGCCGTTTCCATTTTTTCCCAACATATCGCGCAGCTGTCGGAATTTTCGGCCAATTCGTCCTGCGATGCCATTGGATAGCTGGAAAACGAGAAATTCATTCGAGAAAAATTCCTACGTTCGTTTTTCACCGCTCGAGTTAGAATATTTGTTCGAAATGACGTTTTTTTTCATTTAATTGAAAATAAAACGACGATCGATCTAGTCTTTTATATTTACGAGTTGGCATTTTCTTTTTAATAATATTAAAACTCGTCGAAGAATTCGAGGCGAAATTTCTCGAGGCTTTATCGAGCAAGAGGTAACGTTATTTTTATTCCGACCGGGACTTTTGCGATTCCGAAGTTAGCATCGACCGGTTGACACGATTATTATTTCACGGCATTGCGGTATTTTGTCGCCCGTAAAATAATAATGAAAATATTACAGAACATTGCCCCAGAGAGAAAAAAATTAATTATCTGTTAATTTTTGTTTCTTTATTTTATTCTTTTTTTTAAAAATGATTATTTGTTTTTTTACAATACTCACTTTTGTTCCATGTGACTCAGGACCGCCAAATAATTTCTGTGCTTGGTAATTCTTCGCTGTATCTCGTGGAAGAGACATCTGAGTTGCATACATATGACCAGCGAGGCCATACTGAGCAATATGTTGCTCCAGAAGAGCATGTGAACGTGATGAAGAAAATCAACCGCCAATACGGTCAGTTCGGATATTAGCTCGGTGTAATAAGCGAGAGGGCCACGTTTGTCCGATGATCTTGGTGACGACCGGGTGTCGTACAGGTGTATCGCGTAACGCAACATCACGTGAATCGTTCTAACACCGAGGAGGATACACTGCGAACAAAATAATTCGAATAACAATTTTTTATGTAAGAAATAAAAATTTAAAAAAAACCTTTAAGCCGACGAGAAATATGCCAGGTTCATCGTCTTTTTTTCAAGCAGATTAATATTGATGTATTCTTATCTTTTTTTAATCCGGATCAGAATATTGTTCGCATAGAAAGTTTAAAAAAATATCGATCGATAAAAACGTGACAATGTTTTATTTTTTTTTACATCCGGGTCGAGAAAATTATTATTAAAATTTCAATAGTTTATTGATTCATACAAATTTGGCAATGTTAGGAAATATTGCTAGTTCTTCGAGGATCGTGCGAATCGCAATGCGGTACACGTAACGAGTCATATTGCGTGTCGTTTCATAGGTGGACAACGCATTGTTAACTCTTAACGACCCCTAATTATTTTCGATAGCGACACGCGATGCTTTCAGCGAACAAACGCCGCGATTTATTTTTTTCTTGACGAAACCGGTCGAGTCGAGTTTTACGTTTTTATGGCATTGTATTTGAATTATTACGATTTTGGCGCCGTGGTAAAACAATAATTTCAACACGAGCCAAAGGAGTTGATTTAACAAGAAAAATATTCTTAAGGGGGAGTTTTTGAGAAAAAAATCGCTTAAAATTATCCTGAGGAAATGCTCGACTCGCGACAAATTCTCTACGATTGTAAATTTAGACGAAAATCTCCAGATTTACAGACAGCTGGAGGGACGTATGTCTTGATAGACAGAGTTGTGACTGGGGAATCGGACGTTTGCAGAACGGACCATAAAGGTTGCGACGATGCTCGGGTTGTTGACCTAGACCTTTTCCATCTCGCATGGACGGTAACCCGTTTCATCGAGGACGCTTAAGTCTCTACAGTCGGATTCAAAATTTACAATGAATGAAAATTTTCGTAAATTTTATTATAATTCGATCTAAATCTCGATCAATTTTAATAAAACTCGATACATCGAATAAATCGAATTAAAATTAATGAAAATTGTCGTGAATGGACTCTATAATTCATGATAAATATCGATGAATGGAAGAAAAAAAATGAGTATCGATGGAAAAATTTTATCAATCAGAATTCGATCGAAATCGATAAATATCAATAAATTTCAATAAATTAAATGGCTCGAGCATGGAATTGTGATAATTTCAATGACCTATAAACGGACCAGTTTGAAACAGGTTTTTTTAAAATATACATACGTATTTTTTGTGCGATTTCTCACTTTTTTAAATCTCATACTTTGTAAATAGGTGATAAATCTTGACGATAATTTCTATTAGATAATATTAAAAATAAAAAAATTACTGTCATTATTAATATCATGTTATTCTATTTTTTAGTATTAGTATTATTAGTATTATAATTTACTGCTCGACCACAGAGCATAAAAGATTTTAATCGAATCGGAAAGGCAAACAGTTACGCAAACGCATTTAATTTGCGTTTTTCTCGAGGTCGATCGATCATCTTGCCTAGTAGAGCGAGCTAGACTGCTCTTTCGAGCCGGGAACCTTCCTTTTTTTTTATTTCCAAGATGTAACACAAAAATTCAAAACACATGAAATTTATACCCGGAAATCGAATTGCGCAAAAAAAAATCTATTCGACGATTCGACACATTTTCACCAATTTCTTCGTCTTTGTTTTATTCTAAAGCGGGACAAAATAATCCTATCGAAATTGTGTAATGAAAAATTCCAAATTTGTTATCAGTTCTATGTGAATAACAATTTTTTTTAAATCAATTCAAACTTCAAAATTATCAAATTATTATTTTAAGAAATTTTCATGATCTTTGCTCCAAAATTAAAATTACATCTATTATCCAACCACCATGATTAACCACGTCAAAATTTTCAAAAAATGACTTTCTTTTTATCGACGTTCGTTTAAAAATTCGAACGAAAAAAAAAAAGATATTTTATTGGAAGAGTCGATCGTTCTTATACGTGTAAACGTCGTACTCGCGATACAAGTACGAGGATTGGTCATTGACCCGAGGACAGAATAACGGTGAATACTTAGACGACGTTACGATATTCACGTTAGTTCTGAAACGACTCGGATAAATTTCAACGGTCGACTCGATATTAGACAAGATATTCTACGTTCGGGTAATCCGACGATCGGCGAGGCTATTAAAAAAAAAGTTGAACCGTTAGTTCGTTCATTAGAAGATAAAAATTCTCGTCGAATTTATTCACGCTCAAAAACCAAGATAGACTCGAGGATCAGCGAAAGAAAAAGAGAAAGGAGAAACGACAGTTTCAAAAAATCTGTAAAAAATTCAACCAACTTCGTACAAGACGAAAATCTTTTGCAAAAATTGAAAATTAAAAGATTTTACATTAAAAAAAAGGACTTGAATAATTTCAAACACGAATAATTACGAATTGATTAAATTCATCAACAATAATTGAAGAATAGTGTCAAAAAAAATAAAAATAAAAAAGCAAATCAATTCCCAGTACATACGTCAAAGATTTTACACCCCTGATGAATCTGATGAGATTGCGTCTCGCCGAAAAGGTCAAAAAGTCAAAACCTTTCGCAACGAGGAAGCAAAAAATTAACAGAACTTCATTTTCTTCACAGACAAGAATTCACGACTGTTGGAAAATAACGTGAAAACATTGTGCAAATTTTCTTCATTTTTTAATACATAAATTTGTATTTTATCTTCACGTTTACATTCTTTTTAAATATTGAAAAAAGAAATTCTACTCTCGTCCAACCGTGGCAAGAAAAAATCACGTGACCGAGATTGCCAAATCCAAAGCTATCGACTTTCCAGTTTTCCTCGCATCTCTCGAACCGCAGTAGAGGCTTATGAATTTTGTCTACGAATGCGGATACGCGTACGACACAACGTCTGTGGCAATGCTTTCTGGCGATGCGATTGAGAAATCCCTGTTTCGCGTGCCGTCGACCCGGCAACGTGAGGCAGAGTGGGCAAGCGGAAAGAAAAATTATCCTCGTGTACACACGCCACGGTGACTGGTGCAACAAGTTTTGGTCGAATTCGCAACTTGACTGCAACCGGCGTTCACCTATGTATCGGTGAGACCACCAAATGCATTATGGGTTTACCATAATATATGTGTGTGTGTGTGTGTGTGTGTGCGCGCGCGTGTGTGTGTGTGTAATGATCTCTAATCATGTTACGTAAACGACCCGGTCTGTCTCACGTGAGGCTACTCTACCGAGCATAAGACATAGAGATATAAACCGTCGGTTACTATCAACGATACGACACACGTTTGCTCCCTCGTTGACCATTTCCTCATACCATCGATTTTCTGTTACCTCACCATGTTTTTAACGAGACCTTGAAATTGCTCCTTGCTCGTTGCAATTTTTTTTCTTTCTTTTTCGTCTTCTCACACTCGTTCTCTTTCCCCCGTGACCTACATTTATCCGTGGATGTGTATTACCACAACTTCCTTTTATCTCAAACACAGCCAAACATGTTTCGCGAAGCTCGGGTTTTTTTTGTTTTGTTTCATCGTTCAGTAACGAGAAATGGGACTAATGGCGAAGAAGTTACGATGTTTTTAGGTTAGATTTCTCTCAGGTTCGCCATTTTGGATTTTACAACAAGATGGCGGAGATATCTCGCGGTGATTTGGATGTTTGGAGGTTAGGGTTCTGTTCGGTCGAATACAACGACTGCGCCATCTTGAAAATGGAATTAAATGAACGCGTCAGCTAGAAGAAAATTTGCATATTTTCAGGTTAGGTTCGTTTGCAGTCGGCCATCTTGAATATTGAACAAAATGGCGGTACTCTCTAACCTATTACCGATATAAATACGAGTCTGCGCATTGCGAAATCGATCGAAGGGCGACAACTTTTCGCACAACCTCGCTACCGATACTTTTTTTATTTCGTTACGCGATAAATCAATCGATCGAGATATCGTCGATATCGATATATAGTCGAAACAGTGATTCACCTTAGACGATTAAGATGAGTTCGATCACCGTCTTTTCTTTTCTTTTTTCTCTTCGTCGCACACTCTGTCGCAAATCGTGCAGCTTACAACGAGCGCGCTTACAACCTTGACTTTAATCTCGGTAATTAAATGCATCGATACTGGATAGGATATAGTCTCGAGCATAATGTACACTCGTGATCTTTTCCAGCCTCTCACTCGATCCATTTGTTTCAGCGCCGAGTTAACTTTTTACTGCGTTTCGTCCTTTTCTGTTCTTATTTATTTTTTACTGTTATCGCGAGGTAAAGGCCAATGGAATAAAAAAAAGCGAAAAAATTATCCGGTTTGATCGGTTTGGATTTTAAACGAGATATCCCTCGGGACGAGTGTTTTATTGGAATAAAAACGCTGCCCTTTTTTGCGCTGGAGATAAATTGTTACGAGGGGGCACGACATTATGGTCTGAGTCACGGAAAAGTGAATCTTTGTGTTCTTTTTTTTCTTTATTTTTCACGAGATCGCCCCGGGCTGTTAAACCATTTTTATTACCCACTCGATTATCGTCGAGATAACGGGAAACTAGGAGAACAAAAACGCAGTTTTCTAGGAATGAGAAAATTAATTCAGCGATTCGCGCCCTTTTTTCCACGACTTTGAGACTGAACGAGGATAAAATAGAAAATTATATTAACCGTAACGATATTTACGGCAAGAAAATTGTTTAATTAAATAATAGACAAGATATTGACTTTGGTATTTTTTTTTTGGTGAAAAATCTTAAGTCGAGAGATTCTCAAAGACGTCTTCAACGACGATGGATGAACGAAGATTTAATGAGATTTTTTAATTCGTCGTTTTTTTTGTATTTCAGTGATAAAAATTTTGTTTTCGTAAATCAAATCGATGCAGAAAAATTGAAACGGTTAGGTCGATTATTCTTGAAGAGAATCCTCAGCGCCAAGACTACGTGCGAAAAATCACATATGCGAACTCACCTCGGCTGCCATGAACGCATAAGTGTTGAAGGACACAAAAAAGAAGGCCGCGGCGGTTGATAGGAGAAGCATGAACGAGGACAACGCAAGGATCGCTGCCAGTAATCCTAAAAGGCGTGCGTGACTCCAGCCCGGTGTCGTCGGTGAGAATGAGAGCTGAAAAAAAAGAAAACAATATTCGACCATTTTTATTATATTTCGCATTGCGAAAAAATTAATTTTTTAATTACGAAAATAAAAATATATATTTATCACTTTAAAAAATAAATAAAAATACAAAAATTGAGTTTTAAAAAAATGCAACCTTCGAATAACTTATGAGAAAAAAATAATACGAGGATTATTCGGTATTATTGTTTTTATCGCTTTCTGGAGTTCGTTGAGAATAAAAAAATGAACGTAGGAATAAAAAAAATAAAAGTGGAATATTAAAACAATTTACGGGGTCGTGAGAATATAAGCAAGGTCGATTTTGCACGAACGTATTAATTTCTGGTATACGCGAAGGTTTCGCGAATCGAAAGGAAATTCGCGACATGATTTTTATCGCAGAAGGATATCCGAGCGAACGCCCAAAAATATCCTTGACGCGAATATTCGTTTCTCTCTCTCGCGTCGTGACCACGCTTAAAAAATGAAACTGGTTATTTTTTTTATCCTTAAATTATTCGGCTTCTCGTTCGAAACAAGAAAAAATGTGAAGGATTCGCGAAACGAGTTGCGTAGGTCGCCGACACGAATATTTCTTCGTCGTGGCAAATTTTTTAAATTCTTCAATTTTTTTAAACATCCTTTACCCTCGACTTGTCGTTTACAAGTTGTAAAAAATGAAAGATTTGATAACGCGTCGTCCTGATTGTCCGCTCGAATATTTGCCAATGGCGGGAAAAATTCAAATTTTCAAATTTACAAATTTTTTCGTTGATTTTTTATGGTCAAGTGCGAACTTAAAGTTCTTGCGACGAATGTTGCAAAATGGAAATAAAAAAATTAATTTATATTCCTTTTTTTTAAACTCTTCAATATTTTTAGATTTTGAGTCACGTTGAGACAGTCGATCGTCCATTTATCGAGCGCGATGCGTCATTTGTAGCGTCGTTCGTATCGTCGCGTAGTGTCCAAGTTGCAACGCGGTAAGTAACCTTGTTATTTAAATTGGATTATATTAACGAGATTTTTGCGGATCTTGATTTCGTTACGCAACGTAAACGACGCGATTCGCTTTGCCTCGCGTCGTGAGAAATCGTTGCTTTCGCGGTCAATAACAAGAAAGACAATTGTTGGACTAAATCTAAGATTCGTACCGTAAGATTTTAATTTTAGACTTGAATTCTCAATTAAATTTGAACTTGGATCTAGACTTCAACTCAAGACTAATTTTTTTATTAAAATTAAGAAATAAAAATATTTAAAAAATATAAAAATAAAAAATAAATAATTAATAATAAAAATATTGCTTGTGAAGTTAAAATTGAATTTTTATTTTCTTCGATTTTATCTCAAATTAAAACTCCAATTTGAACTTATATTTGGATTTAGATAAAAACAATTTATTTAGACACCAATTTATACTGAAATTTTGATTAAAAAATTGAATCAAGTGGCGAATTATCTATAAACTCAAATTAATATATAAATTCGTATTTGAACGAGGTTTTGACCGAAATTCGATCTCGACTTTTAACAAGCATCGTAGCAAATGGCTCGTGATAATAGAAAACATGGCGAATCGATCGAGCGATTTCCGAGCCAGTGACGATTAATTCAATCGAGGTCGATAATAAAATCCCTCTTGTAACGTCCCCTATACGAGAACACCGAATGTCTTTCAAAAGTGAAAGGAGTTTTTCATTATTTCACAAGGACGCCTTTCGAGCGACCATCGTCTTAAAGGTTTATGGACTATAACAGATAACGTAGGTGCTAGGAGGCGAGACAATGGACGAGGCTGGGAAGGTGGATAAATATTTTTTCTTTTCTTTTTTTAAATTTAAAGTAGTAAAATTTTTTTAACGATTTGCTTGTAACTCACGTATACGAAGCGATCCTTGCACAGTTGACTGAGGAGTCCCAAAAATCCAAGCGCCGTGAACCATGCCCACCAGAGCACGACCTCGTCCATGTACTGAACGTTAAGTACACCGAAGACGAAGATAAATTTGTAGAAAACGAAATTTCCAAATTTATCCTTCAGGTGTTGTCGCTCGGACGGTCTCAGCTCGCCGAAAACGAGCTTCTGTATCGATTTCCCCAAAAGTATGAGGGCGCAGTAAGCCATGTTCATCAGTGGCTGAAAAGTAAAAAAAATAAAAAGAAGATAAGAAATTCGTTTTCATCCTACAATTTTTCTTTTTTACCAACTCATCGATTAAAAATTTTTATTCACGGTCACGATCGTTCAACAAACGTGGAGAATTTTTTCATTCAAGAACTTCGTGCATTTTCATTGCCTACGAAATTTTTTTATTTCTATTTGTACAGAAAATTTTATATTTTTTCTATCAATTCAGTCTGTAATTTTCTCATGAATAATTTTGTGTTTTATCCATCGAGAACCGTTCGACAAGAATCGAGCCTTTTCTCTCAAAATAATTTATCAACTTTATGACTTTGATTATTCGAAATAAGAAAAAAAACAATTTTATCGCACAAAAAATTACCACTTTTTTCTAGCTCGTTCTGCAATTTTCTCGTCTATCGTGAGTCACGAGAAAAAATAAAGAGGAGCTATAAATATCCGTATGATTTAATTCGCCCGACAAAACAATGGTTCGGTCTCGAAGTATTGATCAGCCGAATCAGGGAATGGACGTAACAGTTATTTTTAATCATTGCGTTATGCGTTACTCGTTATCGTTGCAAAGTTATTCATCGACGGTAATTAATGAAGATCGTTCGCGACGTATATTTTACTCGCAACAGGGTACTCGAGTGAACTTTCGACGCTCGTTGTCGGACAATCGTGGGATTTAGCTTCGGGCTTAGCAAAGCCAATGAACGCGCGGTTCGCTGGATACATCATCGTCGCTTCTCATCGACATTGTCTCGTCATGATATCGACGATTCTTTATATATATGTCGCTCCTATATATATATATATATATATATATCTATGTAAACATCGTTTTAAATAGATATACGTGCGTGATCGTAGGTCAGGATATTGCGCAGGTTCGAAATCATTGGACGATGTCAATGCACTGTAAATTATATTTCACCGACGAATCAATTGACAAAACCAGTGAGAAAAAAATCACAATTATTCGGCTGAATTTAGATTTTTCGTTGATGAAAATGTATTCAGTTATTCAAATATTTCGCGGGCTTTCGAGAGGGAATTTTTTCATTCGATTGAAAATATATTTTTTTTTTTGAGGGACGAGTTTTATTCGAATTTTAATTATCTTTTTAATCTAACAATTTTTTTAAAGTTATTTTTTTAATGTTTCACTTGCCTTCTCAATTTTTTTTAAATATTTTCAGTAATTGAATGGTTTTTCAATTATTTTTTGAAAAAATTGTTTTTTAAGTATTATAACTTTTTCTATGAGGAAGAAAAATAATAAGGTCTCTGGAAAAACTTGTATATATATATCTTTATATTGCATTTGTGGATTTTTTTCCATTTGGGGGAAAATATTTTAATTGCTAATTTCCCTTTTCCTTATCAGGCCTAAAAACTAATTTGCATCGTTGACGTATCCGACTGTATTGAGACCGAGTCACACATCGGTACGAGGTATTTGCTCGGGTTGTTATCTTACGATAATTATATACGTATGTAAAACTTCTCGAACGCGACATAGGACAAATTTATTGTTAGTCAACCTTAGAAAATATTTGGCATGCAGTTTGGTCGCGTTGAAACGACTATAACCGTCCGACGATTTATTTCACACGTGTGCCTGATCGCATCGTTTCGAAAAGCGAATAATAAATATTTACGAACGTTTACAATAATTAATCAAATTTAATATTTCAAAATATTTCTCTTTTAATTAATTACTTCAAATAAATATTTAAAAAATATTGACCAATTTTAAAGAATATTTTGCGGTGGAAATTCAATTCAGTCACAGATTTATTAAATTTAAAGAAAATTAAGGTTTAATAAACAAATTAAATTATTCAATTTTATTCACGATCAATGAAAAAAAAACAGCGACAAATTTTTCAATTAAATAAAATAATGCGTATAATTTGACGCACTTGATTCAAAAACCTTACGACCGAAAAATATATTTTTGACCGATTTCGTTCCAAGAATAGAAATTTCCCAATTTTACGAAGTTATTCGTCGCTCTGCCTTCTTCTTTTTTTTGTTGTTCGTCGGCTCATCTTCTTATTTCTACTCGGAGTTTGGTGCGTTGCCAAAAAATATTGCGCGGTACAGCCGAAAGGTAGATATTACGGATCGCACGGAGAAGTTCGAGGGACGTCCGATAAACCGGAAGTGCCGCAGCGATTTTCAGCATCGTGCGAGTCCTCGATTTGCCGGTTAGCCGCCATTTCGTGAATTGTATATTCAATTCGGGAATATTCGATGTACAGACACGTACGTACGAGGGTCTGGCGTCTTGTCTGTTTTGCCAAATCGACCGACCCTGAGCGAGAGAAACTCTCGTGGCTAACCTCGTGTCTACTCGGACGACGAGAAATTATTTCGCATTCGTACTGTGTCGAATGTTTTTGTTAATTTTTTTTTTAACGAATGATTTTTGTAAAAACATAGTGGAATTCGAACAAGCTTATAGAATGCGCATGAAAATAAACAATTATTTATTAAATTGAAAAACACGGACTTGAATTATGGGAACGGAGACTTGAATTATGGGAACGGAGACTTGAATTATGGGAACGAGGAAAAGAATTGTGAAAAAAGGAAGTTAATTATGGAAAAGCTCTTTGATAGTGGTAAACATGACTTGAGTAATGGGAATTGGGACTTGAATTATTGGAACAGGGACTTGAATTAAGGGAACATAGTGTTGTTTATGTGGGTAGGGATTGGAGTGATGATAACGGGGATTTGAGGGAACGAAAAAGGGATTTGGCTTATAAAAATAGAGACTTGAATTATGGGAACGAGGACTTGAGTTAGCGGAGATGGTACTTAAACGATGGGAAAAAGACTCGAGTTGTAGAAATAGACGAGCGAAAAAATATCTCCGACATATCGCTAACTATGTTTCTCTAATTAATGTTTCTAGAACTAAATATAATTTTCCTGGTAACGTGTCCGATTATTATCCAAGGCTTCGCGTCCGAGTTTTCACCTCGTGAATTATGAATCAAGCTGACGCAACCCGCGCTAGTTGAAATACTCGTAAATATTAATTGTATTTTTTTTTTGCGTGAATGAAACGAAATAAATAATTGCCCCGATATTCTAAAATTCTCGTATAAAACAATATTTACCAAGCAAAAACCCAAACTCATGAAAAGATTGAAAATTGTAATTAATAATTGAACTTTTAGTATTATTTTATTTATTTCTGCAACGCCAAAGGAGTATTCGTTTATTAAAAAAAAATGCGTGTCGAAAATTTGTAAAAAAAAATAAAAAAAATCTTATTTTGATAAAAAGATTCGACGATGTTTTAATTAGCAAATTTTTGTTTACAGTCGTAACTGGCACACTGCATTTCTTATATTGTCTCTTACGATGAACCAGATTTCTGGACATTTCTTTTCTTACATTTCCTGAATGCAAAGTGAGCGAGCATAAGAATACTCGCCCTCCTACACGCTGCACATATTGTCATCAGCTAGCATTCTCGCGATCTCCGGGACTCGCGTTATGCAAGATTTCGATCGCTCGTCGTACAATCAACTCCAAAAAGTATTTATTAAAAAAAAAATTCTTTCAATATTCTTCTCAACGATAAATTGCAACCGGACTAATTACGATAATTATTCTTTCTTCGATCTAACGAGTGTTCAATTAATACAAATAAACAAAATATCAATCCCCCTTAATCTCGCTCAATTTATTTCCATCGACCGTAATTTCCTTTTCTCGAACCCAATTTATTTTATTTTTCGATAATTTTCGCCAAGACGTTCGAAATAATTGAATTTTAATTAAAAATAATTTAATTTTCGAACGATTGATAATGATAAGCTTATCGAAACAAAAAGAGATAATTTTGATGAATTATCGTCGATTAATATTTTGAAAATTGTGTTTATAAAAAAAAAATATTTATATTTTTTATTGTATATTTTTTTGTGTTTCAAGTTGTACGTTTTTGGGAATGACTGTACGGCCGGAAAATCCTTAAGAGCTCTTTCTCGCTGATGAACACGCGACTCGGTCGAGTTTCTGATGCTCTACCGGTTACCTATGTCGTATGTTTCACAAACACGCGGCCGTTGTCCCGAGGAAATGTTCGCGTGCAAACCGTCCTCGTGTCTTTGTAATTCTGTTTTAATTACGTAAACTTTTCGGGTAACGTGGCTAACAAAATATTCAATTTGCCAAGTTGTGTACAAAACTAATTACTGTTTACAACGCGACGTAAACATAGACGTAGGTTATCGTTGCAATAAAGTAAAACAAAGCAGACGATGAAAATTACACTTTTTACCTAATCGTATATAATTTCAGACAAAAAACATTTTATTTCTCGTTTCCCTGACCGTAGGGAGTCAATAGAATTGTATTAATTTCGAAGAGAATGCGTTTTTGAATTTTTTGGTCGGCCATTTTGGATCCGCCATTTTGTCTAACTCGTCCCCGCCATTTTGAAGTCTTTCTACTAATCGTGAAACTCGATTTTAACCTCTGATGGTCGTCGAATACGAATTTGAACAATAGAGATGTTTTTCAATAAAAAAAAATGGACTTTCTCCTTTCGTCTTTTATTTAATAATTGATAAAATTCGTCGAAATAATTATTCGTTACTTACCCAAAAGCATACGTGTTCCTGTATCATACAGGCGAAAAGTTCTTTCAGATGTACGCCAGGTGTCCTCATGTCCGTCGTACTGTCGTTTCCGGTGACATTACTATCGTCGACGACGATACTCGTGTGATTCGTTCGCCACGCTGGATCCTTCACTATTTGTGCAGCGTAATAAACCGAGCACGACAATATCGCGACGCTTATCGTCGTATAGACGCGAAAGCTCGGGACCGGTAAACGGTCCAGAAAAACCGTCGGCATTATCGGATCAATGTTTCTTCGTCGCTCTGCTACCGGCTAATGGTGAAAAAAATTGTCAAGCCACCCTGAAACATGAAAAGACAAACAAACAAAAAAAAACGTTATAAAGAAAATTTAAATTTATTAATTTAATAAATTACGTTACGAGAAAAAAGAAAAGGATTAAAAAAAAGTGGAAGACGATTTTTGCTCGTCATTGTATTGCAATTGAACGATCCAGCCGCATCCTCGGATCTTACATCATTTTAAAGCGCGACTAGCTGGCACGAGTGTGGGGAAAAGGCGTGGATATACGAATTAATCGATAATTCAGTGGATATCCGTGCCAGGCTGGAGAGGTCTGTTTGGACGGAAACTTTAAAGCATTTGTCCACTTATTAGAGGCAAAGATAAGAGAGAATGTATTTTTTTCCTATGACGTACGAGAATTCATTGCCGAGTCAGGTATCAATTATCCTCGACAAAGTTGCAGTGGAGATTACGAAATTGCCGAGTTGAATTAAAATAAAAAATAAAATAACTCAATTTTCTGTTTTTTAATTCGAAAAAAAAAATCCATGGAATCTTAAACGTAACGAGACTCGATCGTCGAGCTTACGAATTAATTTAAAAAAATTAACATCGATATCGAGAATGAATTTTGTATTATTATTTTATCGATCGACGTTGACGAGAATTACGAAAAAATTGAACCGCTTACGTTACGATATTTTCTATCAATAGTAAATCGTGTATACGTTTTGCGTCTTTCGTCACGAGCGCGGCGTCGAAAGTTAAATAATTTATCCGGTCGTAGGAAACTCGACAAGTTTTCACCGACGCGTGTACGATGTTTAAATAATTCAAGTACGGCTCTCGGGTGGCGAGACCGATGAAGTGCATTTACCGCGTAGGCGAAGAAAAAAAGAATGTACAATTTGAAAGTCGCACGGAGGAAACTGCGATCGAGGTCAAATTATGAGGAAGCAACTCGTGCTGAAAAGTGCTTCGATATGCACGTTTTGTTTCCTCGTATTCGAAGTGCCTCGGCGTCCGAGAAATAAACAAATCGTGAAGTTGACAATTTTTAATTTACTTTTATTTTTTATTTTTATTTCACCAATTTGTAGATATTTATCATACTTTTATTAATCTTTAATTTTAATATTTTTGTTCGGCAGAGGAATTAAAAATGATTCAAAAAATGACCTCATCAACGAATATCGGGAAAGCTGACGTTGCGTCGGAACGAGATGAAGTAACGCGTTCTTAGCGAAGAAACTGTTGAAATGTCTCGAAACAGTTTTCTAGCATGTCGCGAACGACAACGACCTTAAATTTTATAATCTTTCGAGCATCGTCTCGATCAACATCACCACCGGCGGACGTGCTCGAGGCGGAAGGAAACAACGAATTACTCATCACTAACCAGTGAGAACTTGTCCGAACCGAGTCGGTTGTGATTCGTGTGACTCTCTTGGCTTGAATTTAATTTTTCAAGGCGTTTCGTTTAATGTTTGTTTGTGACGATGATTGAATTGTTTTGAGAAAAAAAAACGAAAAGAAAATTGAAATAAAAAAAATATTTGTATTTATATATACGTTTGTGTTTAAAAAAATTAATACGAATATTTCTCTTATTTATAATATCAGGGACGCGGTGTGTAACGGTCAACGAAATTGGCCATTATGCCTTTTTTTATTGTTCATTCGCGTCTCTGGACGCAATCTTCCTTTCGATACATCCGGACGAAAGGAGACGTGACATAATACAATGGCGTGCAAGCATTCTGGCGGCGGCAGCGCCATAGAGTCACTAGTGGTGAGAATAGGAACTTTGCAAGAGGGAGGCTCGCGAGATATTTTGTTTGGTTACATTTCAAGCGCGAGATTGATGGTTTGCGATGGAGAGAAACGTACGAAACGATCTCTGATAGAGGTAAAGGACAAGAGGTTTGTAGTACGCTGAGACATTGAGAGTCTGGCATCGAGCCGGTTTGTTTCTCGATCAATACGCTTTCACGAGCAATTACAGGCCCAGGTGTTCGTGCACCAGACGGAAATTCAATTTTCTATTTGTCGCACTTTGCGTTCGTTTCTTCAACGATCGAATTCTTGAAATTTACCAACGGTCTCTACATACGAATCGAAACTTTCATCGAAATCGAATCTAGGTTATGTTTTTTAGTCGGCCATGTTGACGCCGCCATTTTGAATTTAGAATTTTCGACTCGGATTCCGCCATGCCGAAGCCGCCATCTTGAATCGCGACAAAAATAAATTTTTGTTCAACGAGTCCTAAGGTTCAATGTTAAAGCAGAAATGTTTCAAGTTTGATTAAAATTGGTGTCCGTGTTGTGCAGGCGTATCGCAAGGTACGAACTGAAGTTATTTCCAAACACTCGCGTATTCATTTATTTCTAAGTAAAACTGAAAGTTCGCGCTAATAACAGTAATTATAAGGAATATTATTACTATGATCGGCGGTTTAGTAATGAAATAAAAGATTCGTACGTCAAAACCCGGAATTGTCCATGCGGAAAAACATCACTTCGAAAAAACCGACCTAAAGCATAAAGCCCAAGTGCCTCTGCAACATGAACATATACATTTGCACATGATGCAAATACAAGTGAGAGCACTGTCAAGATGCTAAATGAGCGAACTCATTCATTCAAGGTTCGTAAAAGATTGCATATTTCGAGCACCGCGATGACGAGGAAAAGGGAAAAAAAAATTGGCATAAGGTCAGGAGACGCGTATCGAGCGTAGTAATAATACGAAGTTGGAAAATTTACCCTCGTCCCGTATGTCTGCCGCGGTGCGCAAGATCCGAGGGCTAGATGCTCGCTCTCTATACGCGATGTGAACACGTTGCCACCCTTTATACGTCGCACATAACCAAAATCACTCGAGTAGACACCGGAACAAATATTTTCCCTTCTTCGTTCGAAATAAAACGAACAAAAATCAACAATGTTAGTCACTAATCCGAATCAACACTACCGAGGCCATTGGCGCGAGAAAAAATTATATTGGCGAAAACGAGAGTTCAAATTGTGTAAAATCAACGATTTAAAAAAAACCGAAGAGCTCGTTACTGTGAGAAGAGCGTCACGATACTAACGGCTGTACTGCTGTGTCCGCGCTCTCTCTCTCTTTCTCTCTCTCTCCCTCGCCCCACCACTCCACCGGTCCACCGTTCGTAGCTCGATCGCGTTCTCGCTGGCACTGCTGCTGAGATCGGCGAAGGCGAGCGAACTGGGTGAGAGAAAAAAAGAGGTGCAAACCAGCTACCGCTCTGTCAACGAAGTCAACTGTTATCAAACGTAACCCAACGGTTTTCCTGACAGCAATGTCAGTCAAGTGCGATTTAGTCGCGAATCGCCGAGTGCCATAATAATATTATTTCGTTCGAATGAAAATATTTCGGCTTTTAAGTTTCGTTACTCGCTTTTGGATCATTCCATGTGACCATCGATGCACCACTGTCGCGACCGTATTCTCCGTTACCTTCTTCGTTCGTGTATACACTCGTGGTTTTATATAGATATATATATACATATATAGAGTCGATGTATGTGTCGTATATAACCGTTTTTTACCGAGTATTACGTCTTTCTAAATGCGGCAGACTCTCCCGTACACCACCATATTTTCCATCTTTTTATCTCCCTTTCCCTTCGCGGAACCGACTGGCTATTTGTAGCTACGTGGTGCTTGCCGACGGGCCGCGGTTTACACACACTCGTTGAAATGACGTATTGTTTTTTTTGTTTTGTTTTTTTTCTGCCGTCTCGAGCTGTCTCTGTCTTCTAAGCTCCGTTCAGCGAGCCGCACGACGTATACCGTGCATGTCGCACGGGATTGCCACGACTTGTACCGTTTTATGCAATATGCAGTCACGACGAGTCCCGAGACACTCCATTCAATATTTACTCGTCCGGTAAAACCGCGCGGAGCGCAAGAAATGTTCGACCGTGGCGCCATCTGTGGTGTCTTGTGAGTAACGAGCTCGACATATACCGACCGGATATTGCCATTGTAGGTAATACGTGAACCGTCGTCCGTCGATAACAAACCGACTAACCTTATCATCGAAGCAAACTTATTATAAATTCCGTTTCTTGCCACCGGATGGCGCTACGGAGTATTCCGGAGATTTCTCTTACTCAAATTTTGACAAATACTTATTACTTCGCATTGAGACGAAGAAACTTTTATAAAGTAATACGAAAAAGTCTTACAAATAAAAGCGTTGGTACAATTCGTCTCCAACAAAGCTTCACATGTACAATTAACCTAAAGATCTCATGAGAATTTTTACCTCGAAGAACGTGCTCAAGAGCTTAGATAAAAGTAGTTCCGAAAACTAACGCATGTCGCCTCGTACCTATAGAAATTCGACACCATCTTCGTTCGAATCATTTGAATATTCGTTCTCCATACGTGGGACGTTTTTCGTAACTAATCGTATGCGCGTATTTTCTCGTACAAAGTGGCGTTATTCATTGATGCGAAATCGATACACACTTCGTATCTCTCGCTTCGGAATCGCGAAATGTTTATTGATTCAAGGCAATCCTCTTCGAGATTTTTTTCTTCTTTTCTTCTTTTTTTTTCTTTTTTCGTCGCGCCTATTCTAAATTACCCTGTATATGTAACGCGATTTCGCCATGAATATTTTAAATATGCTAAGTCATACATGATTCTCGACGTCACAGAAGGCCACTTGCAACCTACGAGCGAGCAATTAAAACAATTATTCGAACTTTTTTTCCGTCGTGTCATCTCTCGTTCTTTCTTATTATTTATTTCGAGGACCGTCAGACATTCGTATCCTACGATACGAAATGCTATCAAATGTAATAATGGAAGTAAAATTACTTCCTTGTCGCTAACCAAATCACAAATTTTTTCGGACTTTCATCATTTTAATGCGACTTCCGGTTTCTTTTTTACAAGTAAACTGCGACATGTTTATTTTATTTTGTTTTATTTTATCATACACATTATTCGAAAAAATACAATATCTTCGTATCGTTGAAACGAATGGTCTACCAAAATGGAGACTGAAAGCGCATCTAAACAAAGGTTTTATATCATTTGGATTCATTCTCCTTATCAGTCGTCACTACTGGAAAAGTAACCGGTAGCATCCTGCCTCCCGTAACACTTAACAAACAGTGCTGTACTTTCTTTGACCTTTGGCAATTGCGCTTTTGGAATCCTCGTACATTTCCCACCATGGCAAACCTGGAATATTTATGTCTTTTAAATCTTTTTCAGTTATTTATGAGCCAATTATTTATGTAAGACCAATTACCACGTAGCTTATCGTTTTCTCATCATTCTCTCTCTCTCTCTCTCTCTCTCTCTCTCTTTCTCTCTGGATAATTATCTAGATTATTTAATCGAGTAGATAATTTTATCCAATTTTAATACTCACATGTGACGAACCACAGATAGTCCCTTCTAACGGACGAATCGAACGGGCATAGAAATATCCCCTCTCACGTTTAGCACAAGTAATCCAACGGCAGATCGCGTGGCCAATAGTTCGTATATCCTAAAAATAAGTTTAATTTAAGACTTTTATGCAAAGTATTTTTACAAGAGCCAATTATGAATAATATAAATGGTAGATCAGTTATGCGCGTCTCACATTGCATATTGCGCGGTACTCGAAGCTTCTGCATTGGTTCCCAAGATCCGGAATTTTTTTGGGCTGATGTTCGAAAACGAAGAAAACATTCTTTATTTTTCGGTTGAATTTTTTTGGTTCTTGTTTTTTAAATAATTCAAGCATACTTTGTCGATTGGTTCCCCTTTTTTCGTTTGATCTCTTGGATGAGTTTAGCAATTTTTTTTATTCGTCAAGGTTAAAAAGTTGAAGCTTTTTTTTACTTATAAGGTAAAATGGACAATTAAATTATTTTATACGAGGGCATGGGTGTTTTGTAAATTAAATGGAAAAGCATTCTTTTTGAAGAAGCTAAAGTCGACCAATCGATAATGAATACAATATTCAAATATATCAATATCTGTTCATATTACTATCCAAGACCACTGATCCGCCACTGTGAGGGAAATCATCAAAGCGAAGACGAAATAGAAGGCAGCGGACATTTTGACCAAATTTTAATCAAATATCTATAAAAAATATGATAAAATTACAGTGTCAAAATAATTACGAAAATACCACGAGCTGGGGATTATTATAAAACTTTTCGTATCTCAAATGTTAAGAACGTTGTTCAATATAGCGAATTTTTCGTAATTTTTTTCAAATAGTCAAAGTTTGGTACAACATTGATGCTCGAATCATTTTTAACCCTTAAAGTGTCCCTTAGAAATTCGATCTTATCAATACCCAAGTATAAACTCAGGTATGATAGACGAAAAAAACCTTGGTCGCAATATTTTTTTTCGATTGAAGAATTGTTAAAATAGAGGATGTATTTTTCAATATTTTCGAAGCTATTTATTTTATACGGACAATATTAACCCTGGTTTACACGGTAAGAATTAAGGGTAAGTTGTTTCTAATGATATGTGAAGGGAGAAATTTACTTACGTTTCCAATATTAACGGTGGACTGCACAGGAAAAATAACAGCTGGAACACTGAAACAAGTCTGTATAGTCTCGTTGAGCCGACTGATGAAACTTCCATCGTTATCGGTCTCGACAACTGGGTTGTTAAATAAACAATCGCAGAAAAAAATTATCGAACTCGGTAATAATAAAAAATAGTTAACGTCGTAGAAAAAATTGTCGCGACGGAGAAAAAATTGAAATTATACGTATCTCCGTTAAAAAAAATTGTTCCTGTTAATATTTTTTTTACTTTCTCGATCAAAGATTTCGTTCTTATTATTTTGTAATTTTTCAATACATAAGAAATACAAAAATGAAACTAATTCTTCACGCGGATGTTACAAGCTCCGAGATATCTCGAATGCGAAACTTAAAAACGTGACAAACGCAACTGTAAAAACAACATAAAAATTCTTTCAAGCGTTTGTAGATAACAGGGCGTGACTAAAATGCAAAGATAGACAAATCCAACGAAAAAATCAAACACCTTGTAGTGTCGGAATAAGAAAAAAATTATTTCATACATATTTTATAAATATACACGTATTAATTAACTCATTAGATGAACAAATTACGTGTAAACGATGTACGTAACGTACGTAATTTTTTTCCAATTTATCGATAACCTTCGTCGGATCGTTAGTAAAGGAAAGGATTTGAAGAAATATAGACTTTATTTCCCATGTATGCCCTTGTGGGTTTTTACATTTATCCTTTTTTATAAACTTTCTTATTCCTAAATTATTTCTTCTTCGGGCTCTATTTTCTACTTCTTATATCTTCGTTATATTTTTCTTCTCTTACATACAACTTTACATATTAGCATTATCCTCCTCACATTCTATCTTTCGAGCTATGTTTTTAAATTGTCTAACTATTTCACACATCTCCTCAACTATAACCTCTCCCTCTAAAGCCTTCTTCCATCCTCCTTCCGGTTCCACCCTCTGTTTCTCTTCCCACCTCTCGTATTTGTTGAGGGCTTGTTCTTCCGGTTGTCCTTTGGCCTCTTCACATTCCCAAATATGTGCCAATGTTTCCTCCTCTTTCTTACACACTCTAGATCTTATATCTGTAAAGGAAAGGATTAAAAAGTGCATTAACCCTCCATTACTCGAGGGTTAAATAATAATTTTACTTATTCACGTTGTAATTTCATTTTTGCATTAAAGCTATGCGCTTTATACGCTTCGCGCGCCATCCTACGGTGCGCGTGAGAACTGTCAGAAGACTGGTGGCGCCATCTAGCGGCCGACTCGCCGTACTCGCTAGCTAAACGCCGGATAACGTCGTCGGTAAATGTCGCTCGCGTTTGCTTCGCGCTGTGTTACGAAGCTTGCGTGGAACATCGGAAAGCGGGAGAGGGCGTTGATCCATATGCATTACGAACAATTCATCGCAGAGACCGCGCTCTCTCCGTCCCACCAGTGCGCCCGCGCGTAGATAGGAAACCCTCGAAGTCTCGTGCTATCTCCGTCTCTCGCGGCTCTCGTTTCGATCAACGCCCGACACTTGTTGCTAGACACGCGCAGTTTTTCGTCCTTCGCCGAGTGCTCGGTAACGATATCAACACCGAGAATATTCCCTTTTTCGTAAAATCAAAGTGGATCACGAACTTTTTATTTTTTTTACCCGTACGTTTTTTAATTTGCGAACTTTTTGTAAGTTCGAACACTTTTAATACATCCGAGATATTACGAAAAAATAATTGTAAATTATTATTATTATTTTTCGATATTTCGATCGATCCAAATCGAAACTTTCGATTAAAACTTGTTGTAAATACGTATTTTTTTCTTTTTTTTTTCTTTCGCCGAACGTAGACGGGGAATTTAATTTTAAAAGTCATTTCCGGTTCGGTCGAACTCTCTGAAAGAGGAAGCGCGGACGCAGTTCGATCGGAAGCCCGCCGTTTTAGCATTTAAAAATTTGTGAATACGCTCGACTCGTCGAGAGTTTTGACGAAATCGCGATTAACGAAATAAATTGTACGTCGGTATAGTTTTAAACCACGACGATAAATATACATAAAATACTAAAATATATTCAGAATGTAAATATACATATATATATATTTTTTTTCTCATTTATGAATTTGGGTGTCTTCAGGAATAATTAATCGAGGTCAAAAAGTTCAATTGTAAATAACCATTCGATTTCCAACATGGCGGCACTGGCAATGTAAACGATCAATAGATATAAATATATATACATGTTTTTTTTATTTTTTTTTAACAGAAAAACAATAAACGCATTATTAAAAAAATGGTTGAGCTTTTACGTTCGTTCTTCTCACTCGCCTAAAATCAAACGTGAAATATTCTTGAATTTTTTCGATTCGCTGAAAAAACAATGAGTATTCAATTTCGCGTAAGATCTCAAAACGATGATCGATAAAATTGATAATGAAAAAAACAAAAAAAAACAACGTAAATAAATTTAAATTAATGAAATAAATAATATTTTATTTACTCAATGAGCTTTATTTTTGATCGATAAAAAATTGATCTGGCAACAATCGACAAATTGATCGAAAATACTTTCTAAATAATGGCCAAATTTTTAAGTCGTTGTTAAAAGTAGAAAAAAAACGTTTATTTTTTCGAAACAATCGAATCGTAATTCGTTCCAGTTGCGCGTCTGCGATATTTCCGATTAGCTCATGATTCTTTTATTTCCTCGGCTCACAAATAATCGAGGCGCGTGGAACGCGCGCGAAGCTCGATTCGAGCTTATCTCGATCGCGCAATTTTTTCGTTTATTTTTCTCCCCCTCCTCCTCCTCCTCCTCCTGCTGCTCCTTCTCTTTTCGTAACGCTATGAACCCGCTGGGTCGCGGAATATTTTTTTTTCTTTCTTTGTTTTGATTTTTGAAAAAAAAAAATTTTTTCTCTAATTCCACGCGCCATCGCGTACAGAAGCGGCGGTCCTACCTTGGATGTCTCGAAATAACTAGAAGAATTCACCATCTATGTTACCGATTCGATTTATAAATATTCTTGGGTGTTTACAGAGCGTCTAAATAAAACCGTGAGTTAACAGTGTTGCGTTTCCTCAGGTACGCATGTGCGAGAAAAACGCGCGTGTATTCCCGTCGTTTGTCTTGGTCGAAGCTTGACAATCGAGCCGCGACGAATATAACGAAAAGCGTGAAAAGAAAAAAAAAACAAAAAAAAAACCACCAAAAAAATCGTTCCAGACGCAAAGATTGCCGCGACGACAAAAACAACGCCGATGATAGGAACGATAGTGATAATAATGATAATAATGAAAATAAGAATAATCTCAAGGAGGAGAATCAATAAAATTTTATAACGTCGAAACTATGGCACGATTTCGATGCACGCATCGTACTTTTTTTAATTTTTTTTTATTTTTAAAAAATTTTTTTTTAGCCCTCGGTAATACAAAATGGCGAATTGTTAGGCGGACATTGACTGTCGAATATGTTTCAGAAGAAAAGGTTGTAAAAATTGGAAATGTCTTTTTTAATTTAATTTTTGGATCGAGAATCGATGTTTTCGATAGGAACAAAATAACTACGCGATTTCGGGCTTAAATCTATAACTTCTGCATTTTTGACAAATGTATTTTTTATTGTACAATATTTTTTTACATTTTTTTACAGTTTTAATAATTTTTTAGATTTTGTTAACGTTTTCATTGTTACAAAAAAAATTCAATGCTTTTTGGCACTGTAAACATTGTTTTTCAAATAGTTCGTTCGATTTTTCACGTGTTTCTAATATTTTCAACGTTTTTTTAACGAAATTTCTAACTTTTTAAACATTTTTTTGGACCAGCTTGAACAATGTTTAATATTTTTTAACGCTATTTACAATATTGCGAATATTTTCAAGGTATCTAAAATATTTTGAACATTTTACGAGGTTTTCGAAACGTGAGCAAATATTTTTAAACTTTTAAAAATATTTTAACCATTTTTTCAAACTTTTTTAGCATTTAACGACATTCCCAGAGATTTCAAGACGCGTAAAAACATTTTTTAAGATAACTTAACGTCTTTTCATAGCTCGTACCCTTAAACATTTTTTTGGCATATCTTCTCGACGACATTTTTTTATCTCATCTCTTTGCGATCGACGAATACGGTCGTGTAATAATCTGAACGGGTGAGACAGACGAGATTAAGCTTTCCGGCCACCTGATAGCTCGATATCGTCCAATCGGTATCATTTCTTTCGACGGTTGAACGAGGGGCCGATCGACAGGTTTGAAAAAAATTTGGCTCGATAGCGACGTGATATTGTAAAAACGAGAAAGAGAGAGAAAGAGAAAAAGAAAGAGAGAGAGAGAGAGAGAGACGTGACGATCGATAGAGAATTTTGGGTATACCGATTAGTCGCATCGTCGTTTATACCAGCGGAGAAGCCACTCGATCGACGCGTGACGTTACATCGAGCCAAATCTAATTCACCAAATTCCAAATTCACAAATATTATTATTATTATTATTGTTATTATTATTCTCTTAAACGCGAGTGCGTCGTATTTTTTCTCTTCGAAACAGCAAATAGTGCAACGAGTACGAAGATCGCTCCGCAAATAATTCGACATGGCCGACATGGAGTACGAGGACGTCGAAGAATTATCGGCAGCCAGTGAGATCCTCGCCATGACAATTCGAGCAGCTGCATCACCGATTGCCGGTGAGTTCGATTCAAATATATTTCGTATATAATTGTAAGTAATGATATAATAATAATAACAATAATATTAACAATGACAAATTATAATTATAATAATAACAATGATAAAGATAATATTATTAAAAATTATATGATAGCATATATATATATTGCATATATTTCGGTTCCTTATCAAAAACAAACAATTATCTCGTTGGTCATCGACTTTACTTTATTACCAACGCTGCATTTTCCGTATCCGTATTATCGCATTATTTTTCTTACTCGAAACGAATTATCTGGAGACGAAATGAAATATTTGTAGAAGCTCAGCTCGCTACGCCTTTTCTTCTCGGACTGATACGAGATACAATTGTTTCGCATATTGTATTTGGTATCGATGCGACGCTGAATCAGAAAAGTAAACGATCCTTTTGGCCACGTCAACGAATGCATTTCCATACTATTTGAAGATTTCTATCTATGTGTGGGTGTGTGTGTGTGTGTGTGACATCCACGACCGATACAAGCGACCTACACTGATAACATTTTTCTTTTTTTTCTCTCTCTCCTTTTTCTTATTCCTCTTCTTCTTCTTCCAATTACAAATCACGTGCCAACGAGGCCGATTCGTAGAATTATGCAACGAGGAGCGGGAGGGGAGAAATTTCAAATCGTCTATTGACAAAACTGATCGGTAAACAAAAACCATTGGGACGCGCAACGAAACGATAAAAATTGATCGAATCGCTTTAACGAAATTAATATTCATTACAGAATTTTTTTTTTTTTTTTAGAAATTCTCAAGGTGATTGATTTTGTGTCCAAACACTTTTTAGTACTTCTTATTTTATCGAAATAATTTATTTCTCGTCGTTGTATCATTTTTCGAGAAATTTTTCAAAGTCATTGAATTTTCTCGAAAGCGATATTTCGAAAATTTTACAAAGCGATTGATATACGTTTGTAAATTATTTCGGGAAACAAATACGATTTCGACAAATTCATATTCATATTTATTTCAAAACTCACAATTTCGTCCAGACGCGAGCGTTTCCATTTGCGAAAAAAAAAATAGTTTTTTTTTCTCTTTTCAAAATTTTTTTCTCATCTCTCGAGAGTCTCGGATACCGAAACGTCGAGGAGTTTTCAGTCGCCGGACGATCTTTCACGCTCTCGCGTATATGCAAAAACGGACGCGTAACGTCACAGTAATGGTTTTACAATACGGAAGAAAACTTTTAAGACGAGAGGTCCAAGTTTTACGTGCCTATCCTCTGTTTCTCTTACGTCGTCGTTTCGCTAAAAGAACAAAAAAAAGTTTAGAGACAGAGAGAGGGAGGAAAATTAATACCGTAAATGCTGGCAAATCGAATGCACCGTTTGCCTCGCGTCATCGTTATCATTATTATTATTTAACCGTTTTTTTTTTCAATAAATTATTCAATTCTTTCGTTACGTTCAATCGCGATCTTTCGTTCAGTCCGTCTCGTGCTTCGTTATACTATTTCGTACCATTCGACATTATTCTAGACAACGCCTTCTCGCACTCTCGCCGCGTATATACACGCCACGGATTGAAATGTAAAACATTTCCATTGAATGTAAGAGATGCAAGAATATATTTCGCAACCACAGACTGGCTTATTATTATTCGCTATGAATAATCTTTCGGTCTCGTCATTATCCCCAACTTGGCGGGACACGACCCGGAGGTGAACTTTTCATAAGTAAAACAGCCTCAGCGTTTTAAACGCCCGACTAGATCGATAATAGCGGCATAATTGATTAAGCGCTTGAATGCGAAGGTAAAACTAAACGTACTTTTTTTTGTTGTTTTCTTCCACTCTCTCGAACCGCGTGTGCCGGCGAGTTTCCATTTTGTCTCGTGGCACGATTCTCGCCCGGAGAGATTTTTCGTTCCGTTTACCACGTTTCTCGTTTTTTGTTTTGTTTACGCGATTCTGGATTTTGTCGAAAATAGCGACGATAAGATCCACCGTAAAAGTAATTTGAATTTGAATCGGCTAGACGGCGATTTTTAGACTGTCCGGTAACCGTTAATTGTTGGTCGATTATTGAGGCGCATCAACATTATTTAAGTTACGATAACCTCGAATTGAGTGAAAGCGGAAATCGTACTAGATTAATACCATAATCGTCCGTTTTTATCGTACTAGATTAGTACCATACCTAATCGTCCATTTTGATCGATGAAACGATGAAAATATCATATTTTAGATACTCGTTAGAGTTTGCACTTTTTGAGGTTATAAACGCGTTTCGCTTGGTTCGCGGTCTATTATTTCTTCTTATCGCGATATCTTATGGTAAATCATACTGATTATTCGTCATTTTTAGTCTCCCAGCTATTTGTCGCATCGAAGGCATCATTTTTCATTCGTTCTTCCGATTTGTGAAGCCGCCATCTTGTTAGCGTGTCGCGCGGCGACGCGCTGTAATGGCGGCTTGCCCTATACCCGCTGCGTCGAGCGAGTAAACTTTATAACGATATATCTTTGATACCGTACGATAAAATTGATACAAACTTGAGAGACGCACTCCATGATTATCTATCTTTAATTTCATCGAAAATTTTACCAAATCATCTATAATCGAGGTTAATAAAAGAACGTTATTTGGATTCTTTCCATCACAGGATAGAATTTCGCCTCCATTGTGAAAGTCAATGGTGGTCGAAACTATTTATAACATTCCGAATATTATCAACGTTTGACTATAAGTAAGATACGAATTGATTTTTTTACAATTGTTCGATCGTTCGATGATTAATACTTTGATGCGTTCATCGATATTATCGGCATTGTTCCCATTACCTTACGTCGATAATCCGACGAATTTTCTTAATTTGAAGAATTTTAGATACGCGTAAGGAGATGCGAACGATTAAGTTACGATCTGTAAAAATCAATTTTGCTTATGTTTTCTTTTCATCTTTTTTTCATTGTAATCGTCGATAAGAACCACGTGTCGAGTACATGACAAATTGAAGAAATACGTTAAGTACGTCGGTGTGCAAGCTCTTCGTTTGTAGTTCATGAGCTATCGTAAAGTTGTTAGCGAGGTTGCTTGGTGTACTGAGGTCAAGTGCAGATAACCCGGACAAGCAGCCATGAGTGAGAGTCGAGGATGACGAAATGGATTGGAGGCCGTTCACCAGTAAATTCGACATTCTCGTTTGTCCTCATCTCGACCGTCCTCTAGCCCTCTCGATGAGTTTTCTCGATTTTGGAATATATTTTATCGTAAGACCATGAAAAATATGAAAGGAATGTATTTACCATTCAAAGATGCCAGGAAAAGGAACAAGCAATTAACGTAAATCTCTTTTCGATAAAAAGTTTTTATCGATTATCAAAGTTTTTTATTGGAAAATTCGTTAAATATAAAAAAAAATCTAACGACGGAGCGACACGTTTTTTTGATTGAGCATTTTTTATTACGAGGCAATGCCGGATAAAAGTAGAAATATTTGGCAAGAGATTTTCTTAACGATCGTTTTTTCCCAATTGTGAAAAATATTTTGCATTTTTAACCAACTCGCGTCGATCGAGATTATTGTCGTCGCGCTTCAGACGATCCGATCATAATTAAAAATTCTAATTATACGTCTTCGTATCGCGAACATCGAACATATGTCATTGGACAGAGAATCTAAGAGCAATTTATCGATAATATCGATTATTTTTTCCAATCGAACAAAATTCGTATCACCTGCGAGTTATCGAAAGATCTCGCTCGTATATCTCCAATCTCCTTTTATAACTTATCGCACACCCTTTATTATATTTGCACGATATTTTTTAATCGAAGTGAAAAAGAAATTATGAGTCTAATGGCATATTTGCTCTTTCATCGATATTTAACTAAATAGTTTCGAAAAATCAATAGGACGATAGAAAAGTGCAGTTGAAAAAACTGGATATTTGATGAAAATAAGTAAATAATTTCTACACGCCGATGATAATGTCGTTTTCGAAGGCATGTTGCTATCGAGGTCTTGCGCTCCTTATCTCCTCGAAAATAGATTTTCGATAACTACAATACGTATTACGCGTATACAGTATTTCTTGACGAGTAATAATCAGTTAGATAAGCTCCACTTCAATTCTTGAAAATGAGGCAATATTTTGAACGAGGCCCACTCGAATGATAACAGACGATGCAAGCCAAAAACAATTCGGTTGGAAATTAACCAAAAGATAGAAAATTTTAGTATTTCCGTTTGAAATTTTTTTTCTCTTTTCCATATTTTCAAAATAGAAATCGAAGCACGGAGTCACAAGTGATCAAATGAAATTGGACATTTTACAACTGTTCTTACAATTGTTCATAAACATTTATGAATTCTTATGGGAGATAAAATTATAATGGATTATATTATTCAACATGCTAGAAATCGTGGGGTATGTTTGAAAAATAAAAAAAATCATGGAGATTCGCGGATTTTTAAATTTTGAACCGACAAATTGCGAAAAATTGATAACGTGTATATGATACTTGTTTTCTATGGAGAATTTACCATTTCATAAGTACCCTCTCAAGCCCGCTTCAATAAGAAAGAAAATTGACCCCTCTCGAGGGACAAAAATACCAAAATTCTCAAAAAATGGGTGCACTTCGAAAGCTAAATTTTTTTCGACCAAACAGGCTTGAGTGGGTACTCCTGGAATCGGTAATTTCCCGTACAATACGAATATGATATTTTCTTTCCCAGTTGTTCACGATTTATCGCTCAACAAACGAAAAAACGTGAAATATTTGCATTTTCGCAGTTTTTTACCGAAAAATGGCAATAAATTGGAATTAAAAATACGTTATTCATGTTGTACGGGAAATTTCCGACAATAAAATTTTGCCTGTTCACCGAGGTACGAAAGTAGTACGAAGGGACGTAAGCGCCTCAACTGGGCTTCGTGGCGCAGCGAATGTCAAAATAAAAATCCCGCGTATTTCAATTTGCAACATTTTTATCTTTTCTTTTCTGCATTTATATGCTTATGCGAGATATGGCAAGAGCCATGCCTGAAGATTTTTCCCCAGGTGTGAATTAGCAATATAACGCTTTTAAACGATTGAAATAACATTGAGAATACTGCGAAACCATGAGCTCGCGAAAAAAAGTAAGAAAAACGACCGTTTCTCAGCTATTGAACTCGAAATTTACAAGAACGTCGCAAAAAGAAGCGCACCATCTCTTTTTTTGCATAGCCGTTGCTAAGGAAGGTCCTGGAGTTCGCGTTCAAAAACGTTCGCGTGACCACATTTCCAAGCTGCTCAATAAAATCAACAGAAAGAAAAACGAAATAAATAAACTAATACGTTTGCATTAGTATTTCTAAAATTAAGTTTCTCCGCTAATAGGGCGAAAGAATGAGAGAGACAAAGAGAGAGAGAGAGAGAGAGAGAGAGAGAGAGACAAGGGGCTTTTGTATACGAGTCATTCTGCGAAATTCGTGGTTGTCCTTCGATTTTTTTTATACCTCGCATGTATTCGGTGTCAAAGGTGCGAGGTGCGACAGCCTCACGAAGAAACTTGTTATAGTATACGATTTTTTATATTTCTCGATCGATGTTTGTTTTCGACATTATACTTTCTATTATACTTTCGTCATTAACATCTTCCTTCGGTCCCGAATCGATGAAAAAATTAAAAAAACGCAAAAGAAAAAATACGAACAAATTAAATTTGATTTTATTCGGGATAAATCGGTCGATAATATTTGATAGTTTGTTAGAATAACGTCGAATGCGAATTCCAGAACCATTCGAGCTTGAGAAAACGGAAAATAATATTAAATCAAATTGACAAACCGATCGATTTACATATTTTGATTATTCGAACCGAACGCCCGTCTAAGGACACATGTGAATATTTTTTTTCACACGGGAAACATCGTCACGACGAACAATGACGTAGGTAGACCAATAACAGGTGATCAAATTTTAACGATTCCACCGCCTCATTATCCTGACCGAAGTTTGCACTTGACCCAAAACACTGAAATGTTCCTAACACAAAAATATTTCTACACAAAAGAATCTACAAGGTCCCTCTGACATTCTGCACGCATCTCTCCCAAGGCCCGTTGTTGAGGCTCGAGGACGTTTATAATAATTAACTTTAAATATTTTTTTTATATTCGTAATTCCTCGATTATAAAAAAAGAAAACGATTTCTTTCATTTAATTTTCAAAAATAATTTATTCGCAGTACTAGCGATATATCGAATAAAAATAAAATTAAAATGATTGATAATGCGTCAAAAAATAACCAAAAGTACGTAAGAACCGATGTTAGAATTTTCTTTGAGTAAGCTTTTTCGAAAAATACTTATCAAAAACGGTCGAAATTTGAATACGAACTTATTTTATTCGAAAATCATATTTCAATTCCCGATTCCGAACAGTCAACAGATGTTATATGAGGAAAGTACCAAATTTTCCTTCGGGATGAAACAAAAAATCCGTAGACACCGGCCGTCCCCGATATCACGAGTCTTCCGTCTGCATTGGTTATCGTGACTCTTTTTTTCAACGACCCTCAATTAATGCGCCGCGGATATACAATCGTCTGCCTCGTAATTAGCTGATAAAATATCGACAAAGCTTGCACGGTCATTCGTTCCTTTCGTGGACGACACGTGCCGTTCTTTTTTTTTAACCGAATTCGATCGCTTTTTGTTGTTCTTATTTACGAGTTTGGCATTTTTAGCTCGTTAAATCTCCTTCGTGTTTTTCGGTTCGAAAAATATTTGATTTTTTTTAGTTAATATTTCAACTAAGTAGTTCTCCTATCGAGTATCGTGTAAACTACTGATATTCGAGATAAAAAAACCGATTCATTCTGTAACGAGGATGACGCTGCAGGGGAAGAAAGATGGTATAGTCTCAGAGAATTTGCACCGCTGGTGACACATCTCGGTGTCAGAATGAAGATAGTGATTACCCCCCCCCCCCTCCCCTCGCCCCGCTGAGTAAACTCACGATGCTCTCAAGTCTTTATAGATGGAGCATGAAATGCTATGTCCGACAAATAAACCACGGAAAATAAACGTTTCTTAGCATTATTAGAATTTTTGCCAAATGGAAAATTTTCGAACTAATCCGTTGATATCGAATTTTTTAGATTTCGAACAAATTTTTTATTTCTCATTCTTGACTTCATTTCTAATTCGATTCAATTTCTAATCCAATTAAATTCTGATTCAATAAACACACGTTTATAATTCCATCGTACAATTGTATTTTATCAACATTTTATCAACAAAATATAAATTAAATTCTCACTTAATAAAATTCCATTTAATTCGATATTAATTCGATATTGCAATTATCTTTCATCAATATTTAATCAATAATAAATTAAGGCCTTGTAATGCTATTTAATTAGGATAACTTAATTAAAAATTGTACCAATGATGTGAATTAATTACAAATTCCCCTCCCCAACCACCCCTCCCCCTCGCCCCTGTTTAAATTTCGCTATCCTTTCTTTCTTTCCCCTTTCTTCGAAAATACATGTTTATCCGCAGAAAGTTTCGTGACTCAGCAGCTCGTCTAACGAATTGTTTTGTGCCTAGAAATTAGTGACGAAGTCGCCTCGTTGTAAAATCACGTTTTCTCCCCTCTCCAGTGATTTTGCGTATGCAATATCTGATTTGTTGGCTCTAACTCGTCGAAGATCACGGTGACAGCATATAAGAATATGATGATCCTCTCCCACTTCGTATCATTCGTGCACGATGGGATAAGCCACTTATATACACACAGATCTCTCTCTCTCTCTCTCGCTCTCTCCCCCTTCCCTTCTCATCGTTCCTCTCATCCTTTGCAGTTCAGCTGATTGCTGTTCTCCGCTTCTGTATGCGTCGTATACCATCGAAGGCGCTTCAAAGCCTCCGGGGAAGATTAGATTATCGGTTTTAACGTCTCTCCCACCAGAGCGTAACGTTTTTTCCCTACTCTCTCAAAACTGAAACTCCTTAAGGCTCGTGGTTTAGTTTCGTCCACGGTGTTGCCCGAACCAATCGTTCAATTTTTCGGCAAACGAACGACACATTTTCCGACATTTTCTTTACCAAAAAATCGAATCTTCGTAGATTCGACATCGATCGAAGAAAAGCATCGTGTCCCGATTAACTCGACGACGATCGGTTTGTGAAAATAGTTCGAACGAAGGAAAAAGAAACGATATTTCTCGAGAACGGGACAATTTGGTGATTGTTTTTTGTTTTTGTTTTACATTGAGTGGAGACATTGGAGCATGAGCCGAAAATTGTGTGTGCGTTGTAATTTTTGAAAAAGACGTTGGAACGATAGTTTTGCTTTCGATTTTTTTTCTTTTTTTTTGTTATTTTTGTTGTTATTTCGATTTATCGGTGGCGAAACTCGAATCGAGTCAAGTGAATCAGACTCGCATAAAAAATGCGTTTCGACGATCAACTTTTTACCATTCTCGGTAAGTTCTGTTTTTATTTTTTGTATTCTTGATTTTTTCTGGGTAATTCTTCGAGCGACGAGGCTGGAGAATAATTCATTTAGTTTCTTGGAAAAGGCGATTAATTTTTCATTTTTTTTTCTTAGGCGCGATGATTGGAATGTCCGGAATGTAATTATTGACATATTTACGAGTATAATTGGTAAATGTTCAAAGAATTTTCCTCGTTACGCTTTATCGAAAGGCGCCGTACATATGGAATTATTCGAATGTCCAGATGTTCCGATTATTTTGAAAAAGTCATTGTTTGTCTTTGTTTTTGTCGACGTACTTCACTATTCGACGTGGACAAATTTGTTTTTGTAAACAATTATTCGCTCCCTCAACGAGTGGATTAAAAGTCTTTTTTTCAATTTTTCCCCGATTTTTTTATTATTTTGTTTATTTATTCCGTGTTGAGCACTTTTTTTGTCACACAACGATATATCGTCGATCGATGCGGTGCGTACGTTCGACATGCCACAAAATAATTGACTTTTCGAATCGAGGTGCCCCCGTGCGTTTTAATTCGACTCGCCGAAAGTATTTTTTGGCTTGTCTCAAGAACGTCCTCGTTTTCATCAAACTCTTTACAACCAAGAAACTTGAGAATATAACGCAAAAAAAATGTTTCTCACGAGAATTGAACAAATTTAGACGCGATATGGTCAATAAAACGATATTAATTCAATTTTTCAACTTCGCAAAATCTGAAAAAATGAAATGAAAATCCTGTTTTTTAACATTTTCACTTAAAAACCATATTCCTAGGTACGAGCAAAGAGACGAGGTGTGTTTTGACTTGTTTCATCATTGTTTTTATCAAAAAATTAAAAAAATCGCGAGAAAGATAACAAAAATCTAAAAGTGCTCGAATGTAATAATTTCTTTTTCATGTATATCGCATGCTCACCTTGTTGATAATAATAGCGATAGTCCATTGACGATTGATCGATGAATAATTGTAATAATTATCAACATACGCGTTGAGCATACTCAATAAAAAAAAAGATTGATTATTATTATTATATATTCGAAATAAACATCCTCTGGCTCGCTGTCATCGTTACAGCTAGTTCTCATGAATTACCCATTTACACACTTTGTGTGTGTACATAAAGGCAAGGCTACTTCAAATATTATTAAAAAAATGTAAAAGCCGTTGTTGAATTTTAAATGAGCGATCTCTGTGACGGTAATGCGCGAGTAGTGGAGAGAAAGAGACAGGAGAGAGAGAGAGAGAGTGCGAGAGGGAGGGAGAGGGGGGGAAGAAAAAAAGATTCTCGTTGTACGACGGCGCGACGTCAAGTGTCAATGGTTTTATAGCAAGCGTGTCGAATGCGTGTTCCATCGAACGTATAATATTTTCAATATACTGCGTGTCTCCTCTCTGTCTGAGTAATCTCGAAACGTACATACATTATTTAAGGCATTTGAGACGTTTCACGCCAACTCGGTCAGACGGTGACAATTTTTTGCCATTTTTTTGTTAAAACGATTAATGAAACGTCGCGAGACCTTACAAAATTATGCCAAAAAATCCGAAATTCCAGTTCTCGATTTGCAAATCCCCTTCAAAAACATCTCGAGAATTCGAAAAAAGCATTTAACACGGGATAACGGTTTCGCGCCGGGTTCGAAAAAAAAACATTGAAATATTCAAAAAAAATTTAAAGTTTGAGGCCCCGAGTATCGTGTCTCCGCAAACTGAATGTCAAATACGCTGATTCACTAAGCCATTCGCCTTGCCAGTTACCGCCCGACGACGGCAAATTTACCAAAGTTAGCGCGAACATTTCCGTCGAATCGAAAATTTTGTCAAATTTCTTAACCGCGAAATATTTTGATGAAATTTTAATCGAACGAGCTATACCAGACGCTCGACTCGCGTGCAAAATTTAAGTACGATCGCTCGAGTCGTTCTCGAGATACGAGCGTTTGAAATTGTCGCGACCGCGAGCCATGGGCGCTTGCGCGTACACGCCCGCGCGCCTGCGCGTACCAGAGCTAGCTCACGCGCATGCGCACGTGATCGGCGCACTAGCGAGCCTCGAGCGTCTATTAAAATGCCAAAAACTCGATGACGTCGGTGCCGCGGTCGAAAATATTGCAAAAAAAAAAGAAGAAGTCGAACGTAACGTATCTTACATAAATTATATCGCGCAATTGCGAGGATTCGCGCTTTTTTTCTTGTAGTCTTCTAGGCGTAAAGTGGGAGTCGCGCGGTTACGTACGTTCGTCCCGAGAGTATAATCACGCATCGGCACGTTTTTTTTTCACACGCTCGAGGACGCCACGTGTAGCGATTCACTCAACGTACGAGCGAAAATAACTTATAGACAATTTTTTTTGCTCTCGCGATCGTATTTGCTCCCGATAATTATGCACGTGTCTTCGTCACGAGTATATCGCAATGTCGTAAGTCGCTCGTTGCGTTTATACCTAAATTCGATCGTACGTGAAATACGACGAGATGATATCTCGCACGAAATTGCAAAACTCACGTCAAAATGCCAAATGCTCGTACGATTCTTACGACGAGTGGCATACGAGCGAGGACGAATGGAATATTTACATTGCGTAACTACCAAGCTGACAGGCTCGTTTTATTTGTTTCTCTATTTTTTCATAAGTCCAAACAAAAAAATTTACGATAAAATCTCGAACCAAAAAAAACAAAAAAAAACCTTCTAAACTTGCGCGTCCTTTACCATTTATTTCATCCCAGTGCATCCTGTCTTTTTCGACTTTCTAAAATCTACCTTGAACAATTACGTTCGTTCGATTTTTTTTATTGAAAAAAAAGAAAAAAAACATTAATTATGCTAAACGTTCGTGACTTTTTACTTTTGAAAATTTTCGTTCCGAGAAATTTCTTCATCCTAATCACCGTTGATCATCGGGCTCGTTGCGTATCGCGGTATATACAATGTTTACAGTATTTGCGACTGATGAGCTCGTTTACATGTTTATATACATATATATCTATGTATATATGTATACATATATATTTATATATGTATACATATATATTTATATATTTATAAATATATGTATACGTGTGTAGGTCAGGAGAGTTCAGGATGGCATATCAAATGCGATTCACGAGCTCATCGAATTCCTGGCAAATAGTCTCCCAGTCGCAATCTGCCCATATTATGTGTAATAATAAGCGTGTAAGTGGTCGTATACGTGTGTCACGATACGATAATTTTAATGCATCGACGAGACACACAAGTATGTAACAAAAATCATCGATGCCACGGATCTTTCCATTCCATCCGTTAATCGCCAATCGCGAGGAGCATGTACGAGCTCTCCCCTCTCGTTTCCCGTTACGACAGTCGCGAATTTTCCATCGCAATACCGGCAATATTGCTAGCCGAAGAAAATAAAGTAATCGGTTATCGATCGTCAAATTTATTTGATTTTATTAAAAAAATATATATATTCTTTTTTCAATTTGTTATTATTTATAACGAGGTTTTCGATCTCTTTGTATGTCGAGGAATATCCGCATTATCGATAAGACCGACGAAAGGGGAATTTACGAGGCGACTCAAAATTGTTCGAAGAGTTATCGAAATTTCGTCATTTTGTTTTTTTGGAACGCGCTATCTTAGATTTCGAAATGTCAACGTTGAAATTGACATCGGGCGAGATGTTTGAGCCACGGCCACCGATTTGTGTAAAAAACGGATCAATTTTGAATTTTTTTGGTTCCGATTATTGGCGCCACCATCTTGAATTTCGAGTTTATTCAAAAAAAATTTCTGGGATTCTTTGAATCGAGTTACGAAGCAAAAGTCTGCCGAGTTTCGTTCAAATCGGTCGACGCGTTTGGCCAGTAATCGTGGAACGGACACGGACGGACCGACGGACGTACAAACTTATTTGCAGGAAGACGCACGCGACTGGTATTTACACGTATTTACAATTGCGCTGGATATTATTTATTGTCTGCAATTACTTCTTATGTAAACAATCGTTCGATCGAAAATTTTCAAAATGGCTTTTTTTCCGCTGCACACGATTTTCCTTAAGTCCGTGATAAATAGACTTATCATATAGCCAATTTGACACAAGTCGTATGGCCTTACCGAGAGTATTTTTCACGTTGTAATTGTCGTTAACGAAGCTGGTATATCCGATAAACGGAAGCTCATTATCCTTTCCGTAGGAGGTTTAGAAACGGAAACAACGTCCTTGGACCGCTACTTGGGGCGATATTCGATCTGGCGTGTCGCGAATGATATGTAGATGCCAATTAGTTCTTTTTTTGGTCGGGAAATTGCTTCAGGTGGAGCGTTAATCGAGGAATTTAGAGCGCTCGGTAGCTGCAAGCCTGACAGCATTGCACGCGTTTAACAAAGCGTTGGAGTAACCGAAAGAGGAGAGAGAGAGAGAGAGGGAGGGAGAAAGAGAAAGAGAGAGTAAGCGCGACAACGAAATGAGTCAGTTTTGCGATAAATAATGTACGCGAGTGCGAACGCTCTTGTTCCTGCTGACGGACAATGATGACGAGCATCGCAAGTGATTCATATCGCATATTATCCGACAAAACACATTTGCAACTTGCAGACCAGGCCTGGCTACGATACAGCACTTTCGCTGATACTTTTTTTTCGAACGTACGAAATACGAGAGCGAACGGCCCAGTGCTTTCTCCTGGTTTTCCCCGTTTTATGCCCTTCAGCCAAATACCATTTATGATTTATTTATGTTCTTTCTTAGAAAATTACGTCGTTGGTAAGATGGCAAGTGGTCGAGGAATGAACTATAATTTTTTTCATGCATCGATTTACGTCGTAAATATTACAGCAATGCATGGCAAAAATATACCATAGAATCGTTCAATTCACACAAACCCAGGTACACTCTTGTTTTCAATAAAACAAAAGTTCTCAGACTACGATAAATCGTCAAACTTTCGAGGTGAGCGCAAGTCGCCATGGCGAATATTGCATCGCTCGCTCTTTTTATTTTATTATAAATTAACCGTACAATTTCCATAGTTTATCTTAGCGTACACGGGTGCGTGCTACTTCGATACACCCTCTAAAAAAAATTCCCGACAATCCGTCAAAAAACTGAGCTACAATCCGCAAACAAAAATCTCAGGTGGAAGACGAGCGCGACAGCGGCCATCTTGTTCAAACTATGTGCGCGAGCTATACATACCGCGCATGCGCAATCCATCTCCCCCATAACAAGTAACAAGTACACAATTTTCAATAATCCTAACGAAGCGATCGTTCCGCAAGACATAGAAACCCGATATTTTCGATTATTTTTCGATCAATCACCGATACCTTTACGAATAAAAATTTCATAGACTACTCATTATCCTTACGTCACGTACACAATCATTTCCCTTTCACACTTCTGTCCACATACTTACAGACTTAATGACGATAATAATGATATAATTACACGTGTAACTCAAATTCACGCGCGTAAATATCCATTCCCTTATTCGAACAACGGCTCTTCGGCTACTACATCAAGACGTTTGTGTATGATTTTTTCTATTCATTATTGCAAGGAGGACCGAGATGAAAACAAGGTAACTGGTATTCCCCTAATCACGACCGGTCGACCGTGACTCTCTCAACATAATTATAGCCGAATTGATTTGATCGTCCAAGATGATTTTGAAGGTCTGATAAAGATATATATAGATAGAAATATTTCTCTGTGTAGAAACCATGATCGTACTAACGAGGACCTTCGATATTCATCATAATTTTCGTTTGCCGGCCTTTTGTGATAAATTTGAGTCATTATGTCATTCCAATAAATTGGTATGATGAGCTTGTAAAGGTGAGCCGAAAATTTCCGGGTCATCGTTTCATGACATAATCGAAATTTGCAATATCTTCGATCGATCATTCGACTTTGTAAACATTCTCGAATACGTCCGTTGCCTATCGCATACGAATTCAACATGGCGCATGAATAATCGCATTTCTTAATTGCTCGCTGTCCTAAGTGTCGAACCGGAAGTCACCGTTTCGGTTTCAAATTAAATCCCACTTTTCGACCCGAGTCTTCAGTCAGGTACGCATTTAAGTTAGCACCAGTCTCGAATTAACCTTGATTTTTTATTATTGAAAAAGAAACAATACATTTTTTAATTATTTTGAAAGAAAAAAAAATCCTCAACTTTGTATTTATCTTACGCGGTTTATTTTGAATTTTTTGAATCATGCATTTATTAATTTATAATTTAAATATTCTGTATTCGAGTTTTTGTTATCGTTAACAATCGCAACAGTATCAGCGAGATATCGAACCGGAGGCACGAGCGCTTATGCGCAATATGGCTACACGTATTTGTATCGTATATACGCCTATAGATATAGCATGTTACGTGCGTAGACGATCTATAGATATAGATATAAGCAGGTTGCTAGCGCCGCCGCGACAAAACGCATCATCGCGGCTCCCCCCCACTTTATATACGCTCGCTCCTCCCTCCCGCGGTCACTCTCGCACACTCCTCTACATTCTCTCGCCGTCGCGCGAAGCGTCACCGTGGTGGGCTAGTTGATGTCGCGATGATCGTTCTCGCCTTCCCACCGTGGCGGAGGTCCGAACAACGCGCACACCGCGCAACGCGCAAGGCAGGCGTGCGTTTACAGCTGTTTCTCAGTCGTCACTCGACACTCGTCACTGGACGATCGAAAGGCCTGACCAAGTGTGCGTTACGATATACACAAAGCGGATGCACGAAAAAAAAACCTAATTATAATCCATGCATGCTTCGTGCATACGTATAGATACGTACAGGCAAACGTATAAAACATAAAACACGTGTGACACGTAATAATACTGGACCTCGCGAGAATTTTCATACTATTTCTTTTAAAAGTATCGATGATTTAGCGTCTTCGTACGTTAGAACCGCGATTTCTTTTTATCCGCCTTCTCGAAACTCTTTTTTTTCATATCGTACACATTATCTTGACGTAGAGAAGTAATACGCGTGTCCCGTCTCGTGCAAAAAGATCGCGGACAGAGGGACGCGAGGGGATGACACTCGTCACGTTGTCTATATACACATAGCCGCTGCGCACAAAACGTGTACGCACTACTGACGTCAGCGAGGAACTAATACGAGCGCAAAGCTCGACGGGAGCGACGATACGCTAGAGCCGCCTCCCTCAGTCGTTCGGCGACACTTGTCCACGAAACTTCAGGATTGCCGCGTTTGCTACATGTCAACACAGTGAGGGATATCGCTGTCTCATCTTACACTATATACAATATATATGTACAGTGAACACACAACGTATATCGTATACGCGTATATCGATGGGCTAGATTAGTGGTGACTTCGTCATGAGATCGCAAACAAAACTAGAAAACTCATCAGCGCAGGCTATAGACGAGAACGAGCTAACGAGAATTTGATCGTTGTGCATTATTTCTACGTTATTGTCTAATAACGAGAGTAATTCCGTATCGTCGAGCAACGTTTTCGAACTAAAGTAAAAACAAACGTTAAAAGTAATACAGAAAGCGCTTGAAAGAACGTTCGCGACGTATGTGTCCCCGAACTGAAAGTTATTTTAGTTTCTTTTGCATAACAGCCGAAAACATCGGTAGAGAGGAGCGAGATTACGTGTGTGACTTGGAGTGTGCGTTTTACGAACTAATATTATTGCGCGTATAACCAACAAAATAACACTGACTGACTCTAATGTGAGATGGATCGTTTTTTCATCGCTACGTTAAATATTCGTAGCTTTTTTTTAAGTGCAACGTTATTTTTCGTGCGGAAACATTGACTGACGATGGTGAACATTTTTTGTAGGTAAATTTTTCGAAACTCCGATGGGTACAGTGGTGTGAAGGGAGGCTTGTCAGTGAAATTTGACGAAATGAGAGAGGCAACACGTTGCGTGAAATTAGAGCGGCAGGAAAGTACATTGGTAAACCGACACGGCACTGGCTCGACCCCGTCAACGGCCACGATCGTTTCAATTTATTAATTATTGTTTCACTCAGTGCGCGCGCGCGTAAAGTGTAAAGTGTCTTCTCTCTCTCTCTCTCTCTCTCTCTCTTGCTCTCGGTCTTTGCGACATAACTAACAATTGGTGAGAATAATATCTCGCAAAGTCTGTTTATATGCAAAACGTACGGGTGCCGACGTCAGTGACGTGCGCGAGAATCGCTGCGCGTAGTTTCGATGGAATTATAAAAAAATACATAATCACATAACCAAGAAACGCGCGAGACGAGTGCGCGCGCTCCAATTGGCCGACGCCATCTTGGAAACTGTAAGGGTCGGAAACAGATGACTGTGCTTTTTTATGGTAATTCGGAAAGATTTACGACGCGGGAGAGCGAAAATTTTGGTGTCTTGCGAGGATTCGAAATTCGCGATGGGACTCGCAGGTACGTTCTGTCTTCGTAATCGCCTGTTGTTTAAATTTCACAATTTCACAATCTACGTTCGTAGATTAAACGATAGAATGTACATACACGAGTACAGATATATTTTTCTAATAAACACGGCCATCTTTATTGTTAGTTCGAATAAATCCCGCCAGAGTTATGAATACTTTTCACTATTTTGTAAACATAACTCAACTTCCGCGATTCCGGTGTCTTTTTTCTCGTGAAAAATTACGTAAAATCGAAACACGAATCGTAAAAAAAAAAAAGGTTCCGTGTGAAAAATTCGCGATTTCGCCATCTTGAAAAAAATATTCGCGATAACAAAAACAATAAAAAGAAAAAGATAAATATCTAAAAAAAAAATCGTTACGAAAATACATAAATTTTATAAGAGCTTTCGACTCGTATAAAACAAAACAAACAAAAGAAAAGATGAAAACAAAAAAAAACACAAAAATCTCCAAAACGACTTATCGAAATAAGTTGTTTCCGAGTTTTCGACATCGGCCGACATATTTCAAAAATAAAAAGCGGGTTTTGGCGAATACGTCCGTTAGTCCCCCCGTGGAACCCGGATACGGAGAAGACGCTCACACGTGCCTCGCAGACGCTTGAAAACATCAAAAAAATAACTACGTCTCCGCACTTCACGCGTTTGTCACAATCTCACGGGGGAATAAAAAAAAGAAGAAGAAAAAAAACACACACACTCACCGATTACTCTCGCTCGTATCGTTCACGAGGAAAATAAAATTGCGGATAAGCACGTGCAATTGTTTCAAGATTCGTTAACAATGTGTGTATATTTTTGTAAGTACGTTGGAATCTGCCAGGACAATCTTTTAATAAAGTATACGCAGAGATAAGGAGAGATAAAGAGTGGAGTAAACTTACGATGAAGTGTTTTCGAGAGTTTTATCAAAGCTTATGAAATTTTTCTACCATTTTATTCTTATTTTATTCTTATTATTCTTATAATTATTTTAATTCATCAAATTTTTATTTTTTAATGTTACAATCCATTTTTTTTTATTTTTCTCTGCCCATGTGTTTATATATATGTATATATATCGTCCAAACGTTAATCCATCGTGCACATATCCATTGCAAAATTGCAAAATGATTGGGCAAACAGAATTTACCGCATCATCGCGGTTCACGGAAATTCACCGTGACAGAACGTTTTTTTTTCTTCTCCCTCTCCTCTAAGTACTTCTTCTTCTTCTTCTTCTTCGTTTTCTTTCACGGTATTGAATTTTCTCGGTAAACAGATAAATCATTCGATCCACGTTAGGAAAAATCGACGGATGTGAGAATTTTTATTTTTTTTTTGTTTTTTTTTTTATTATTTCAAGTGCTAATTGAAAAAGCAAGGATCTGCGCGAGTATGCAGATATATGGGACATTCTTTTTTTGACAAATTTATTTATTCTCGAACAATTAGAAAAACGAAGAACAACAAAATTTAGCCAAACAAAAAATCAAAATATCTTTGCATAAAAAAAACAAAAAGAATACTTCGAAATTCAATTATTGTTTCTCGTTGTACGAATTATCGAGAGATTCGTTCGTCTTAAATCTTGAACCAGACGATAATAAATTTTGTTTTAATGTAGAAATAAAAATAAAATAAAATAATATCAAGCTTTAAGAATTATTAACACTCGAATAAAAATATAACGAGTCATTCATGAGTCGCATCATGCAGCGAATACCCGGAGGCTTTGTTTTCCGACCACAGAAGTGAGATGCGTTGAATCCATTCTCCTCTCTCTCTCTCTCTCTCTCTGTCGTTTACGACGTTGTAAAGTAGTGTTATGTCGTAGCAGTCTCAAAATTCCATGATTTCATATCGCTTTCACTCACTGGTACACATGCCTCCAAGTTCCTGCTCGGTTCGTCGCTTACCTGCCTCTTATGTATACATTTATTCGTACATATATGTCTATACTTATGAATGCTCGTGTAGCGTCACTTTCTCGGTCAAATTACCATAGATATATATAATGCGGTAATATGACCGAGAAAGATACGCCACGTGTCCACTCTCCGGTCGCGAACGAGGACCTAGGCAGGTTTTCCATGGCATATTTTCGGCCGACCTGTGTGTTTACGTTTGGTTTTACGCCGTTCACCCCCCACCCCCTCGCGTCGGCGAAGGACGCGCTTCCGCCATTTTCCAAAAAACTTCAAAGGACCATAACTCAGTCGTTTTTGAAGCTAGAAACATTCTATTTTTTTGTCGTACTCGTGACGGCTCTAGCTACGATATGGCGGAGGAGAAATTATAGGTTCTCGGGTTGAAAATTTGACGGTGACCTTGGCGCGACCTCAGCGATTCGACGGAAATAAATCTCGATATGCAAACATTGCGTGTTCTTCATCTCGAGACTATAAAACTTTTGTGGAAAATATTTTTTTTTTTGGACGACTTCATTTTCTCGATTCGATTTGCATCGATAAATCAACATGGAACATCCGGTATATATGGGGAATAAAACGTTATAGAACGCTGCGAATCGTGCATACGCTTAACTCTCGGTTTTTCTTTGCTCTCTTCTCACTCGTCGTCCTATACGAGATATTCCATAACGAACCAACAGACTGACCTTGACACGACCTTTCTCGACCCGTGTCATAATTTTTTTTGTAATATTTCTAACGCACGTATAAAATCCAATTGTTGAATTTTGTCGAATTTCTCGAATCGTTCGAGCTGGAACGAAATTAAATCGCTGTGTTTTTCAAAACGTGTTCATTTGGTCATTTTTAATTTTGGGGAATTTTTTATAATAAAGAGAAACAATTGACGTTTTTTTTGTACCAAGAATTAATAAGAAAGGAATCGGATAACAAAAATTTAAGGGCGATGTAAACATTTTTTTAAACGTATAGAGGAGAGTCAAGGACGAGAGTTGACCGAGTTGAGATGGAACGACTCGTGCATTGTTTCTAGTAATTAGGAGCACCGTATATGTATACCAATCGTGCATAATACAAATAAAACTTGTTTTTCATAGCCAGTTGCACTTAATGGCCGAATAAAAAGACATACGTTGTAAAAATCACGAATACAAGGCGAATACAGGCGCAATATGAAATGTAAATGTAAATATGTGTGTATCGGTGGGTATTTCACTGTGGACAGTCTCGTGGAATTATGATCGAAGATTCCCCTTAAGGTACCACGACACACGCGAGTCACATGTTTTAGATGTTTTTCGTGATTCCTTGACGAAGTATAACACGCAAGATTCTCTTAAATTTCGTCAGACGTATTTCGTTACCTAAGTTTCTCGAAACTGGCTAAACGATTTTCTTTTCTTTTTATTTGAAATTTTATTCCATTCTATTAATATATATAGCCATTAGTACATGATTAATTAATTTCAAACGTAATTTTAACCTGAAGGTGTTCATTCGAGTTCGATAATTGTATTTTCTTAATTATAACATGTCGCCTAAACTAACATAACCTAGAAAATGAAACTAAGTTGGAATATGATTAAATTAGTACACAATTTAATCTAACCTAAACTAGTCAACATGGATACGAACAGTATTACTTTTTTAATTAAGTTAGACTTCCACCTGGTTTATTAAAGGTACACCAGGTCAACCTAACCTCAATTTCTAACTCGAGGCTTAACCTCGGTGAATATTTTCTAGGAGAATCCTACATTATCCAGGATATTAGATTGGAGACTTGAGTCAACGATGTCAAACGTCCATAGAAGCTCGTTGCTTATTCTTATCTCGAAGACGATAAACTAGAATGATGCGATTTGGTCGCTTCACCTCAGTTGTAGGGAGCGCTGTAGTCGCTGCCACTACCGTAACGCCATCGGACGGGGTTTTCCGGCACTAAAAGTTTGTCTACAAGCGAGGCATAGGCAATAGTCTATGCCTCGCTAGACTAAAAAAACAAGAAAAACCAGGCTTAGCCTTCGTAATGTTTTCCATTCACGGTCATCGGGAAAAGCATCGCAACACCAGACTCCACACAACATGTTTGTCTTGCTCCACGCATAATTCCCCGAGATATTTTAATCAATATTCCGTCGAAAACCCTTTAGCTCGTTATCATAAAACGCGATTTCGGAACAAACCGGAAGTTGGTCGAAACATTATCGTTAAGAATAAATACATTCGATACGCCATAAGTCGACATGCTAGCTCATTTTCCTCTCTCCCAGATGCAATCTTACAAGCTCTCGCGCTATTTTCTCTCGTCCCTCAATTTTTTTTTCGCTCACATCGACTTTTTTCACGCCGCCGCTGCACGCCGAATAAAACTATTTGATTATGATAATAACGTGCTAATGGCGGATGGTAAACATAAGCGTGAAACGTTTTGGTACAGCGACGAGCGACTGGAAATACTATCGTCAGCGACTGAGAGAGAGAGAGAGAGAGAAAGAGATAATACAGATTTTTTTCAACCAGCGAGCTCGAAGAAGAAGAAGACGATGAAGAGGAAAACGAAGAGTCGACTCGTATAAATAATACATCGCCCAAGAAGTTAATACGTAACTTCGCAAATAGCGCTAGTGACTCGATAGATAGTTGTGTGCGAGTTCGTGGATACGTTAACATGCAAGTCCCAACGAGGACGGATGGATAGAAAACGAGATAGCGGGAGAGAGAGAGAGAAAGAGTGAGTTTGACCAAAGGGGGAGTCGTGACTTGGCAGTTTAAGACAAAATATGATTGGTTCGGATCATGTCTCTTCTCCCCGGCGCACGTATATGAATTATTACAACATATAAACCTCATTTGGGACGATAATGATGGCGTAGATAACCTGAGATAAGACTTTGGGCCAATTTCCTTTAACCTCCGATTTAAAAAAAAAAAGTAAAAGAAATAACAAGCGCCGTTGCGTATTTTATCGTTTCGATCGTTGTTCGTTTCTTCGTAGCCCGATTAGACCGGTTCGCCGGAAATGAGCAAACTTTTTGATATCGATCTAGATTCGTGCTCGATTATACGTCGAACTTGAACGGATTGTCTCGAGATTCACGTCGAGTCATTCGAGTTCGAACTTTGTGTCAAATTCGAGTCAGTCAGGTTTCAATTTAGGGTAATACTTGAGTCATACGAGTTTCAAACTTAACTTAAGGTCGTACTTGAGTTATCGAAGGTTAAAGTTGTATTATTCGAAATTTGAATCGCTCGAGGTCAAAGTCGCTTCGCTCGGGATCAAACCTGAGCCAGTCAAGATCAAACGTGACTCGAATCATTCAAGTTCCAACTCAGGGACGATCTCGACCGATTCGACGTTGAAATTTGAGGTCGAACTCAACTCACTCAAGGTCAGAGTTATATTACTGGAAACTTGACTCGCTCAAGGTCGAACTTTAGTCACTCGAGGATAACGAAAAATCGCTCGAGGTCAAAGTCGCGTCCCTCGGTATTAAACTTGAGCGATTCAAGGTCAAACCTGAATCACTCGAGGTCAAACTTGACTTACTCAAGTTCAAAACAAGCTTCTTCACTCAATAAGCGACGCGAACACGTTGAGAAACGCGAACAAGAAAGAAAAAAACATCGGGATTCGAAATAGTCGCGAATGAAAATTCTTCGAGCATGTTTTCTTTTTTTTTTTTTTAGATTTACGATTTTGATGTCCAAGTGAAACGTGGGTTTCGAAAATAGATACGAAGTTACGAGATCCTAACTCACCTCTGTTTATAGGAGAGAGAAAAAAATGTCGTAATTCACGCAGGAACGCAGTTGAATACTTTGACCCGCATTTACTCGTGTATGTGTATACGTGTTAGAGAGGCAGAGAGCGAGAGAGATCATCGCCATAATATATCCTTATTGCAAGAGGAAGAACAAATTTTTTTCTTTCTTTTTTACTTTCCGCAACAATCGCCATAACGCATTTATGAGCAATATTGAAAAATTTGAATCGTGTAAAAACGATCATGCGGGCTTTGATAAACGGTAAATCGCTCGCTGATACAGTCTATAATTTGAATATAAAGAATGAGAACGCGAAGAGCGTCGATAATAATGAACGAAGACGAGTCCATCTGCCGGTCGATTAATGCCTTAGCGACGATCGAAGTCTATGGGAATATTTGTCGTGTAGGGTCAACTTCAACGAACTGCAACGACCGCGTTACGGCGTAACATTAAGGCCGTAACGACACTCTCTTACGCCCGTAATATAAACATGTAATTTTGGGAAAGTAGCTCGTTAGATAATTCGAGACGAACTTACGAACTAATAATCGATAGAATTAACCCGGAACTTGAGGTTTGGGGTATGTCGTACCCCAATTTCCGAAATTCATTTCGAAAGAGTGAAGTATCTACGAGAAGATGAAGTTCGTTGATTCACGTTGAAGTTTAATTAATTTTTCGGAACAAAAAGATAAAATATTTATTTTTTTACAAAACAATTGGTTTTTTAGTTTTTATTAACATCCGCCATTTGGACTATAAATCGTAATAAATAAATGTAAATATAAATATTCATTTAATCATTTAATAATTAAAACTTAAATATTTGAATAATAAACAAAAATCCTATCTAGACATATGTAAATAAATTTGAAAAATTCGCGAATTATAAATACATATAATATCGTTTATGGTCGCTAAGACGGCGTGATCCATTTCAAGCTGCTTAATTTCTCTCTCTCTCTCTATATATATATATATATATATATAGTAACAAAAATCTAAAAGTCTTCTAGATTTATTTACGTCTCGATTATTTAGAGGCGCGAATACGGGATAACGGCTCGAGTCCGACAGCCTATGATACAAAGCGTAAAGTCGTGTTATCCATATAAATACATCGGCGTCTCATTATTTAACGGGGTCCGTAACAAACATTGAGAACAGATTAGCAACTAACGAGCCTGGTCGACACTGTCTCACTCTCTTACCGACTCACCACACCACTCGCGTCTATTGCTGCACTTGCACGATATAATATGGACTACTTGGCGCGTGTTTGATTGCAAAACTAAAACCTGCAGCATCAAGGCAACGAGACGAGAAACTACATTATATATATGGGGCATTCTCAGTAACGTCGTGGACGTTTTTTTTCCTTTTTCTTTTTCGAGACTTCCCAGCTGTTTCTGTCGCTCCGCTACTTCGCAATGCTGGTCGAAACTGGTTTCTAGGAATTTTTTGAAATTTATCAATCCATCAATTTCCTACTTACGTGTATTTTTTTATTCATTTTCTCGGTAACAAAGAAAAAAAATTTAATATCAGTTTTCTTTAGTTTTATAAATGTGTATGATGTAATTATTTATTACTCGATGTAAAATTGTATTTCGTAGGCAAAATATTGGACGATAAACTGTCTATATTTGTAGACACGCGTGTATATGGGGCGTTCTCTGTAAAATCGGCCTTTTTCCTCCGCAACTTCATCAAAGTTTTTCATACTTTGCCAGTTTGTAATAACCCTCGAAACCGATTTCCAGGAATTTTTGGAAATTTTTCTAACAAAAAAAAAATAAAAATTTTATCATCGAAAAAAAAATCTTTTGAAATAAAAGAAAATTGAATTTTTGAAAAACATTCGTCGTTTATTTATTTAATAACCATTATGAAAATATTTCGAAACGTCGGATCAGAAAAAAAAATCGTCGATGGTTTTATTCCAGGCAGAGGGTAAAAATACGTGTTTTTATATGAGTGACGCGAAATGGTTTTAACATTACGCGTTAATTGTGAAAAATGAACGCGTGCCTGTTGGCGCGAATTGCTCGCAGGAAAAAGTGAATGTTTTTTGCCGTACGTCGAGACGCGCTATCGCCTCGCGCCCTTCCACAGCACGAAGGCAATTATAAAATCCACGTAACAAAAACTCCCCGAGTGTCTTGACTTTTGACCGCTACCTAGAGAATTAGCATACGCCACAACGCGACGACTACGACCACATCGACTGCTTCCTCCGTTTTATTTTTAACGCTCGATCCTCCAATATTCCTATTAATTTCTCTCAATAACGAACTTTTCTTCAAATTTTCACCACAATTTTCTCAAAAATTTGCCTCACGCATATTTGCGTAATCCCACATTTTTTTTATTAATTTTTCAAATTAAAAAAAAACAATTAAAACATTATTATTATAATAAATTATTATTTCTCGAATAAAAGTTAGATTTCTAATTGATAAAAAGATCGTATATTAATTAAATATGATTATTCATTGAGATCGTTAATCATATTTGTAATTAATGCAATAATTTTTGATAAAAAATGATTTTTCATCGGTAAAAATCGAATTAAAAAGAAAAACGTTGTAATCAGAGCGATTTAATTTTCTAATTGAATAACCTTGATTTCTCGGAATTTAAAAAAACATATCGATCGAATCACTTTTCGACGACGTTGATTTTTTGCTTGATCGTAAAAAAAGAAAAAAATATCAACCCACACTTTTTGATTATTTTCCTTACTCGTTTATCACGCGAAACGACAATTACAACAGTAATGCGATACAACAGTTGCTCTACCGTCCAACCGGCATTATTGCAAATTGCAACAGCTCGTGATAATATATCGCGGTGTTGAAACGTTGCAAAAAAGAAAACGAGAAGAGGAAGAAAGAGCGAAGAAAAAGAAGAAGAAGACGAAAAAAAAACACAGGAGAATGACATATGTAGTACGATCGGTGATATAAACATCTCTGCGTGCATCAACGTTTCAATCGGAACGAAACATAATTCCCGTTGCGACCGAGAGCGCTTTCTCTTCTTCGATTCCTCGTCTATGGAGATGTGATTATTATCCCTCGATTGGATAGAAAATCATGTCGATATTAGCACCGGGAGCAACGGAGCATTTCCTTGACTCAATGATAAATATATGTCTATTTACCGGTGGGAAATGTATATACGCGCTCACGCGTATAAAACGAGATTGATGGTATTCGCGAGCTCCTGTTAATATATTTCAATCTGACGCACGTTACTTCTCGTTTCTTTCATTTTTTGCTCGTTGTTTCTTGTCCACTAGCGGCCTATTAGAAAAAAGAAAAAGATATCTTTGTATTTCGTCGCTCGAGACTATAAATTGTACAAAATCTCGAGTCTAAAAGAAAGAAAGACGAATAGAAAACAATGTGTTTCAAATTGATATTAGCATCGGGCGGTACTCGGAATTCCAAGTACTTGGTGTACTTGGTACTTTTATCTCGGTACTTAGAAGTAAATCGATTAAATTAACTCGATACTTCGATCTAAATAGTTTAAATTTTCAATTCGCTACTTAGAATCGAGCAATTGACATTTGATAATGAAAATTCGTGACGGCACTAAGTACTCGAAGTTAGTACTCGGAACGTGTGCCAAAAACTAAATACTTAAAAGTCGTGGGTTCGAACTTGGAACGAGTACTAGAAGAAAGTACTTAGAACTAGTTCTAGAACAAAGTATTTAGAAAAGATACTAAAACAAAGTACTTAGAACGAGTACTAGAAGAAAGTACTTAGAACGAGTTCTAGAACAAAGTACTTGGGACGAATACTAGAAGAAAGTACTTAGAACGAGTACTAGAACAAAGTATTTAGAAAGAATACTAAAAAAAAAGACTTAGAACGAGTACAAGAACAAAGTATTTAGAACTCGTAGTAGAGCTCGGTGCTCGGATGTTAATAATCGTCGCAGAATTCTAATTCCTGTATTTGTTTCTTCTCCAATTCGAACGCACTTTCTGAAGTTCTCTCTCCGCGAAAACACAATTAATTTCATAAATTTAATACTTTACACAGTTGAAGCGGTTTTTTTTCTTTTTTGTTTTAACATGCGTCAGTTAGTCGACACGTTAGCGTTTAATCAGCGTCGGAGAGGCCAATCCGGTCGAGCCCCGAGGCCTATCGTACAACTAGACAAGATATATATATATATATATATATATATATATATTTGAATCGCATTTCACCTATTTATAGCTCGGGCACGTTGCTTCGTCTCCTATTGGAAAATTGAGTAACGCCCCGATAGCGACAACCAACTCGTCCCTCGACTATTCCCATACTGAAAACGTTTTTTTTTCGTCTCTTCTCGCAATTCGCACGAACACGCACAATTCCGTAATTACACACGTGCCAAGTACTCGAAGCGTGCGAATAAAGAAAACAAAACGAAAAATTTCTTAACTTTTTTTTGTTTTTTCTTTTTTTTCATTATTTTAATTCTATTTCGAACGCAGACAAACAATGTTACGACAACGATTAAAAATGCAGTCCATAGAGCGATTCGTTTATCCGCCGAACGCCTTGACTTCTCCGTCCCCTCTGGGCAATATTGTGTCTCCGTAAATTTGCCCCGTCATAATGAAAACGATAAGCCCTCGCCGGCCCGACGATTTTCTCGCGAGTTTGGTTTATAGATCTTTCTCGCCGAATCGCAAACGCTTCGGCTATCCTCATGTATCGTTCTCGAAATTTATCAATCTCGTGTCTTGCACGAAATAATTAAATTTTTGTTGTTGTTTTTTATTATTATTATTTTTTTTATTATGTTTTCTTTTTTGTTCAATTAAATTTATTTATTTTTTTTTCTTATTTTTTTTTTTACCAAGCGGAAATTTAATTTTTCCTCGTTGATGAAAACGATCGTTCGATAACGCGCCTTGATCGAGTTTTTTTTTTTCGTTACGAGAGAGTCGAAGAAAATGTACGAGTTTTCCTCGTCCAACCGGAAGTCACCAGGGGGGTAGTATTAACGTCGGATGTTGACGATCAGAATTATACGTCAGGTATACTAGTACGCTCGTATTCATTGGTGCGCGAGGCCCGTAAATATTTATGTGTCATATGTGAAACAAGGAAATAAAGAGATATTCGAGAATTGAGTTTCGAACCGTTTTGTCGCTTGAGTTTATTTGTTTTTTATTTTTTTTTTCTTACAGCGACAATATACGTTACCAATCTCTCGCGAACGATTTCCCGTTCTCGTATACGAGAAAATTACGAAAATAACAGTGAGAGAAAATTTGCGACATTTTTGAATTTTGTTTTCTCTCTTTTTCATCGAAATATTAATAAATTAAAAAATATATTTAAAAAATAACAATCACGACAAAAAAAACATAAACAATATTTCAACAATTTTGTCATAATATACGAAACTAATGATTTCTCTTTTATTCACATCGTAGGAAAATGCTCCAATCGAAATTCATTTCCCGCCAAAATTTGAATATCTCCTTTATCGAAAATCGTCGATAATCGTGAATTATTCGAATTATTTCGATGATTCGTATCGAGAATAAACTTTCCAATTTGCTCTACGATTCGAGTGCTCTCAAAAACGAAAAAAAAATTTTTTTTTTAAAGAATTTCTTACTTTTTTTATACTCCGTTGGTAAAGGCTTTTAAAATTAGTTTTACCGTGTCTCGATCGCGCGTATAAAATCATATCTAAGTATGACGCAACGAGACGAGGACCGCGCATATCCTCGTGGCCATTACGAGTGGATATATGAATTAGTTGGCCATCTTCCTCGATCGAGAAGGAGCCACGAATAATTTCGTATTACCACGTTTCCACGAATACTCGAGCCATTTCGTCAAATTCGATGCGCATGCGCAGTTGGTAAGGCGGCGATGGGCCGGGGGAAGGGAGGGGGTGGGAGAGATCTATACGAGATCGCTGCTTAGGTACGATATACGCAAATATTATATAGGAAAAAAAATAAGAAAAAAAAACGAGCTTGAATACACACGTGAAAGAGCGTTATATCGCCTAGGATGGATGTCTTGCGTAATATTTGATTGATGTTCATTGTAGACCTCTCCGAAGCCGAAGGTTTCCTCCTTGAACGCACGTGAACTTCCTTTTTTTGCGTTACTCCTTAACTAGCTTGTGTCGACTGTATTCTCGTGTTCGTACACGGGAGAGAGAGAGAGAGAGGGGACGCCTCTCGATCGACGATACTCGAGGATGACAGCCTGGAGGATCGTTTTTACTCCTCGAACGTAGGTTTATACAGTCGGATAGAAAAATTTTTGGACGTATGAGAATTTTTGGGATTTGACGAATTAAAAGGAAGATTAATCGAGTTTGGGTTTGATGCTCAATCCTCGAATTTGAATCGAATTTTTTGCAAATTTTTAATCGATTTTTTAATTTTAATTTGTATTTTAATTCGAACATTTCATAGTCGATATTGCATTTAGACATAAAAATTTAAAACGTATTTGAATTCGAATTTTTTTATTTATAATTGTGAAATCGAATTGGAGCGAAGAGATAAAATCGAATTTAATTTCAAACGCGAATACGAAAATTTGATAACGTTAGTTTATTTTTAATTTGTGATAATATCAAAGATTACGTAATTTTCGTAGATTGTAAATTTTGTACGCGACTGTAAAGAGGCTCGCGATCCTCAGTGGCTGGCTCCCTTCTACAAACAAGCAAAATATATAAGCCCAATGAAATCGTGATCGACAACTTCCCTCCGAGTTGTTCGGAGACTTCGTTCAATTTTTTTTCTCCTTTTTTCCTGTCTCTTTTATTTTCATTCTTTTTTTTTCTCGAGATGCAAAAATATTTCGCCCGAGGCAAGATAACACTGGCAACGAAAATTGCATCGTCATAATTCCGTTAAAACGATTTGACAATCGGCCTTGTATCCTCACGAATAATAATAATAACGTAAAATTGCGAAAGGGGTTAAAAAATTTTATTTCTTTTTATCTTTTTGTTCGAATTTATTATTTAAATTATATTTATCCGAGGGGAGCGTTGAGTTTTTGGACCCTGTACGAATATATATACGAATATCGTAAACAGCAAATTTTTACATACGCGTTTTGTCTATGACGAATCGTTACGATAACATAATGAAAATTCGAATAACAATAATTCAATCTCTCCTATTCCCTCGTCTCGTGGATTTTCGTTTTTTTATCCTCGTTCAGGAATAATTACAAAAGTCACGAGGGTTGAGAGAGAAGAAGGAAACTCCGTGGCTCCGATAAATATTTTGTCATCGTGTATTATCGATTCACGGAATAATTGCAACAATCAAAAGTCCAAAGTTCAAGAAAATAAAAACAATTCTTGTCGTTTCGACATAATGACAAGACACAAAAAAAGAAAATAAACAATCGTTTTTTTCGTCTACTCGTAATTTGCGACTATTCTATCGTTTCTGAATAAAATTCGACGAAAATAAATTCCTACGATCGTCCCCTCGATCAAATTTTAATCGATCGTACGTACGTTCGTCGATATCTCAAAAAATGAATAAAAATCAAAATAATTCAAAAACAAACACCCCATAAAACTAAAAGAATCAAAAATGAACAAAGTTCAAATTTAAAAAATTTGTTAAAAATTAAAATACACTCAAAATCAGATAAAAAACAAAATCAAAAATAAAAAATAAAAAAAAAGCTAATTAGTCCAATGCGCTCGGCCAATTTTGTTGACATAACATAAAGCGAGTCCCCGACTATACATGTTATTACATCGGTGGATATTGACCTTGGCCGATTCGTTAAAACAAAAAGAGGTCTACGAGTGGGGATGGAGCGGTGGCTGAGGGGGTTGGACAAGGAAACACAAAAGCAAAGCCCCGTGTATTTCCTATTACCCCAACCGTCTACCGTACGTTGGGTTAGACGTGGCTAACGCGTCGCTGACGAATCCATGCCGTTTGGACTTTAAACTAGCGCAACTGTGACAACGTTCTCTGTTCGGATGAAAGAGAGAGAGAGAGAGAACAATTTATCAACACCCCGCACGTCTCAGGGTACTCACACATATCGCTTACTATTAACTTCTGGCGTGCCGAACCTACCGCAATATAAGTCAAAGTCTAACGCTCGTCGGCAAGTTTTCTTCATTTTCTTTTTTTCACTCGTTACTCTTTTTACGCCTAACCCCTCACCACCCCCCCCTCCCAGCGGTCACACGTTTAACTACCGTCGGGGATTTAATCGTTTTGCTCCGATGGACCTGTCTTCTCATATTTAAATTTAAATACCGCTGTATGACAAAATTATTATTTTTTTATTATTTATTACGATATTTCATGTAGACATAACAGTTTGTTGATAAAAAAAAAAGCTTGAATTACGAGTACACGAGTACGGGGGTGTTTACGAGTGCAAGTACCTCGGAGTAGAAAGTATTTCGTGCTGCAGTACTTAGATAAGAAACAGTGGTTGATAGTATTAGTAATTTTATGAATTATTGTTGCTATTATTATTATTATTGTTATTGTTGTTTGTTGATATTTTGTTTGAAATTTAGATCGACACTGTCTCGTTTTTTTTTGTGTAACATTTGAATGGTATTTTATTTATGAAAAAGTATTCGAGCATGGTCGAAGTACCTGTACTCGGGCAGGCGCGAAATATTTTAAGTACACGAGTACTTACTTCGAGTAAAAATGATCTCGAGTACTGGTATTTCAAGGACAAAATATCGCGAGTACCGGTACTTAGATTATAGAATGTATCGAGTACTCGAGTAATCAAGGACTTCATTATCTATCATTATAATAATTCGTCGTTTTTTTGTTTGTCTTTTTAAAAAGTGCAATTTACAACGAAAAGAATTTTGTTCTCGGACTATGAGAAGAGATAATTGATGATAGGACAAAAAAGACTTGGCGTTTCTTCATAATATTGATAATGGCGAATGCGCAAATTTTTTTTAATTTTTTTTTTCGGTACGAAAATATACACTCATTATGCAATCATCGTTGCTCATTATACAACGCGTTTCTTTAATTTTGTTTTCTTTTTTGTATTTTTTTTTTATTTCGAAAATTGATGATGCCCATCAGGATCGAATTCCTCGTTTCACGCACCAACACAATCTTTAATCCGACAGCATAATTGCCGACGATATTTTCGAGGAAGTGCGATCGTTACGCGATAAATTATAGATCTGCCAATTTATTAATGCTAGTTTTATTATTATCGAGTTCTTGCGAAACATACGTCGGGCCAACCTTGAATGCTCTCAAGTACGAACCTCGTGGCCGAATTTCGTGGCTCCAATTATGTTTTGTTTTGTTTTTCTTTTTTTTTCTAATACACAAAACGAGAATTTAATATCAGCGTTAATTGAATTGAATTGAACACGGATTAAATTCAATTCACTATCGGGAATATAATTAAATAACTTTCGAAAGTTCGAGGGTTATAAAAACACAAAAATTGCAAGTGCATAAAAACAACAAATAATTCGACATAGAGCGAACTATAAAATAAAAATTGAATATAAATATTTATATTTATATTTATATTGTTTTTTTTTTGCTTTTGCATTTGTTTACCTTTTTTGTTCGCTCTCGAGCACGAACGGTTAAATATAAATTCGCGATTTACGTTGGAAAAATCTGCGAAAACAATGGCGATTCGAGGAAGACAAAGAAAAACAAAAATGACAAAAGCCCGCGACGAATTTTCAAAAAAAATTTAATTACTTTTATCTTCGCCTTCGTTTTAATCCAATTTTTCATGAATAATCACGATCGAGAGTCAATAAAAATTCGAATTCGTTTCACGAGTTCGAAAAGCAAGACGCAAAAATCAAAATTAATTATTTCACTTTTCAAAATTGTTTTTTAAATTATTATTCTGTTTTCTTTTTTTACAAACGTCGAGTTTCTCAAATCAATTCATCGTTCATCAAAATGATAAATAAATCTAAAAATATAATTGTCAAACAGAAAAAAAAAACACAAAATTGAAAAGAAAGTAAAAAGTCGTTCGAAAAAATATCGAATTAATAAATTCGAACGGAAATAAATTAGATGGATATAAACGTTACGTACCTCATGCACGAATACGTTTAATCGACGTGTTTGTGTTTATCGCTTGATAACGGCTATCTCGACCTCCCGACATTTGTGGAGGCAACACACGAGAGTTTATAAAAAAAATGCGAGAAGGGGAAGGGGATAAAACAAAACAGGAAAACTTTCCTTACCGAGAGAGAACGAGGGAGAACGAGACAGAAGCATGACCCATCTCGGATATCTCGAAAAACATCGATATGTATACGTCTCGTTGTGATAAGAAGAGAGACGAGAACGAATACGAAAATCGCCGATCGAGACGACTGAGTGAAAAAAACAAAATTGTGAAAATGTAATTTTCAATACGAAACTGCTCGCGATAAAAATAATCCAAGACATAAAAATCGTCACAATTTGGAAGAGTTTGAATAAAAGTAGAAGTAGTTTGAATAAAATTTGGAATAAAAAATAAATCGTTTTAAAAAAGATTTGGCTAAGACAAAAAAAATTTATCGAGTATTTTTTACATTATTATTATTCGTTAATATTTTGTTGAGAACAAATATCGAGATTGTCTCGTTTTATTTCTGTCGAGATGAAATTGCATGTGCAAGCAAATTGCACTATAAAATTTTTGGGAAGATTGTTTTTATTTTTGGCTGAAATAATTATTAAAAAAATATTGTCCGAATCTTGAAGCACTACTGTCCGAGACAGAATGGCACGGATCGTGCTTGGCATATCGAAGATTATTATTATTGTTTTTTTTTTTTTTTTTTTTTTTTTTTTTTTTTTAAGAAGAAGAAAACTTGTCCGTAACGTGCTTGGAATATCGAGCAATTTTTTCCCCGAGTGCAGCCACGTGTCTTTCAAGGTGTTATTGCATTTCTTTACCTGCTCTACATCTCAACGAGCCTCAATCATTTCGTAACGTTCCGCCATTAGAGGAATAAATCACCATGGATGAAGAACCCGGCTCGAAAACATTTATTCTCCGATTATTGGAATTATGAATCATTCCCAAGATTATCATCCTCTCTCGTATTCCCATCGGCAAATAAAAAATATAAAAATAAATAAAACGTAAAATCAAAGTCGTAACGAGAAAATAATTTCATTTCAAGAACAGAATTATAAAGCTTGCCCTTTAGTACTTTGGAAAATTTTCAACACGTTCTATAATCATTTTCCATAAAATATTTTTAATAAAATAATTAGTCAATTAGACTATATTAATTTAGTCAATTAAATCGGTTTAATTCCTTAATTATCCTCGTCACGATTAACGGGATATTTTTGTTTGTTAATTAATAGAATTCGTATTTTTTAATATTTCAGACGCTGACCTGAGCATGGGCGCCGGAGGCGCGGGTGGTTCGGTACTGGGCATACCCGGATCAGGAGTGGCGGGCGTGCTCTCGCAGCACTGCGCGATATGCGGCGACCGTGCAACGGGCAAGCATTACGGCGCAGCGTCCTGCGATGGTTGCAAAGGCTTTTTCCGCAGATCCGTCCGAAAGAATCATCTCTACACGTGCAGGTACAATTTACTCTCCACCAATAAAAAAATATCAAAAAAAAAAACAAAAATTTATCCAGTAAATCATTGAAAAACAATTTTTTTCAAAAAATTCACAAAATATAGTTTTAATAGTAAACGACGAGAAGGGTCTGTAAATCGCGAAGAAAAAAGAGCAGTCGACGTCGCGAAGAATGCCTCGTATACGAAGCAAAATATGGAATTTAATTCGAGTCTCGTTTTTAAAAGCAGATCTCGATTTAATTCCACGATGAAAAAGAAAAAAAGTAAAATCGCCGCGTTAAGAAAAATAATTGTGCAGGATTGCGGTTAATTTATGCCTTTTTCATAGCTCGATTAATTTTCGCATTATAAAGCAAGAAAATTCCTTGTTACCCAACTAATAATAGAATATCGATAACACCGAGTGTTTTAATAAAACGTGTAGAGATCGAGTGGTAATTATTAAATTCCTTTTGCAGATTCAGCAGAAATTGCGTTGTGGACAAGGACAAGCGCAATCAATGCAGATACTGCAGGCTTCGCAAGTGTTTCAAAGCCGGCATGAAGAAGGAAGGTGAGCGACAAATTTGTGTCGAAAAGTCAACTCGACCTAAAAAGAGAACCAATCAAAAGAAAAAGCCCATTTTTTTCCACAGACAAACGCAAATAATTTTTTTCCCCTATTTAATGAAAAATTTCATCACAAATTTTGTCCATTATTTTATCATTGTTGTAATTTTCGTATCGACGATTTTTTCCAGCCGTTCAGAACGAGCGAGATCGCATAAGCTGTAGGAGACCGAGCTACGAGGAACAGACGAGCAACGGTGGTGGACTGTCCGTCGTTTCTCTGCTTCAGGCTGAAATGCTCAGCAGACAAGTTGGGGCAGCCTTAGAGGTCAGTTTAATTTAGCCTCCGAGAACAAAATCGTTGAATATTCACGGTGTCATATGAGCCGCAAAGATGCTAATGCCATTTATGAGCCGCTACTGTAATACACGTGTTGCCTATTTCGTAAACGTAAAACGGACGATAATGCTCGATCGTATCTCTCGTATTTCGTCAGAGACTAGAAATAGATGCGCGAGAGAATCAACTAAAAATTATTATTTTACACATTTGAAATAGAGAGAAAAAATGTTAAATCTATTTTATAGAAAATCATTTCTAATATTATAATTATTTGGAGAAAAGAATTTTCATTATTTCGTATAAATTGTGGATTTATTATGTTTGTAACAGGTACAACAATTAGGCAGTCCTAGCAACGAGATAGACCTGAGTAACAAGCAAATAGCGAACATAAATGACGTATGCGACAGCATGAAGCAACAATTGTTAATTCTCGTCGAGTGGGCCAAATACATTCCAGCGTTTAGCGAGCTCACCCTCGACGATCAAGTCGCCCTTTTGCGCGCACACGCCGGCGAACATTTGCTCCTAGGTGTCGCGCGACGCAGCATGCACCTAACCGACGTACTTTTACTCGGCAACAATTGCGTCATCACCAAAAGTTGTCCTGGTACGTAAAGTTCGATGAAATAAAATGGCAAAATGGATCGTTTGTTGTTTATAACAGATTATGGGTGGTTTTACTGAAATTTGTCCTACGTGTGACTAAAATAATGGAAGAAATTTATCGTTTTACACGGCTCGAGTTTAACGCCGAGATCGTTGAACGAGAGTTTGATTTTAAAGATTGAACAAAAATCGCATGCTTTTTCTTTTTAATAATGCTCCGCGAAAGAAATTTACATACCCGAATATACAAAATTTCATGTAAAGAGCGAAGTTTATAAAAAAAAGAAGATAAAATTGTTGTAAAAGTATTTGAAAAATGATATTTTTCGTATAATTTCTTTCGCGTGGGCATCCAATTTTTACAATGGCGATTGCATGACTAACACTTGAATTTGTCTTGTCGAAATAAAAAGCTGCCTGAAAGGATTCCTCGGACGAAAAATTGGTAAAAACCGTTTTTTCGTTCTTTTTTTATCAATCGTTTCGTTCGTCTCGGGACGAAGAGTGCCAAGGCTACCGGAGAATAGAAAAAAAGAAAAAAAAACATCACTGTATACTAGATATAAAACCTCATTGGGATTTTGTTGGTTCCGATCGGTGACCGAGACGAAAATCTCGCCCGAATCGTCCAGTTTTTATTTTTCTTGTCTCGCTGCAAAATTTGGCTAGCAAACAGGTTGAGCGTGTCAACGAACTCGAGACTGTCTATACACATCTTGAGGAAAGAAAAATTGCAAAAGAATAAAAATAGAAATTTTTAATTTTAAATACAAAACCGACCGCCAATAAATTCAGATAATAAAGTAGATAGTAGAAATACGTAACGATTAACAAACACGCGACTCGTGTCGTTATTGAAATTAAAGAATTTCATCATTTTTTTTTCTTTCTCGACGAAAAACTGGACGAATCGAAGACTTGCACGAAATCATTGGGGTGTAGCTAGTTGACTGAGTCCGGTATATACGTGTTTTTGTTGCCAAATGCGAAAAGAAATTCTCGTTGCATGTCGAAATAAGTCGTCTCGTTTTTTTCTATTTTTTTATTTATTTTTTTTTTTCAAATCGGGACAAAATATAAATGACGTTTGAAGATTGTTCATCAGACCAACCGGACTCAGTCTTGATCTTCGATTTGAACGGTATAACCGTGGTTGTTAGTAATATCTTTTTCCACAGAGGGACGAAATCAAGATTTGGACATAAGCAGAGTAGGAGTGCGCGTCATGGACGAACTCGTAAAACCATTGAACGAGGTGCAAATCGATGACACGGAATTCGCATGTCTCAAAGCAATCGTATTCTTCGATCCGAGTAAGTAAATTCCCATTTATATTTTTATTTAATTCTGAAAAAAAGTACTTTTTGTAAAATTAATTTGATTAAACGCCGTAAATCTATCGCAAGTTTTATCGTTTGAATTAATATACCATCGAGCTTGATAGGATCGTCGATATAATATTAATTTCGTTCTTCTCTCGTCCTTTAGACGCGAAAGGTTTGAGCGAACCAGCGAGAATAAAACACCTGCGTTATCAGATACAAATTAATCTCGAGGACTACATAAGCGATCGACAATACGACAGTCGTGGTCGTTTCGGCGAGATACTTCTAACGCTACCAGCGTTGCAATCGATCTCTTGGCAAATGATCGAACAGATACAATTCGTTCGTTTGTTCGGCGTCGCTCATATCGACAGTCTTCTACAGGAAATGTTGCTCGGCGGCGCAACGGCGGAGATGAACGGTTCGGCGACGCCGTTGCAAATATCAAACGCACCGGGAAGTTACGTTAGCAGCAACGAGAGTCCCAGCAGTCCTCTAACGCCGGCGAACAACGGTCCGTTGAGTCCTCAGGATCACATGCTCGGCGCGGGTAGTCCTGTTATGATCCTGAGAGACTTAACGACCATCAATAACGACGAGGACAACACGACGGTCGCTGGTTTTCGATTATTCAAACAGGAACCGAGTCTCGAGAACGAATCAACGTTCTGACTAGAGAACGATCGTTTCAACGGCGTCACTGGGATGATCTATTGAAATGGGAAAAAAAGTAACGTTAAAAAATTCATTCGGATTCTCGTCGTATCGATATTCGATACGGGAAAGTAAAACAAATATTGTCTCGTAGTTACGGTTCGAGACGATATTTTCTTGTTGTTTTGCCATTTCCGTGAAAAGAATTTCAGGGCATAAACTCCTTGAGGCTAGACGATATTTTCCGGACTCTAAACAAAAGTCATTGGCGCGAATTTCTATCCGAAACTTCGCGTGTCTTCGTTAGATTCGCAGTCAAGGTCGAATTCGACTGTAAGTTTCTGTCGAAGACGGAGAAATTCGAACTCGAATCGAAATTAAGACGCTGTGTTTACACGCTACGACCACTTCGAAAACGCGAATCGAAAATTCTCCGATATAACGCCACGGATTGAAATAAAATTTAGCTTAGCTCACACGGATTAATAGCAACAGTGTCTGAACTAAATTTCAGCTCGATCGGTGATACCGTGGCAGAGATTTGGCGAATCGCGTTTTAGCAGCTCGCGCACTCAACGAACAAACATAACCTTTGATCTTGGTTCAACTTGCTCTTCATCTTTTTCTAATTTTTGGAACTAGAAAAAGATGGAAAGTAAATTAAACCGAGATCAACGTTAAACCGCGTTGGAGAAAACGGGCCTTACAGCGGAAGTTAAACGGTTGTACTTCTTCAAAGTTTTTAATCGCCGGGTTAGAAATACCAGCGTGAAACGATAATGTGTTATCGATGAGAAAGAAAAGAAAAAAAAAAGTCTTCGACCTTGTCGCGTTCGCGAGTTTACTCAAACCGGAAGTCAGCTGGGTACGTATTTTTTTCTCTCTTTAGTATACCGTCTCGTTATATTTCGTTAGAATACGAAACTTCGTGTAAATTGATCGCGAGAGATAGCTTCGATATAACGCTCGATGGAAATAACGAGACGAGGTCGCAGACTCGCTGCAAGATCAGAGGTTATCGTGAATAATTTCGCAAAAAAAAAAGGAAAGAGGAAAAAAACGCAGACGTTTTGCAATCTTCGGCACGTCGTGGAAAATAGCTCAACGCGATACACTTTTTGTCTCTTCTAACCAGTCGTACGTATTAATATCGGCCATACAGGACTCTACTTCGTGTACGTAAAACATATAAATCGATATAATTAACACTATTTCCCAGAATTCTTCGAAAGCGAACCCGAACGTGAATTAATATTAATTCTCAAGTCGGATTTGCCCTCTGGTGCTCAAAAAAATTGCTCAATAACCAGCGTTAAACATTAGTCGTGCTTTAGTACGTAAGATCGCGATCGCAAATCGCTTTGCGAATTTGTAAATTAATATTAATGACGAGAAAAACGATTTCTTTTTTTGTCAACGAGGTCTCTGGGGCAATATCGTTGATCGAGAGACAGGTATAACGTGTGATAACGAGTAAGATCATGTTCCGAATTTATCGTTGCGTGTTTTTTTTTTTTTTTTTTTTTGTCACAGACGCAATTTTAATGATCTATGGAGAAACCGAACGGTGGGAGAGAACAATGTTTATAAGCAATGCAACTACAATGACAATAAGTAGAAGCTGAGCAGCATTATTGTACTCGTTTCGTGTAAAATTGTGAGAAGAAGAAAAAAAGGGAAAAGGAGACATTGCGAAATGAATTTTTGTGTATAAAAATAGGTATTAGGCGATTATACGATGTAAATTAGGGAAAATTAATTTTCTTTCATTTTACAAATCTGTTACCAATGTAGTTCGAGAAATATGTTAGCTTGCCACCTGCCGACAGTGACGTGAATGAAAGAAGCGGAAAATCTGCCGAGTCGTAACAATTCAGTTTTCTTTCTTTTATCGAAGAATTTTCGACGAACGAGTAACGAGATTATATTCAATTTGAGATCGAAAGATAAATTGATTACTTTGCATCGGTACGAACGGTTAATTTCGCGCATGCGCAGTACCGAAATTCATATTGTCTCTTAGCGCCATCTTCTTTTCTTTTCGTCGCCGCGTTCGCGAATGTTCGAGTATGTTACGATTCGAAAAAACGACGAGCTTTTCGAAGCATTTCTTTTTTTCTATACGTCCACTGTAGGTATTTCGCACATTCCAATTACGAAAGAAATACCGACTATACGCGATTGTAAATAATTCTTAAATAGAGAAGAGAGAAAAAAACGCGCCGCGTGGACGCGGCCATTTTGTTTCTTTCTCGAATAAAAAAATGTATGCCATTGCAATGCAATTATACTTTAGTAATACCACCGATAGGTGGCCGTGTAATGGGTATAAAATCCGTTTTTTCTTTATTTTTCTTAAAATTGACAAGAAAAAAAAAAGATTGGATGAGAATACAGACGTTGGGATGAAAAATCCTGTGTTTTTTGTTGTTGTTAAGTATCGATGAATTTCGTCCTACTCGGAGACACAAGGCCGGACGTTAAGCAATAAAGAATACGATTATAAAATCATTATCAGCTCGAATATTTTAATTACATTGTTAGCTAAGAATATTAATCACCGTCTAATAATTCAAGAAAATTCTTCGATCATTTCGTAATATTCGTTTCGAGTCGGGAAAATTGAATTAATTCGAGCCAAGATAATACGCGTCGGATTGAAAAATACTAAATATAAATTTCGCTACAAAAATTGTCTAATCACGAGATAAATTAAAACCTTAATCGACGTCGATTATTCCATTGAGCTTGCGAACAGAAAAAAGAAAAAAAAAAGAAGAAAAAAACCTTTCGTGACACACTTAATACGTTTCATCCGACAAATGGGTGATAAACGATGTATAATTAAGGTATTCCGACATAATATTAGCCGTGGGTTGTGAAATAGATTGTTATCATTATCCCTTGCCTCCTATATTATTACTATTATTATTGTTATTCATTTTCAAACATCGTTCGCAGTTTTATCGCGACCGTAAAAGTAATTCTTACCAGAAATGTATATAAAATTTATATTTGTTATTTAATTATACCTATCGACGTACGATATATTTGTATATTTGAAAATAAAAGGGATATGCGATTGAACAATGCTTAACGGGACGATGGACGAATATTGGAAATCAAGTTGAAAGATTCGATCGATTTATTGCTTAAAAAAAATATATATATTTATATTTACCTGTACAGACCGATGGAAAAAAATATATATATATCGTTACGAAAGTAAATAGTTAGAAAAAATTTCCGTTCTCAGAAATCGTCGCGTTTACGTTTTTTCAATAGATTCGCGACGACTTCGGAAGTTTCGATATTACCGCCACCTTTTTTTAACCATTCGATTAAAAGCGATCTGGCTTTTCTACCGGATTGAAATAAAATTCTCTCCAAGGTCGGTAACTGTCCGGCTAATGTCGGATCGGAAGTTGGATTTTGCGCCCAATCCATTACGAGTCTGAAGCGAATTCTGAAAGTCTGGAAATGTGAGATAATTGTTTTATTAGAAATTTGGATTTTTAACGAGGGAAATTATGGCGGACGAACCTGAAGCAAACTATCGGTGAGTTTTTCGCAGTCTCGATTGTTGAAACGCCTTAGATACATGCCTAATTCGTAATAATGAGGATTCCATTTACTAAGCGTAACCGCGCATGCGTCCGCCTCCAATATTTCACTGTTGACGAGATTTTAGCGAATTACGTTATTATTTGACTCAGAGTCGCAAATTAACTTGAAATCGAGCTATCGATGAGAATATTCGATTTATCGAACTGTAACGCTTTTCTTTCGTAGTTTAATTCTTAAATAGGTAAAAAAAATGCTAATAGTGACATAACCTAAAATTTGAATAAAGTTAGAGAATAAAATATTACTCACCGATAACCTTCTTTGTAAAATTTGGGTATTTCGACACTGACAATTGGTCTCCTTCTAGCGTTGAGTGAATAAGCTAACCAAAATGGTAATTCCAACTTTGTCCCGGCTGGCAGATCTTGAGTGTCGGAGGACGCGTCTAAAAAGCCTGGGACACGGTGAAAAATGATTTTAGCAACAGCATATACGACACCGGGACGACTACGGTATGATCGTTTGTTGCGGAAAAAAAGGAACAATCGACAATTTCTTCGAGTACGCGAACCCACTGTTTACACAACATTTGAATGTTTATAGAACGATCGTTTTACCCAGTCGTGGCATGACAACCTCGAATCGACACGTTATACGTTCCTCAGTCGCCAAAATATCATGTATCGAAAAATAATCCGGTGAATAACTGTACGAAAGGGACATGATGTTAACGAGAAACCTTTCAACTTTGGGTATTAAATCGATAGAATTACACTGACTTATTCCCGCAACCCGCCAAAACACAACAAGAAACAAATTAATTGTACTTCATGTGGCTGCCGCTGGGGGGCCGCAAGCGGATTGTACAATTAACTTGCGGTATATATATACATATATCCATGTATAAAGCCCACATTGATTCCAATACCGGCCACAAGTGGCGCTACCAGCATGCTTCTGGTGCAAGCAACTAACCACGTGCAGTTGTCGTTTGTGTCTTTACCAGACTTTACCTACTAATCAGTCTTTATACGATTAAAGCCAGTAAGTGTGTGTATAAAAACAGTATATTGTCGTTATTTATCGAGTCGTGTTTATAATTCCGAGTGAAGATGATTGCTCTAGACACTTCCGTGAAAAGTGTGAGGACCCCGAAGAAATATCAAGGTACTTTAACCTCCAATAATTGTTATTATACAACGAGTATAACCGTTTTAGGTTAGACATACACAAAAGCAAAACGCACATGATCCGTTTGACACTAGATTATAACAATCGTCCCCTTCTTCATTATAATTAAAGAAACGAAAGAAACAGAATCTGATAAATCCGATTCCGAGCACGACGACGATGTCGTCGATAGCGAGGTCGAATCGGCGGATGACAGTGGCGACGACGCTGCGAGCGAGGGCTCTGAATCCGAATTGCAAAAATCAACCGCGACTGCAAACCCAGGCTGGGCAGACGTTATGCAAAAAATTCTAAAAACAAACAAGCCAAAAAAGAAAAAAACCATAGTTTTGTCAAAAGCAAAAAAATTGAGCGAAATCAAGTCTAAAGAAATAATCGAAAACTTGCCGTTCGAGATCGAAACAGAAAACGGTGAAATAAAGAAGGAAACATTGCCAAAGAAGGAGAAAGATGAAAATACAAAGGAGGACGCGACGCCGGCGAAAAGAAGACGTAAAGACGTACAATTAGGAATTCGATTGAAACCGTCGATTTTGGATAGGGAGAGGGAGAGAGCGCTGCAAAAAATAGCCACAAAGTAATTATCGGTATTGATATATCATCTATTTATTGTTTAATCGTTATGTACATGAAAAAGAAAGAAAAAAAACCTAACTTCCGTTAAATTTCATATTTTTAAAACTTTATTTTCTTTTCTTTCGTTCTCTTTTTTTCTTGTTTAGAGGCGTCGTACAATTGTTCAATGTTGTGAAACAACAACAAACGGAAATCGATAGAAAACTCGTCGAAGTTGGTCCGTTGGAGAGAAAGCGAGAGCAGGTACTAAAAAGCATCGACAAGCGTGCATTTTTGGACGTTCTCATGGGTGGATCGAAAAGTATTCCTGTCGACGATAAAGCAAAAGACGAGAAAATCGATAAAATCGAGGAGGACAAAGTAAGTTTTTCAATATTTTTTTCCTTTTATTTCTTTCCAACGACAAATTACTCGGTCCGCTATCAACCATCGAGCTTTCCAGTCTCAAATCTTCGTTTCGTCCGCAATTTTTCTTTAGGACTTGAGAAATTTAAAAAAAAAATCATAAATTTCCGAATTTTCGGACAAACATTTATCGTAAAGCGAACGCTCTTAAGTTTTCCATGCGATAGACACGAAAAATCAATCGCAACCTCGGTATCGTCTTCAAAACGCTCGAAAACAAATTATTTCGTTAGTTCCAAGACTAATTAAAATCAATCGATCGATTCTCCATCGTATTTTTTTCCTTATATTACTTTCCTAAAATAATCAGCGCTCGAATCGAATTAAAAAATAGCAAGAATCGTCTGACAATTTCGTATATTCATTTTTTCCTCGCAAGACGGATAAAGTTTGGAACGTTTTGCGCGATGATTTCGTTATGGGGGCGAAGCTCAAAGATTGGGACAAAAAAGCGCCCGAGGACGATAACGATTCTACGTCGTCCGAGGAAATGGACAGCGATTAAAAATTTCAAGGCCCTTTACACGCGAGGTAAGAATCTCACGAAATATCGTAACATTCGTACCTTAATAAAAGTACCGTAATAATCATAAAGCGATTGCATTCAACGCTTCGTATAATATGAAATATATTATTTAAACGCGAATTCATCAATTTTCCGCGTTCGCTCGGATCGAAAAGACAATTTACGTTTTTTCGGCGATAATCGAGTCGAGAGAATGTAAAAAAAGAAATTGTACAATTTTCAGACACAACTTGGACTTGTTATCGGGCGGATGATCCGTTCGTTTCGTTATATTATCGATACGATAGCCGTCGACCGCGCGAGTTCGAGTAGAAATTCAATTAAAACTCGCTCTCGTGTTAAAAATCATAGATTCGAGCCTTTCTTCTTCCTTTTTTCATTCTTTTCTCTATTTACAGCCATTATTCGTAGCGTACACTGGCAAAAAGATGCGCTTATCGTTATGTCAATGTTAATAATAATTAACTAATTCGATAACGCGTTGTTAATTGTGACTAACGTACTCGATACAATTATTTTATCGTAAATGTGATGCGTTCTCTTAAGTACAGTTAGGTACACGATGAGTCCTGATTATATACACATATATACAGGGTATTAGGAAACTGCGTGAACGCAAAAAATATCGAGTTTGTCGGTTCTGCGTTGAAAATTGGCCGAGTTATTTGCAATTCGCGAAGTATTTGCAATTTTTCGTATTTTCTAGATCCAGATAATTGCCTAATACTCTGTATATATATAAATATATGTATATATTTTTGTTTATACGCGAACAGAGTCATTGTTTGCATCGTCGCGATGAGCCCCTTTTTAAATCTAGGCACTGTATAATATATTCTTGCCGTAAGAAAAAAGACGTTGTCTTTTTCAACGAAATATAAATTGTATTCGATGCTTTTCTTACGCAATTTTTCGAGCCTCAAAAAAATGACTCGAATTCGTCCACCAACTGGGGAAAGAAATATTAGGATTTACGATACTGAAATAAAACGATAAATTCGACGATTCGAATGCAATTTTAACGAAGAAATTGTCGTCGGTTATTCGCCAAAAATAAGTAAACCGTGGGAATTGATTTGAAATAAGCAAAAAGTCTGTAAAAATTCAATTTCTACCTTGTCTTCTCGCAAAGAAACTAAAAAGAATTAAAAATATAATAACAAGAAATTTTGTTCCTAGTCTTTGTCTGAATTTCACACCACGAACTTCCCATCGATGACGAATAACGCAAAGTTCGTCTAGAAATTGCACAAATCCATGAAAAAAAAAAGATTTCACACTATTTCTCAATTACTTTCCCTTTAGTAACGAAATTTCGCCAAATTGATTCTTCGAAAGGAAAAAAAAAAAAAACGATACGTTCTAAATTCTAACGATTATCGTTCGATGTGTATCTTTCCCTCTCGATATACATATCGTAGCCATCGTTTCGACGAGAGATCATCATACTCGACTCTCTCGAATATCAGCGAGAGCACCAAAATCATTATTATCATCATCCTCGGATCGTGCTCTCTCCTCCTCGTTCCTCGATCGTTCCTCGGTCCTCGCGTGTCTCATGATCGGCCTCGAGTTCGGATTCGCCGCATTCTCCACGTTTTCATCATGATCGATACTCAGGGTGACCACCGCCTCGCGTTCGTTAAAATTTTGAAAATGCACACTACGTTGAACGTATCCCTGATCCCTTCTCGCCTCTTCTCCACCGTTATGCCTTCTCATTTGCAAATTATCCATTATTCTCAAATTTTCTCTGCTCTCGTCGCTCATCTCGTTGTTTATTATCGAAACTCCTCTCTCGCGACTTCTCGAGACGATCGTCTCGTTCTCGGTAATCGTATTTCTCGCATTATCGTCGCTCGCGTCTCTTCTATCGTTCTCGTGATAATTCTGTATCACCAAATTGTTCGCAGACTCGTCGTTGGCGAGCCGATATCTTTCGTCGTTCGTTGGTAATGAATTACGCGATGCATCGACGCCAGAACTAATATCCTGTATCGAGGAAACGTTCATCCGGCCAATTCTATACACACCGAGCTCGTTGTCGACATAATAATCGTCCAGAGGATTACTTATCAACGATGGATTCCTCGAGAGATTTCTTCGAGGAAAACTTTGACTGGAGAAACTCGTGACGGTCGTGTATGGATAAGCGACGGTGTTTATTGGATTCGTCAATATATGAGGACAGGAGTCCAAACTGTGCATCTCGATCTCCTCTTTACCATCGTGACAATGATCGTGCAATTCGATCTCGTACGGGAGATTGGCAAATCTGAAAATTAACAACGAGCGTGAGACGATAAATGTTGAAAAAAACATCGTTTATTGTTGTTTTTTTTGTTCTTCTCGCAATTTTTTTTTTCTTATGAGAATAAATAATTCGAGTTTTAGACCTGTGTAGTAAAATATCGGAGTAAGAAGGAGGCATGTCTCCTTCCTCCTTGCCGTAAATACTCTCGTAAGTCGGAGGTGGAAAACAACCGATCGAGCCTAAACTGTCCTTGCTCGGAGTTTCCGCGTCCATCTCGAGAATGCTTCCTTGACTACTGGCCAACTGATGACGATTGATGCTTCGTGGATTTCTCTGAGCTCGAATTACGCTTTCTCCCAGTTCGACCAAATCGAGACCTGTGAACGATCGATAAAACGATTAATTCTTTAAATAATTAAGTCTCTCGTTATTTGTCTATAGGCAAAGTTTAAATTCAATTTAAATACAAAGTTCTGAAAGAAAAAAATATAATTTTGTACAAATTCTTGGAGTCTCTGACCTGTCGTGTCGGCTTGGAATTGTGTAAATATCGTGCCGTCGACCACGAGCATTCGTCCATGAGGCAGAAGTATGATCGTCGGTGTCGCGACCATCGCTTGATCGCTATTACCGAAACGTGGATCTGGCTCCGGATCCTCGAGACGACAGCAGCAGTGTCTTCGGCAAAGGGAACGACAAAACGGTGCACCCCAGCAGCAATAAGCGAATATGAAGCACAATACTGCTAGCATTACGAGGAGAGCGGCTACTCCTTGGCCTTGTTGGGCAGCAGCGAGACTCGGCCCACTGGCGACCCCTACACCCACGGCGAACTCGGCGTTTCCGCTGCTCATTTCGCCTTGAAAAATAACAAACAGTTTTTGTTTTTTTTTTTAATATTTTGATTTATTCCAGACTTCACGACGAATTTTGTCGATTACTTTATATTCTTAAAAGATTGGCGTAATTTTGGAATTTAATATTTCTTACAATTTTGATCGAAATTTAATAATCATTTAAATACAATATTAATTCGATTTTAAACCTTTCCGTTGGTGAAATGTTCTACACAGCTTATATGACTTTTTAAGAATTTTCAAACCCCGAGGTACGATAATCAAGAAGTTTTGCGTAATTTTGTAATTTGATTTTTGTTTAATTTTATAGAGCATGTAGAAGCGTATAAATAATACTTGTCGGTTCCGTTATATCGCAAACAAGTCCAGGCCGCATTGCGGAACGTGATAACCCTTTTTGGCCAAGTTCCAGACTCGAGCGTAGAGTTTTACGACAAAAAGATTGGAAAGGAGGAAGTTCCCTCGAATTTCGTTAATGACGAAATTACCAATTCCTCGTGTTTGATGAAAGTCAAAATTCTAGCTTGGTCAAAAATTCGCAAATATTCGATTCGAGAAATTTATTCTTTTATTCAACTTTTATTCAAGAAATAGAAATGAATTTATAAAAAAAAATGTTCGAACGAAAAAAAGATTCAACATTTTCATATTAAATTAATTTGTGGTTGTAGGAAATGAAAGTCGAAGTAAAGAATTGTCGATTCATGTTGAATATTAGTGAAATGAGTTTTTGTGACTAGGTGATAGAACGTAATCTCGTACGAGATTCACGCGTTACGAGAACGCTCATGTAATATCGTATAAAAAAATTTCCCTCGACTCTTTCGGCGTCTCCAAAACACTCGTGGACATCGCCACAAATTGCATAACGATCGAACGTACATTATAAGGCCGGTAGTGTCGTCTCTCGACTCTCTCCTATGTAAATCCTAAACGGACTATAGGAGCGTGCAAAAGTTTTGAATTTTCAATGCTCCGGCCAAAGTCTCGCCGGGAGAAAGTTATAAAGTCGACGACGAGATAATACTCCTCTTACGTATTGTTTATAGAAAAATTGTTACAAGTCAGAACTATTATTATCTTTTATAATTTATAGTCCTCGAAGAAATTGGGATTTCGTGAAAATTTGTTGAAAAGAAAATTAATAAAATTTCCAATATTTGAACCAATGATCGATCGTTCGATCGAATATTTTTTATCGATCAACGTTTATTATTAAAAATTTTTATTCTCGAACCAATAAAAATGCTTGAAAAATTTTGGATTTACAAGAAATTTGTTAAAGTCAAAATTTATAAAAATTTCAATATTTGCTCAAATGATCGATCGATATTTTTTAATTCTCAAATCGACTCAATATTTTCAAAAATTCCGGATTTCCAAAAACTTTATTAGGCCAAAAATTGCTGAAATTTTCATTATTTACACATATAATCGATCGATCGATTGGAAACGATACGAGCAACGATTAATCGAACGATCGATAATAATCGATAATGCTTACCTTTCGCGGTGATATTTCGAAACCAAGTGGTGCCTATGGTGGCTGAAGCCTCCGCGGCCCTTCTCGATCCGACGGTAAGAAAAATTTTGGCTCGTCAGGATTCTCCAAGTCAAAAATATCTCTTCCAAATCCGTATTTTTTTTATATTTTTTTTTCACCGATCTAACGACTCGGATCTCGCATCTCGAGAATTTGAAAAATTCTCGAGAATTTTGAAAAAACGATGCAACATCGTAAACACGTCCGACAAAGCGCGAACGCACTCCGACCTTCCGAGGCCTCGCGATAAATCGAGCCCACTCGCGTTGTAACACGTTTTTTTCACAGTTTGAGCAAAAATTTTCAAATTTTCAAAAAATTTTTTTTTTTAATTCAACAATTTTTTGAGAAACGATAAAAATATAAAATTAGAAACAAAACAGACGCAGCGAAGAAAAAAACAACAACGTCACAGATTTTGCGAAGTCATATTTTCACTTTTTCAAAACAAAAAAAACGATTTTTCTTTATTTCCTATTTTTTCGTGATTTTTTCATGATTCTCGATACAGTCCGAAGATCTTTTCGTCTCATGTCGTCGAGCGGATCGAATCACCAGCTGGTTGAGAAGAAAAAACACAAATTTGACTAATTAACAAAAATTAATTTTTTTTAAAATTATTTATTTGCATTTTTTTGTATTAAAATTGACTTTGTTTTCTTTCATTGAAAATTTTGTATTTCGCGAACGACGCTCGCGTGACGATGGGACACGAGAGACGACGCTGGTCGTCGATCGAGTCGAATACGTTCTGCAGAGAGTCGACTGCTCGGCCGATCGTTCGAGAATTCACACTCGTTACCCTTTCCCCGAACGAAAACGAGGTGCTAAAATTTCACGACTTTTCATCGACGCTCGCTCTTCGATAAAAATCGAAATTTCTTCCGATAATTTTTCTTTTCTTTTTTGGAAAATTACTATTTCTTAAAGTATCTAGAATGAAAATATTTTAGATAAAAATTGTATGTTTAATTCGAATTTTGATTATATTTTGAAAAATAAACAAAATCGAAAACGGCTATGCTACACGATAGATATTACAATTATAAAAAAATTCGTCCAATAATTTTATATATACGACTATTATTGCTCGAATTATCGTCCCTACCAGTTCGAAAAACGTGAGTTTAAAAAAAGATTTATTGTATATAAACTATTGTTTTTTTTGCAATGAAAATTTACTCGAATCTACTTTGATGTATGTGGAATAACATATTTTTAATTGATCCCGAAAAAATTATTAAGTGAATTTTTAAAAATTCAGGAAAAAAGCTTATTTTTCTGCGCGTCACAGTGGGGTCCTGCCTTAATTTCGACTTGAAAAAAATCGAACTCGCGTTTTAGCCTGTTTTTTTTTTTTTAATTTTTTATCTAGGCCCCTTCAAAAAAAATCTCAAAGATCGAACTTAAGAACGTGAATTTAATTTGAGATTTTTATTCGAATTTAAATTTGAAAATTCCCATTTTTTGTTAATTTTTTCGAAAACAATGGCGTCTGTATTTTTTTATTTATTTTCTAAACAATTTATCTGTGATAATTTTATAAATTATTTTTCGAAATAATTCATCTCGCGAATTTAAATTAATATAAATTCGAAAAAAAACGACGTATTTTTATATATTTTTGAAAATGAACGATTTATTGTTTTTAATAATTTATCACGCTACTAGGAAAAAATTGAAAAAAAATTATCGTTAATAAATTTTTTTTTTAATTGTTCCTTTCAATAATTATCAATTTTTGAAAACATTGACGCAACAAAATGTTCGAACTGTTCGTGAGAAGATGATTTTTTCATGATTATAAATAATTCTAATAGATCAAATGACATTCATAACATTCGACGAATAAAAATAACGCATTATACCTATCGACGTATAAAGTGCAGCAAGCCCAAGTGAAGTAGAGAGAGCGAGAGGTAGAAAGACCAGAGCGATCGATCGCACGGTTGCATTACACTCTGATTATTGCCGGAACCCTCGATTACTCTTTTGCATCATTATTTCATCATTTTCAAACACGACAAACACGACCGGCATAAAAAAAAACATATTTTGAATAATCAAAAAACAATCAAATTAATCAAAATCGATAAACAATAACGGGTCTCGAATCACTTTCGAGAATAAATGTGTTCACTATCGGCGATTTTTTTCCGTAATAGAGACGAAAAAAATAATCCCCATCGTGTAGCACTTGTTTTAACTGGAGAACTCGGGTTTTAACGAGTTTTCTTTGTTTATTTTTTTTATATTTTAGCGACACTTTTTTTCATTGATAAATTACACGATTTTATATACTTTTGTTATGGTTTAGCGTGTATAATTTAGCGGAATTGGACGCGCGACGAACGCGAGAATATCGTACGAAAGAAGAATTAAGGAAAAACGTTTTTAAACACTCGCGTTCTCGGGCAGCAGCGACTGCAGGGCAGTGAGCCCGACGTGCCACTGCGCAACCCGAGGAGTCGTTGGTTCCGTCGCGGTACGAAGCTTCGTCGTACTTTCTCACACTGGAGTCCGACGGATACACGATCGTGCTATGAGGGAGAGCCACCCTTTCGACCAGCCCACCGCGGCAGCGAGGGACGAGGGATTTCCCTTTTCTCCTTCTGACGTCGTCAGCGATCGTCTCGGTCAAATATAAATAGATTATCGTTGTATCACTCATCCTTTTTGGTTTGTTTTCCAAAACAGTCCATAAATTAATGAAATCGCGAAGAAAATGGGATTTTTTTAGAATGCATGTGAGAACTTTCTTTATAGAATGCAAAAGGTAAACTTGAAATTGAATTAAAGATAAATATCGCTGAAATGTGTTTCTTAACACATCGTTATAAATTTTGCTCGTTTAACTAACTCCTTTACGCTTCGCCACGCCATATAAAATCGACGATTCAAAAACTAGACGAACGAATAAAAACTGTTGCGTTTGATGCGATAAACATTATGAAAGATGCGCGACGAAAAATTACGATCGTTTACCGAACAATATAAGAAAACATACCAAGATCATAAACAAAGCAAAACATATGTATAAGTATAACCTCAAAAGGTAAAAAGTCAAACGAGTGATTGAATTCTGATATTTTCATGAGTTACTAATAGAAATCTTCGAAAATGAACAAGAACGATTTTCAGATCGACAAATTCGCGCTTCCTGTAACTTTTATTAACTAGACATTAAATTTTTTCTCTATTTTACTGCATCGAAGTGACTAATAAACCGTCATTTGACTTCAAAGTACCGCAAGAACAATCTTGGACTGCGGATAACTTTGGAACTAACATCCGAACATAAGTTCGAGCTTAACCTCATTCTTAAGTTAAATTAACTCAAGCTCTAAAATAAGCTCGTTTCCCCACTATTTCGTGAAACGAACGACGTTCATGCGATCAAATAGCTAAATTACTGGAATATTGACTAATAAAACGTCCAGGGCGTAAGCCAAGAGCCGCGGGACTGAAAAGTGCGATGTAAACTTCCTTTGCGTCTTTCGACACACCTCAAACTCGAAACTCTCCGTAGCTTCCGTGTCCAGGTCGAAATCGTGCAAAGTTCGCGTTCAGGGACTCTAGGTTATATATTTCCGTACTAATGTCTGCATATATATATATTAATGCGTATATAGATATACAAGAGGCAAATGCCTATAGGAAGTAATCCGCGAGTAAGAGCGAGAGGGGCAGAGAGAGAGAGAAAAAGAAGAAAAGGGGGTCACGCCGATAGCATCGATTCGTCGGTTGGCGCTGTTCTTATTCGCGTAGGCTAAAATGCCACGTGCAGAAGCCAGCGTGTATCATTATATACGTGTGTGCACCCTACACTCTTTTCCCAGACATAGAACGGGAGGAGAAGCGAGATCCTTTGCGGAAAGCTACCCCAATGTACAGGATAGAGCTCGCGCAAAGCAAAATGATAGCGTCCATAGTCACGAAAGAGAGACCCCTTTCGACACGAACGGGGCTGCGATACTTCAACCGCCCCCCCCCCCCTCCTCTCTCGATCCGATTCTAATATAGTGTCGATCGATGGACGTTGTTTTTCTTTTTTATTGCGTGACATTTTTTTTACGAAGCCACGATAAAAATGCATTTAAATTAAAAGTAATTATACAGTACGAGAGTTCGGTAAGAGCAGCTTGATAAAATTATGATTTGGAAAAGTTCTCGAACGCCATCATCGGTCATTTTTGACAACTGTAATATAACCGGTTGGAAATTTATGAAAAACGCTACTTTTCATCGTCGATGATGGACAACCAGAAAAATATCCTAACGACTCGGAAACAGAGCAAATTCGTTCAAAATAGGATTATAAAAAATTTTCATTTGCTTTTGACCAGCAGTATGACCATATTTCTTTAATGTTGGACGAAAATTACCCAACGCTGTAGGTTAATGGTAACCCTTGCAATTTTGGCAACTGCAAAGTCAACCGAAAAAAGAATTCTAATGGTTGATTCAACGGTCGTTGAATCCCAAACCATCGACCGAAAACGCAGGATGGTTGCCTTTCGAAGACGAACAGTTGAGAAGCTGTCCAAATTCAACCGTTGAACTTTTATGTCGATTCAACTGTCTTTTTTAACCGATTGACCGAAATGACAAGGAATTTACGAATTTTCTCCTATTTCGACCGTTTATACGACACTAGGAATTCTTTATCGCTCGAGAACTTTAAATTGGCCATAATTACCGTAGATATAAGTGTAACACACGTGCCATTTAGACAAACCACGTCGGTTCCACTCACCAACCCAAACTCGACTCTCGCGATTGACCCACATTTTTTTTTTTTTTTTTACCAACCCTTGTTTTCATTCCACAGTTCCGTGAGGTTGTTAAAGAAACAGAGAAAAGCTGACCCGAAAGTTGAAGTACAGCTCGAAGCCATTTGCCCCTCGACCCCTGTCTTATCCACTCGTTCTCCACGTCGTCCAGATATCCCCGTAACTTTAACGATTCCAGTACTTTACCAGAGTTCACACTGGGGTCGTGTAATTTTGTGTAGAATTTTTTAATTTTTTATTACCCATAGGAAAATATCATTTTTAATGCTAATTTGGAAATATTTTTGTCTTTTATTCTTATTTGCTCATTATTCTCTTTTTCGCCTCTTTTATTTAAACTTTCGAATCGCAAAGAACGATTATCGGGTCCGAGAATGTTTAGAACTTGTAAAAATCGTATTTTCGGTATCTTGAATTTTTCTGCATTACAGACAAGATATAAAAATGTAAACAATTTGTACATTATTCCTGTAGCTAAAATAACATTATAGATCTTTTATTTTAAATATCTTCTGGCAAGATCCTGAACAGCCATTCTTTGAGCTGTTCGATTTCCTCGATTACGAGCTCGTGATTTACATTTTCCAGCTGTATCAGTTCGCTCCTTACGCCCAAACTTTTGAGATTGTCGAAAGTAGTCAAGCCCCATTTTAATGGCACAAGATCGTCGCTAGTGCCATGAAATTGTAGCAAAGGTGGCATTTCTTGGCCGGATTCGAGTTTTAAAGCCTAAAAAAAATGGAAAATTTTATACGACAAAATTTATAGTCTTTCAAAAAGATTCGATTTAATTTATACGACTCGTATACCTCGTAGACTAAAGAATTTTTGTTCAGGAAAGACGACATTACGAAACAACCGGCCAAAGATTTTTTGTGTCTATAAGCGACGTGAAGCGATAGCGCTCCTCCCATCGAAAAGCCACCTACGACTATTCTGTTCAGGGGAATCCCATTCGCCGCTTCTTCGTCGATCAGATTCGATACAGATTCGCACATGGAATCGATCGAAGATTGTTTCTCCGGCGCGCCGATCGCTACGGCGCTTCGATCGAACCATACGTTGCTCCGCTGTAAATTATATTTATCTTTGTTCATTGTGTTTAATTGTTCTTGGGAAGGAATAAAAAATCGGGTTGGCGTAGGCGCGCGATAATTTATCATTTTTTTTTTTTACCATTCCGTTCAACGGCGTGTATGGCTGTAAAGGCGCTGTAGGGTAAACAATTTTGATATGTGGAAAGGCAAACTTTCGCGAGGTAAGAGTGGATATCCAATCCTCAACGTCGCTACCAGAACTTCCTAAAATATCGTAATTGGATTTCTAACCATGTAACGAGGTTGAGGTTATGTTTGTGCAATTGATGTTATTTTTTACCCGACCCATGAAAGAAAAACAATGTGGCAGCGTGTTTGTTCGTTGCATTGGTTATTATCGTTTTTGATGCTGAAATAAGCGGCGTCATGGCTCACGGGTTTATCGAAAATAAACTTCGATTAAATTGAATCAACAATTGAATTTTCTACACTCTTGAGAAGGCTGTTGCACGACACTCCCGTACACATTCAAATATTGCGCGATGACGGACACCACGGACACGATTAAATTTATCCTTGTGGCTAGTCTGTGGCGCCCTCTATTCCTACGTCAGCCCACGGAAACTGAAGGAAGTGGCGAACGCTTCTGCTTCCGAGGCAACATAAGGTTGTCAAATTATTATTTTTTATTTCTATCCGAGAAAGGAATAAAAGATGAAGACACGATTCGATACATTCGATCTCGTGTGCTCGATTGCCGGGCTGCAGAGGTAAATTGGATAAATCATTGTATTGAATTTGCGTAAATACGCGATGTCATATTTGTAGGTTAAACGCGCAATTGAAAATTATTTTTTACATAGCTTTTTGTGTTATTCGCGTCGTCGATTAAATTTACAGGCTGATTGGTATGCGAGTCAATCAAATATACGATATAGATCATCGCGCTTATCTCATACGTCTGCAACGTAGTGAAGAAAAATGCGTTCTATTGCTCGAATCTGGCAATAGAATTCACACTACGGCTTTCGAATGGCCAAAAAATACAGCGCCTTCGGGATTTTCCATGAAGGTAACATATCAAAGCATTTTCCATCAAAACTGATGAAAAACTGATTTTTCCATTTCTGAAAAAAAAAAACTAATACATTGTAATTTACGATAACTTTAAAACACTGGAAAGTTTCAATTTTAATATATTTTCCAAAAAAAAAAAAAAAAAAATTGGCTCACAGCATTATACGATAGATTTTTGCAGATGAGAAAACATTTGAAGAACAAACGTCTCGAGAGCCTCGAGCAAATTGGAACGGACAGAATGATAGACTTACAGTTTGGAAGCGGAGAAGCGGCTTATCACCTCATTTTGGAAGTCTACGACCGAGGCAACATCGTTCTCACGGATCATGAAATGACTATACTTAATATACTTCGACCTCATACAGAAGGCGACAAAATTAGGTAAACAAATTTATTCCATATCATCGCTCGACTTTAGCGCGCCGCAATTAAAAAATTAAATAAATCCATTCTCAAGGTTTGCAGTGAGAGAAAAATATCCTCTCGATCGTGCTCGCACAAAAACAATGCCTCCTAAAGACGAAATAATCGATCACGTTAAGCGAGCGAAGCAAGGCGAGAGTCTGAAAAAGATTCTAAATCCATTAGTAGAATTTGGCTCTGCCTTAATCGATCATGTTCTATTAAAACACGGTTTCCCTCTCGGATGCAAGATCGATAAAGATTTCAGTATCGCGAACGATATGGAAAAGTTAATCATAGCTCTCGAGGACGCGGACGATATTCTGAAAAGGCACCATATCGATTTACCCAAAGGATACATCGTGCAAAAGAAAGAAGTAAAACCTCGTCAGAACGGAGAGGAAGAATTTATTCTAGCGAACGTAGATTTTCATCCGATGCTCTTGGAACAATACAAAAATCAGCCTTACAGAGAATTCGAAACTTTCGATCTTGCCGTTGACGAATATTATTCAACAATGGAGGGTCAAAAATTGGATCTCAAAGCTCTGCAGCAGGAACGCGATGCTTTGAAAAAATTGGACAACGTAAGGAAAGATCACGATCATAGAATCGTCGGTCTCAAAGCGACTCAAGAAGTCGACAAATTGAAGGCAGAATTGATAACGAGAAATCAAGAATTAGTGGACGATGCGATTCTCGCGCTTCAGAGCGCTCTCGCGAGTCAAATGTCCTGGCCGGATATTCAAGCTTTCTTGAAAGAATCGCAGACTATCGGAGATCCTGTTGCATTGGTCATAAAACAGTTGAAACTCGAGACGAATCACGCCTCGTTGTATCTGACCGATCCGTACGCTGACGAAGACGGTGACGAGAGTATTAAACCGATGATGATCGACATCGACCTGGGACGCTCGGCTTATGCGAATGCCATGAGATATTACAGTCAGAAAAAAAGCGCCGCTAAAAAACAACAAAAAACGATCGAATCGCAGGATAAAGCTTTAAAATCGGCCGAGAGAAAGACCAAACAGACTTTGAAGGAAGTACAATCGATACACAGTATCAATAAAGCAAGAAAAGTTTATTGGTTCGAGAAATTTTACTGGTTCGTTAGCTCGGAAAATTATCTCGGTGAGTCTGATCAAATTTTACGCTTTTTTTTTCATCGCTTTTATAGCTTCTTTTAGCTTCTATTAATACCGAGGAACAAAAGATTTGCCGTTTAAGTCGCGTCGTTGTATAAATTATGGTCAAACGATCATTGAGAGTACGAGTTAACTGAGGAACGCTATAAATTCTTCACTTTTTGCCATTCTACATCGTTCTAACTCAATTTTATCTCAATACGTTGCCTCGTACATAAATTCGAGAAATATCGAGAACTTTGTTAGAATAATATTTTCAGTAATCGGTGGTCGAGATCAACAACAAAACGAACTGATAGTCAAGCGTTATCTTCGTTCCGGCGATGTGTACGTTCACGCCGATCTAACGGGTGCGAGTTCGGTCGTTGTAAAAAATCCAAGCGGCGAGGCGTTACCACCAAAAACTTTGGGCGAAGCTGGTACAATGGCTGTATCCTACAGGTAAATAATAATAAAAATAATAAATAAAAATAGAAATATTACATGATTTATTACGAACAGCGTGGCTTGGGAAGCAAAGGTGATCGCCGGTGCTTGGTGGGTGAACAGCGATCAAGTATCGAAAACCGCGCCGACTGGAGAATATCTGACAACCGGATCGTTCATGATACGAGGGAAAAAAAATTATCTCCCACCTTGTCAATTGGTGATGGGATTGGGATTTTTGTTCCGTCTCGAGGAGAGTTCGATAGAAAGGCACAAAGACGAGAGAAGAGTCAAGACTCTCGAAGAGGACAGTTTATTGGGGGAAAATGCAGTCGAGTTCGACAAAGAAATCGAATTGGAAGCCGATGCCGAGGAGGATGAGAAAGATGACGTAGAATCGAAGAAATTGAATGCTATCGAGGAGGAAAATTTTGAAACTCCGAAGGATGAGAACGAAAGTGAGAGCGACGATAATGAGGAATCGCTTTTTCCCGATACGCAGATAAAACTCGATCTTTCGGGTCCGAGGTATGGCAAAGTATAATTTTGATTCGTTCGGTAATAAAACCTTTATCAAGCATTTTTATTAGGGATATAAATAATAATAAATTATTGACAATTTTTCGCAATTCTTTCGTTCCCGGATAGAATTAAACTTGTGATAAACAACGCTCAACCACTGTCGAGTACTCGAGTCGAGAATAACGATGATGTTGTGTACTTGGGTGATGACAAACCGGTCGCTCTCAAAGCTCCACAAAAATTGACAAAGAAAGGTGAAGCGGAGACGAAAGTAAATTCCAAACAGGTGGAATCGAAATCCGAGAAATCGGTGAAACATAACGAACCAAACGCTTTGAAGAGAGGTCAGAAAGGACGATTGAAGAAAATGAAGGAAAAATACAAGGATCAGGACGAAGAGGATAGACTAATTCTAATGGAAGTTTTGAAGGTATTTTTTTCAAGATTTCTTATAAATAAACGGTTAGAATTAAAAAATTCGTATTATTCAAATACAAACGTTAATAAACTCTGATGATCGCGAAATTATAATGTTCTCTCAGTCAGCGGGCGCGGCTAAAGAAGATAAGCGAAAGAGCAAAAATAAAGATCCATCGGGTCCGAAACAAGGCAAGAAACGCGGCAATCAGAGCAAACCGAACGTAGCTACTCAACAATACCTGAGAAATATGGAAAACGCTGATGACGAGGATGTTGGACCAGCGCCGGATATCGATATGTTGGACCAGTTAACCGGAAAACCCCTTCCGGAGGACGAATTATTATTCGCTGTGCCTGTAATAGCACCCTACAATACGGTTCTCAATTACAAGTAAGTTTCAATTATAATTAAATTTAAATTCGTCGAATTAAATTCGCTTTATCCAAATAATCGATTAACGTTTTGCCCGAATCGTCCCACCTTCCCCTATTATTTCAACAAACTTATAACCCAGAATTTATTTCTCCTTTTCGTTGTTTCGAGTGAACGATGTATTAAGGAGGTTCACGCGCCATAATCATAATAGTATATACAAAGTAACGGCAACATCATGAGATACAATTTTTTCCAAGATAATTTTTTGAAATTTTCCGTCAATCTTCTTGAGCATCGTATTATACTGGGTAACAAATTTGAGAAGATTTCACCGTCTAGTAATCGAGATATTCGGTGTTTAAAATGGCAACTTTAACACGAGGTTTTATGGGAAATTACGAAAAAATACGATTTTTCACAATAAATAAACTCGATCTCTAGACGGTAAAACTTTGTCAAATTTTACTCACGGTTGAGTATTATCGTTAAGAAGGTTCGTACGAATTTTAAACGATTAAACTTGGAATTCGTCTAATGCACGGACAACGCTTCAACCTCCTTAAAAACAAATTCCATTATTTCAGATTCAAGGTAAAACTAATGCCAGGAACGGGAAAACGCGGCAAAGCCGCCAAAACTGCGGTTGCCGTATTTCTTCGCGACAAGACGATAACGGCGCGCGAAAGGGATCTCCTAAAAGCCGTAAAAGACGAGACGATCGCACGAAATATACCAGGAAAGGTGAAAATAAGCGCTCCCCAGATACAAAAGATTAAGAAATAGTACGAATAATCTAAAACATATTTCCCGAATGTATAAATACCCTGCAATCGTGATAATTACGAGATAAATAAAATTAAACCAAAATTACAAAAAGTATTTTATTGAGAAAAAAAAAACGCTATTACCATCGAGTTTCTTTTCCATCTCGTTAACGTTCGCGCGAGGATATTGTTATCCAATTAATACGATAGTGTGAAAATAATTATAGCAACGATCGTGCCGAAATTGCTCAACATAGTCAGTATTCAAATATTTGAAATAGAAGAACCATTACACACTGAATAAAGTACTAAATCCGATTTTTTTTATCGCATACAAAAAAATAGAGCTCGATTGGCAGTAATGATTCGTCACGAAATTTACCAGTCCGCAAAATTTTTGCATTTGTTGTTTTTTTTACGTAGCCATCGGAGGATTATCGATCCGTTAGATGTGATCGAGTTGAAATCGATCATTCATCGTCGTCGGCAAACATATCTGCGTCGGAATCGGAATCTCTATTGAAATTAGTATTTCCGCTCGTCCTCTTTGTAATATTTTGAATTTTGGCTGTTGCTTTCGCTCTTGTTCTCGTGCCTTTCGATACGACCTGCAGTAAAAAAAAACGTTAAATTTATAATAAACAGACGATTAAAGGTCATCATTGGAATTTGTTTAAAATTATTTTGCAAAAACTCCAAGTTTCGTTTAATTCGTTCGAATCAATTGTCATTACCTCTGGCTCAGAAACTTCGCTGGAATCCAAAATTATCGGTATTTTCTTTCGACTTTTTCGCGGTGTTACGGTCTTCGGTAAAGTTTTTTCTTCGATTTTTTTAACTTTGCGTTTTTTCGTTATACAAATATCGTACTCGGCGTCCGGATCGTCGTCCATTTTTTCTACGATCTTTCTCAATCCTCTGACACCCTCGCGTTTCTTATCTACCACAATACCGATTGTACTCTCGTCCAATGAGCCGGGACGATAATCGGGAGTCTCGGGCTCTTTGATTCTCGGACTCTTTCTCGGTGTCGGAGATTCCATAACCTTTTTATTTTTCCTCGGTGTTGCCGTTACCCTCGTGTTTCCTTTCGCGACGGAAGAGAAATCCAATTTTCCATTGACGCTCGTGCCCAAATCGTCCAAACCCTTGGTGAGAATTTTACGAAATTTTGTATAATTCGGTGTGTCGTTGAATTTCAGATCAGCCAGTAATGTCATGTATTCGATAATTGCCCTGGGCACGATTGTATCGAAACATTGTTTCAAAAAATGTTCCACGTTTTCGAAAGCTTTCTCCTTCTGTTTTTGAACAAACGTCGGATCTTTTAGGTTCGTCTCCCAAGGCAACGAACCGCATAACCATTGAATAATGTTGTAACCGAGAATCTCAAAATCGCTTCTCATTGTTGGTACTGGTGAATAAAAGTAGGAGAATTTCGTAAATTAGAGTCTTATCATCGCTCGGACTCTATGTATATGATTATCTATAAAGTTTAGACGCGATACTTGATAAATTTAAGTATCGCATTTACAATTTAGTTCGAACTTGGTCCAAAGACGGAAGACACTTACCACCCATATGAGCGTCCCGACTCGTGTATTCTATCGTTCCATTATGAGCTTTCTTTGGATCTAGTTTGTACTCGGGTTTAGTCGTATAATGCGAAGCGAGACCGAAATCAACGAGATAAACGAAATTTTGTGATTTTAAGTCGAGGAGCAAGTTTCCACCTTTAATATCGGCGTGAATGTACGTTTTGTTGTGTATATACTCCAAGACGTCTATCTGAAACGAGCGAGAGTATAAATTTATTCAATGTTCGATTCTGAATATTTTTTTTTTTTTTTCTTTTTTTTTTATTGATTCTTTTTTTTTCGTAACGTATACCGTACTATTTGCAAGGCGATTTTGTAGACTGTGTGCTCGGGAAATCGACGATCATTCTCGAGGAATAATTTCCACAGATCTTTGCCGTAACGATCCATCACGACGAAACGATATTTCGTATTGTTACACTCGTGACTTCCCGAGCCGACAAATTTTGGCATTCCAAGATGGGCCAACTTCTTCTTCTTTCTCCAGACTTCGACTGAAAATCATTTTTGAATAATTATAATGAGGATATTATGGTTTATTCCTTTTCGCCGATGAGCGAAACTTACTATCTTCCGACTTTGCATTTCGCATGTAAAAATGCATCTCGACGAACAGCGGACCATTTCCGTGAGGTTCCTGAAATTATCGTTATACTCGTAATTTCGTACGCTCGCTATTTATCGCTTCGTTTAATATACAAAATAATCGAGTAATCGCTCACAATTTTGACCACGGCGGGATAATCCTTTGGTATTTTTCCCACGTGCGGAGCAGCTGTAGCGAACGAAAATAGATTTCATTCTTATAAATGATCGATTATTCATTAATTAGTAAAGATTATGGTTCGATATCTATTTTCTTAATTCTATCGAATTAAATGTTAGCGCTTTGAACATTTTTGCGGTCGAGATGTCGCGGTAGTATCGAATTACTATACGGAGCACGTCCAAACTACCACCCGAAAGTATTCTTAAAAAAATAACCAATTCGGACGTCTACATTGGACAAAAATGATGAAAAACAACAACGTATCGTGTTAAGACGCAACCAGATGCGTGTTTGAAAGACCGCGTAGGTTTATAAGTATTCTATGTTATTCCCACCCATAATTAAATAATCAGAAATAATATTTGTTATAATTGTTAATATGCCCTATTTGGACGCATGTGAAAAAAATTAATTACAGTTTTCGTTACCGACTGAAAAATTTTGCTGTCGCAAAAATAATAGGTGGATATTATATCGCTCGTAACAATAAAATATAAATACATCTTCACGTTGAACATTGTTCACAATTTAATATGTACTATTTGACCTACGACATGCTGTTAGAATGCTCAAATAATGCTTAATGCTTGTTAAACGTGCTGGAGTCGAAAGGACGAACTCGGAGAAAAAAAAACCAACGAAAAGTATTGTTTACTTACCCGAATAAATTTCGCCAAAACCACCAACCCCAATGGATTCTCCAATGATCCATTGTTTCTTGGAGAGATCGGTGATGATTTCACCTTTCGGAATAGGATCGGGCAATTTGTATCCGTTTGCACCTTTTTTCTTGGGCGCTTTTTTCACTCCTCTTCCAGCCATTGCTTAGGTTAAATTGTAACGAACCAACACGTTCTCTCTTTTTTATTTACACCGCACACTTCGGACGATATGATAAACGTGGGAAACGATCTTTTTATCGTCGCTGAGTACGTAATGATGTAACAACTATGTGTAAGATTGAATCGTTGGAATTAAACGCAATACGAAACGGACGAGAATTTGCAATACGGAAAAAATTACACAGTTTTCGCGGTGTGTTCATTGCGCGGACTCTGAGATTTAAAAACACTTTTATTACGCAGCGCTGCTGGAGCCGAATGTACGCCCAACGACTTTTTTTCAAATTCTTCAGAACGCGAATTTTATGTGCGCTACCTTTCTTGGATGCTCGATACTCTATGTTCTAGGGAGAAAACTTAGCGCGATGCAGCATTTTCATTTACCACTTATGTGACGTTGGCCATTTACGGTAAGCTATTTCTATTTTAAAGTCAATTAATCATTTAACGATGATTTTAAGTCATCCTTTAATTCATTATAACGTTTCGCAATTAATGATTAATTTGAAAAAATATATAACAAATGAATAAGTTTGACATCTGGTAATATGTCGGTGCGCTAAAATCCTATTATTCCGTCAAGTTGGCTATCCTGTACTGCTTGTGAAAATGAAGCTTGACGAGCGCGCACGTATCTCGAATGACAAACGTTTTCGTGGTCAACATTTGTCCGTCAGCCTCGGGGATGTTTTAATGTAGAGGTTAGAACAGTCAGCGAGAGAGTGCGAGATAATCGCGAAGAGAAAGAGAAATTCTCAGCAAAAGCAACATGATACGTTCGTGATTCTTCGTGAAAGAGTTGTCAAAAAAACAACAAAATCAATCAATTTCAAACAAATGTGAGATTCGGGGGTGACTTTCGTTTCGGAAGTAAATTTCTGTTTCGGGACACTCGCGCATAGATATACGCAGCCTTACGAATCGGTTGAACAGCAAAAAAAAAAAAAAAAAAAACAACAATTTCACTATCGTTCGTTCAAATGCCTCTCGTAGCAAGAAATTGTCCTCACATTTGCAATCACGGTGATCTCACGATAATCGAGGCCGTGTTTGCTCAGAAGGAAAAATTTGTCAAATGCACCGACTGCGATAGCGAAGGACCGAATTTGTGGTTGTGTCTGTTTCCGAATTGTCGATGGGTCGGTTGCGCCGAGACACACCAGGATCACAGCACGACACACAATACGAATTATCCGCTTCATTGCGCTCACATGAATCTTTCGTCGAATCGTATATGGTGCTACGCATGTGAGAAAGAGGTTATTGCAAGGCATATACCGTCGCCTCCATTATCGCCTAATCAGCTGGATGGAAAAATCGTCGGTAACAAGTATACCGGCGATGCGTCTGTCAACATCGATTTCAAATCCGAAGATGCCGATTACGAAGCCATGAGATTTCTCATTGACAGGTGAAAAAAACGATAAATAAAATAATTACGAATCATTTTCAAAACTTTTTTCGTACTTTTGTCGCTAGTTTCGAGTTCTTTTCCATGATTAAGGGTAGGGAAATCCGTAAATACAAAATATCAAATACGAGCGCCAAAGCTTCGATTTTTCACCGTTTTTAATCTCAACCGAGTGCTATGTCGAGTACTTTTTGTCTCGATCGAGTAGACCTTGTTTTTCGAGTGTTTAAAGAATTTTTTTACTCCGCGCGAAGTACGGAACGTGATTACAAGGCGCGCGATTGGTACATCGAGCCTAGTACGTCATAGTCGGTACTCGATACTTTATTACAATTAGTATTTCAATATTTCCTATTTTAACACTTCGTACAGTTTACTCGGTGGCTTATCGTTAGTACTTTGCAATAAACGCTTTATGCTTCGTACCGAAACCTCGACGCGAGAGATTTCATTGGTAAAACTCAATGCTCGAAACTTATTTCATCCTTGGCATTTTAAACTGTCTATCTAAGCTGCATTTGCTATTTAATAGTATTTTTTGGAAAGAAATTATTGCTCGATAGCAAATTATTAGTATCGTGTACTTCGTACTTAGGATTCGGGATGGTTTTGATCGATTGCGTTTTAAATCCTTTTATTCTATGAAAATAATAGTTTTATATGCTTATGCCAATGTACAATGTTATTGCCAATGACCATTACAGGAAATGCTGAGATATACGGGCATATACGCTATGACCTTGTACATTGAAACGTCTATAAATCGAGAATGACTCGAGCCACTTTGCTGACGCTTGACGCACGAGTAAAACAGTAGCTTCGCTTTGTTTACCATTATTTTTGTTCAAATGCCTTCCTTCCTCGTACAGGAAGGTGCGTTTGTATAAAAAACAAAAAATAAGTCCGATGTATTGGTGTTAAAAATGTATCTGAAAAGCAGAAAAATTGATTCGAAGAAAACGCTGTATGCCATCGTTAAATTCAAACATGAACTATGATATTTTTAGGGTTTGATCTGGTCGAAAGCGATAAGGCTATTAATAAAATTGAATATTTAAAAAACTGAGAACTTTTTGATTTGACGGCGCGATAAAGAAAAATTTATTTGTTCTTTTTTCAACAAAGCAGAGTATACCCGAATCACACGATGAAGCTGGAAAAAGCGATTTTGACGCGAGAGAGATCCGGCGATTCGCCGGATACTACAGATTCGGAGGATTCCAAAGAGGCGGGCAAGCTGCGAGGTCTGGTGGGTCTCCAGAACATAGGAAACACGTGTTACATGAACGCGGCGTTACAGGCGCTCTCGAACGTTCTACCATTGCGACAATTTTTCCTCGACTGCGGTCACATGGTCAGTTACATATCACGCGATAGAAAACCCGGTCTTTGTCTTAGCTACATGAATCTCGTGAAAGACATGTGGAATCGTAAAAGCCGCGGTTACGTCGTACCTCACGGTATTCTTTCGGGAATTCGAACGGTACATCCGATGTTTCGCGGCTATCATCAGCACGACACTCAAGAATTTTTACGCTGTTTCATGGACCAATTGCACGAAGAATTGAAAGAACATCTGGACGACGATCGTGATCTTCTGATCGGTTTAAAGAGTTTGAACGAATTATCATCCTCGGAGGACGAGGAAACGGAGATCGAGGGAAATGGCTCGAGTCAATCGGACGGTGAATACGAGACGTGTGATTCCGGCGTTAGCGAACAGAGCTCGTTGTCCGACGAGGGTGAACGAGCTAGCAAGAGACGTTACTCCCGTATCTCCCAAACGGAAAAATTACGAACTAAATTCACGAATCGCAGCGCCAAAAAGAGTTCCGGAGACGATAATTACGCGCCTCAAGCGAGATCGTTGCAAAATTCACCGGCGAAGCATCGAACGAAGAAACAAACCAAGACGCGAAGTATCATCAGTGATATATTCGATGGTAAATTATTGAGCAGCGTTCAATGCTTGACCTGCGATCGCGTCTCAACGAGAATCGAGACTTTTCAGGATTTATCGCTGCCGATACCCAGCAGAGATCATATCGATATGTTACATCAGGGTTCGTTGACCCCGCAAAAAGCTGGACCTTGTTCCGACGTTGTTTACGTCACTAATCAATCATCCTGGCTTTCTTGGTTCGTACAATGGATGAGATCGTGGTTCTGGGGTCCGGTCGTCAGTCTTCACGACTGCCTATCCGCATTCTTCAGCGCCGATGAACTCAAGGGCGACAACATGTACAGTTGCGAAAAGTGTAACAAACTTCGTAATGGAATTAAATTTTCCAAGGTTCTTGAATTACCGGAAATACTTTGTATCCATCTCAAAAGATTTCGTCACGAATTAATGTTTAGCTCGAAAATAGCAAATTACGTCTCGTTTCCGCTAGAGGGACTCGACATGAGACCTTATTTGCACAAAGAATGCGTCTCGAAAGTCATGAATTACGATCTTATATCTGTGATTTGTCATCATGGAACGGCTGGCGGTGGACATTACACCTGTTACGCTTTGAATTCGAACGTTAATCAGTGGTTCGAATTTGACGATCAGTGCGTCACTCAAGTATCGCCGGAAACGGTGAAAAATTGCGAGGCTTATGTTTTGTTTTACAAGAAGAGATCACCGGAAATGATGGCGCTGCGAGATAAAACTGTCGAACTATTGGAGATATCGTCCAAGGAACCTTCCGAACTCAACTTTTTCGTTTCGCGACAATGGGTCAATCGTTTCAATACATTCTCGGAACCCGGACCGATCGTAAATTCCGATTTTCTCTGTCCTCATGGCGGTGTCAATCCCGTTAGAGCATCTTTCGTCGATAAAATTAGCTTGCCTCTTCCACAAGCCGTTTGGGAATTTATGTACAATACGTGAGTATACAAAATTCTTTCTTACAATCTAGGAAAATTGAAAATATGAATTTTTACTATTTTTTTTTACGATAACTAACGAAATATATTTTTTTTTTCATAATTAATCCTGAATTTGCAGTTAGATTTAAGTTTTATCTCAGGATAGAATTTTCTTGAGTTTAGAGCCAAATTCAAGCTACGAGTATATATATTTACGGTTATTGAGAAAACAACGCGTCAAGACGTAATTTGTTTAAACGTTTAACTCAAGCTCGAATTTGCTTGTTCATTCAGCTTTGGTGGTGGACCGGCGTGTATGCATCTGTACGAGTGTCCGGTTTGCGAGGAAAAGCACGAATCGTTGCAAAAACGAAGATTGTACGAGATGGATGTTTTTCAACGGTATAACGCCGATAATCCTTCGGCGATCTACGCACTTGCGATGGCTTGGCTTCGTCAATGGCAAAGTTTCGTGAAAGGAAAAGAGATACAACCACCTGGTCCAATAGACAATTCCTCTATCGTTGTAAATAAGAACGGTCAGAACGTTCTGAAAGCTGGTAAATATTTTATTAACATTACTTTTCCTTTTATTTTATCGGGGGCTCAAGTTTTTATAAAATTGCACATATTTCCATTATTACGGAATAATTTATCATTTTTCGTGTCAAACTTTTATAAACAATGTTCGTATGATTTTTCTCGAAAGGTTCCGACTGTGGCCAAATATCGGAAGAACTTTGGCAATTTTTCTACAATACGTACGGCGGTGGTCCCGAATTGATGTTACACTCGGGACAACGCACGTCGTCTCAAACGCAGCCAAATATTTCGTTACATTCCTCGTCAACGCCGAATCTCGTTGAACAGAGTCCAAAACCAAATCGCACGGAAGTTGCGAGTGTGATCAATAAAATAAGCGTAGCTAAGAGTACGGAAACGATATCGTTGCAAGACAGCGCTATCGAAAGTATAGCGTCGGACAGCGATTCTCTGCAGACGCAGAGGGACGGCTAGTCGAATTGAGGGATAAAAGAAAAAGAGATGGTCTGTACGGATCGAAAGAAAAGTTTTCAGCCGGAATAACGAAGCGACGAAGTTCAGACGGGTCCTTGATTGAAACAAGTGTCGATACGAAAGAAAAAGAAGCTGCGAAACGTGAGAAAACAATTGTAATTCATTGTGAATTCGTTTAGCGGTTAAATTGTTCAAGTTTTTATTGTCGAAATTCGCATTAAATCGATAATTATTTTTATTCAATAAAAGAGAGAGAGAGAGCGAGAAATAATCGAGTTTCGTTTGCAAACAAGCGGAATGGGATTATATATATATATATATATATATGTATGTATATATATATACACACACACACACACACATGGCTATGCGTCCTTGGAAATAAATTTCCGAGTATTATTATTTCTATAGGGCAAACAAATGCTTTCGTGTTCGTTTAACTTTTCTTCTTGTTACGTGGAGTTGTTCGATATTGATAAAACAAAACACGAAGAGCAAAGTCCTGTGGAAAATTTTGTAGGTGATTAAATATAATTTCGTTAGCTCCTAGAATACTTGACATTCGATGCTAATGGGGCGAGGGGAGAATACTACACACTGTTTTCTTGTTTATTTTATATTTCGTTATCGTCGCGAAAATCGTGATACAATGAAACCAACGATCGTACAATTATTCGTTAGTGATGAAAAGAAAAGAAATGTTAATTTCGTCGTAACAGCCAAAAGAACGAAGATTTTGGTTTCATTGCAACGATTCGCGTAGCCGTTGGGTTTATTGTTTTTTTTTCTTTTTTTTTTGTTTTTTTTTTTTTTTGTTTTGGTACGAAAGTTTTATTATCGTAAATTGTACATTTATCATTGTTCGTATGTCACACACCTACATGTACAAAGGCATTTCACGGCAAGAACCGCGTATTTAGTTACCATAACGAGTTCACTATTGCGATAAATGCGTTTTATATTTAGCAAAGCCTGAGAATGCGAATGAGCGAGAAAGAGAGAGAGAGAGAGAAAGATAAAAATTGATAGTTCCGACTATCTACGCTTTTCAATTCATTTAGCGACACATATATATATATATTATTGTAAATGAACGGCGGTTACGAGGTGTGAAATGCCGCAATCACATAAATTAAACGTAAGCCAAGATCGCGCCGAGCGTTAATCTTTCATCGAGAAAGAAAACAGCAAAAAGAAACATCGATCGTGACAGTGTTAATGCACGAATCGACAAATTGCGTTCTATTTTTAACCGTTTGTCCGCGTCGTTCGTCTTTTCCTGTTTTTGTTTTCTTTCTTTTTTCATTTTTTTTTAATTTATAAAACATTGAGTCGAGACGAGAGTGAATTTTGGAAAATTGTATATAAATTTAAGAATTTTCTACCACGGCGCTCGAGACCGAATCGACGATTTTTCATACGTGACTAAGTTCCAATCTAAGTTTGTATTCGAGTTTATACTCAATTTCGTGCTTAGCCACGAAATCAAGTTTAGCTTTAAACATCGATACGAACTCGATTCTATTTACAAATTCAACCACGAGCCTGAAACATAGCTCGTTACGCGATTTCCTTCTTACGTTTCTTGTTCCAAGAGACGAGAATGCAAATCGGGCTGGAACTTAATTTCGTGACAAAAATCATCGATTCGGATCGTCAAAAATAAAAATAAAACAAATTATTACGTTTTACGTTATAATTTGTTGGTAATGTGAAATATCGATCGTTTTTGAAAAGATACGATAGTCGGGATTTGAGAATAACGACGAGATCGGAAAATTCACCAACGTCTCTCCTCGATAGCAATTTTTTCCCGGGGGTTGATCTCCGGCTGTGAAAGAGGCACTTTTTTGCGTTGTAACGCATTGCGTAAAAAAAATTAAAAGAAAGAAAAAGAAAAAAGGAAAAGAATATATAGAAAAAAGAAAACAACTATGGCGCTAACGATTATATTGCAATTTATGGTTCTACCGTTGACTGATGATATCATTTTGTGTATTTGTAAAACTCACTTGTACCGATGTTGAGTCACGTGCGTCTTATGCGAAAGAGAAAATACGAGGGGTTGAGAAGATAGAGAAAAATAAAATTCTTTGCGAATCCATATTCGACAACCTCGCGTATTTGGTCACAAGGTGATGGCGGGGGGAGGGGGGTGGCAGGGACGGGGGTGCGGGGAGGGGGAGGAGGCGTTGTAAATTTTTAATAATCATTGTGGATCGTTCTTTTTGGAAATGTAACATACCTAAGGCAAATTGAAATAAATAAATTGGTTTTCATTATTTATTGAAGAAAAGGAAAAAAAAACGCTGTTTTTTACATTTATTTTTTACTCTTTGACAACGACTCGTGAAATCTCCCGAAAAATCGAATTTCTTTTTGTTTTTCTTTTTTTTTCAATATCATTCTTTAACATTTTCGAATAATTTTCATCGTTCTAACATGAGAATCTCAGAAATTTGATTACTATTGTGAAAATGAAAAAATTTCTTATATGGAAAAAAAAGATGTTTATCGAGTCGATGTAAAATTTTCAAATAAAATGGAAAGAAAAGCAATCTAGGTTGTTGGAACGCGATTGGTTATCGGGAGAACGGAGGATGGGGGTGAATCTCGGCCTACGAGAAAAAAAGCTCCCGATTCATCATCGTCCCTCGGGAGTCGACGACGCTTCTCGGCTCCCCCCCCCCCCCCCCCTGCGCGGCCCCCTGCCGCTGCCGTCCACTGCGCATGACCGAAGCGTCGATCTCTCCCTCTCGCGGACCACATTGATCGACTCCTTGCGCGCACGCATCCACACGCGCGCAATTCGATGCCAGTGTGGTCCATTCTTATCCCAACCCCCAAAATCATCGCTCCGCCAAGTAAATGGTCGCGAATGAAATTTCGCGATTAAAGGGACTTGTCACGATAAGAAAGGGACTCGGTGGTGTTTTAGAACGTAGTGAACCATGCGGTTATAACGTAGTTAAAGGCCTAGGCGTTAGAAACTCGTATTAACAAGAAAATAAATAATATAAAGATAAAAGAAATCGAATAAAACGGAAAATTCATGAAGAACAATTGCACAAGTGCCTCAGTAACGTTTAGAGTAGAAGAATTTGACGTTGCGGGTGAAAACCCCGAGTCCCTCTGATTTCATTCGGTCGAGAGTCGATTTTTTTTCTCATCGACGATAAAAAGAAAGTGTTTGAATTTAAAAAAAAACAATCCCTTAAGAAACGGTGAGTCAAGAATTTGTTCTAGGAATTAAAAATCAAGGCTTAAATAAAATAGGAAAATCGATTGATTATTTCATCGACGAGAGTTTAATCCGAGAAATTTCGTTAAAAAAAATAATTAATGGAATTCGTTATTAATATTAATATTTCATAAATTTCCAGTAAGTTCTTCAGGCCGAGAATTTTTTTTTTAATTTTATTAATTTTATCGAAGGTAAATTCAATTTAATTTTTATCAATCGAAAAATTAACGCTCAATTTGAAAAATAAATCAAACATTGCGATCATTAAATTCAAAATTGTATCAGACGAATTGAAAATTCGATCGTTCGAAAATTTGTATACGAACTAATCGAATCCCTATCGTTGTTCGATTATAATTGCGATTTACATAAAAAAAAATAAAAAAATAAAAATTTAAGGGTTTTTTAAATTTTCGTTCCCCGATTCGACGTTTCGTCGTTCTGATCGATAACGCGTATTTTTTTTTCTATCGCAGCAACGTTCCTGTTCAAACCGTTTGATTTTTCACGCTCTCTTAATTCTCAGTAGAAATTCGAAATGGCGAATTTTCGGGGTTTCAATCTACCGTCGTTGGGCGCATCGATGAGCGTGGCGTGGGAAACTCTCAAGGCCAAATGGCCGGAAAATAGTCCGTGTATGGAATTAATACGCGGACCCGGTCCTGGATACGGCCAACAGGCGCGACCACAGGACGAGGGTAGTTTTCAGGCTCTTGGAGAAAATGGTGAAAACACCGAGATGAGAACGATGAACGAGGAGCAGCCTTTTGGGGCTCAGAATAACGCTGGCATCGCCGAAGATTCCTTCAGTTATCAGAGAAACGGGTGAGAATATGAAAAAACAAATGTTAAACCGCAAGTTTAATTTAAAAAAAAAATTTTTAATCATTAATTAAATGTTTCATTATTATTTATTATTATTATTAGCTATTTCGTGTGAATTTATAAAGAGTAATAAATATTTAGATCGAACAGAGATTCCAAAAAATGACTGAAATTTTTTAGGTTTGAAAATAAATTAAAATAATTATTTTTCAAAATCGCTGGGGTTGATTTAAATTGATGGAATTAAATAAAAGTAGTGTTTTTATGGATTTTTATGTTTTTTTGGGGTCATTTTTACTTATAAGTAAATCGTTCGTTTACAGGGATAAAATTCGAACCGGAAGCATGAGTAGCGGTGGTTTCAGCGAGTACGACGAGGGCGGCGAGTTCGGTGGTCCTGGGATTAAGATAAACGAGTGGCAGGCTGCCTGGAACGTCACCAATGCCATACAGGTATAACTTGTTTATAATTAAAAGCTATTTAAAAATGAAAGAATTAACAATAAGCCACGTTTTACACGCTTCAACGATTATTAATTACGAAAACTTATCGTATATGTGAGAAGATTACCGGCGAGAATATAAATCAGAATAGAGTCAATAAAAATCAAAAAATTTTCCTATTTTCGATCAAAATAAAAGTTATTTATTAAAATCGCGTTATGTAAAATTCTTCAATACGTTAAAAGTATCCGAAGGAAATTCGGAAATGTGATATTTTTAATATTTTTAACGGAAATATAATTTGATTTCCGTATACATATTTATCGACATGCGCATGCGCGCTCACGCGCATGAACGCAGCCACGCGCGTACGGGCTGACGCACATACGCACGCACACACGTATCGAACTCTCCATAGAGGCTTTTTCGAGAAATTCGATTTCGCAAATTATAATAATCCGAATGTTTTGTTAATATTTTTTGCAACACAGGGAATGTTCATCGTCTCATTGCCATTCGCCGTTCTACGGGGCGGTTATTGGGCAATAGCAGCGATGATAGGTGTCGCTCACATATGTTGTTACACGGGAAAGATCTTGGTCGAGTGCCTTTACGAGCTCGACACGGTAACAGGACAGAGGGTACGGGTTCGCGATTCTTACGTAGCGATTGCGAAAGAATGTTTCGGACCGCGTTGGGGAGCAAGAGCGGTCAACATGGCGCAGATTATCGAATTACTAATGACCTGTATACTTTACGTAGTCGTATGCGGCGATCTAATGATCGGTTCCTTTCCCGAGGGTGCGATTGATACGCGAAGTTGGATGATGCTCATCGGAATTTTTCTCATACCGTTGGGCTTTTTAAAATCGCTTCATCACGTCTCGGTACTTAGTTTTTGGTGCACGATGGCCCATCTGTTCATAAACGCGATAATATTGGGTTACTGCCTGTTGCAAATTAGCGATTGGGGCTGGTCCAAGGTCAAATGGACCATAGACATGGAAGCTTTTCCGATATCCCTCGGGGTCATTGTATTCAGTTATACCTCGCAAATTTTTTTACCGACTCTCGAGGGTAATCTGATCGATAGATCGAAGTTCGATTGGATGTTAAACTGGAGTCACATTTCCGCGGCTGCGTTCAAGTCGCTCTTCGGCTGGCTGTGCTTTTTAACCTTTCAAAGTGACACCCAACAAGTTATTACGAATAATCTTCAATCGGTTGGTTTCAAGGGTTTGGTTAATTTTTGTCTCGTCGTAAAAGCCATGCTCTCGTATCCGTTGCCGTATTACGCGGCTTGCGAATTGTTGGAGAGAGCTTTCTTTCGTGGACGACCGAAGACCATTTTTCCGACGATATGGACCGTCGATCGCGAGCTCAAAGTTTGGGGACTGGCATGGCGAGTTGGCGTTATCACATTTACCATTCTCATGGCCATTTTTATACCACACTTTAGTATCTTGATGGGATTCATTGGATCTTTCACGGGTACGATGCTCTCGTTCATTTGGCCCTGTTACTTTCATCTCAAACTCAAGAGAAACTCTATGGACTGGGGCGAAGTTGCCTACGACTGTTTTGTTATATTTTTGGGGGTATTGTTTGGGGTTATAGGCGTATACGATTCTGGCAAAGCCCTTATCAAGGCTTTCCAAATTGGACTGCCGTTTTAAATATTTTCTTTTCGTTTTTATCGTTTTTCCGTTTTTTTCCGTTTTCCTTGGTCTCTTGGAAGGTTTGAGAATGAGGCAACGAGAAATTTGACGGAGTGGATGTAATTTTACGATACGTGTCCTAGAATTAATCAAAATGGTATAAGAATGGCCAATGGAGTTGGAACTTTCCTTCGAGCGCGAGTCTTACTTATTTTTCAGTTTATTCTGGAACTCGAGGGTGTCGATGGTAATGATGATAAACGCTGTCGCGTTCGTACATTACGATGATTTTTTTTTAGATATAACACCGTCGCCTAGCTTAATTGCAACAGAATCTTTTTTTTCGTCGTCGCTTTGCAAAAGCTTCGAAAAGAGAAAGAAATCAAAGTGTCTTCCATTATAATTACGTATTAAAAATGTATAGAGGGTGTCTCCATTTTAAATTAACGTTCGCCAAAGTTAAATTTCTAATTTATTTTCTCTCTCATAGGATCGTAGACTTTTTCTTTCGATAAAAGCTCTATCAAGCTTCGTTCGTATTCGTTCGATCGATCGTACCTTAAAACTAAAAATTGGACACCCTGTATATAATTATACATATACACGTAGCAAGATCGAGATTGAATGTCGATGCTGAATCGAATTAAAGATAATTGCATCGATCTTGAAACGAACGTTGGTACTTGGCGATGATAAAAATGTTTCTTGTGTAACGATGATTATTACGAATTTTCATGGTTTGTTTATTATTATGCATTTTCTTGATAACGCATTTATCGTCGCAACAAGACGGTGGGGGTTGAACCGCATCTATATATAAAAGAATCTCCGGACAAAATTGTTACAGTAATATATACACGAAATTAAAAGAGTTATTTGCGGATGAGAAAAAAATATCTTTACCGTGGCTGCTGTTCTTCACAATGGTCGATGATAAAAAGAATATATATAACAAAAAACACGAATATATCACCTACGTCATACGGGCTATGCGGGCACTTGATCATTTCTTGAATTGAAAAATAAGAATGAAGTTTCTAACGTTTTCAATTTTTTTGTTTTCATAAACTTCGTACGAGGGAATCAAAGTTTGATCACTTTTTCTATCCAATTGATCTCGTTCTTTTGCGACAATTCGTCTTTTTCATATTTAGCCTCATAACAATCGGTTGTTCTGTTCGAAAAAACAAAAAGAGTAATAATTTTAATAGAAATAAATGATAACTAACGCGATTCGGAGTTGAAAAGTTGATTCCAATGCGTAAGAAAAATGAGCCAGAAATAAAGAAGGATTGCTTGCCAAATTTTTCACAGTGATTCTCTCTAGCGTGAGCACCGCTCGTGACAATAATAATACGACGAGAAACGCGTGAATAATCAATGTCTTCCAAGAAAAATCTTATCGCCGAAAAATTATGCGCAATAAGAGAATGGATAAAAACATATATATGTATACACGACTATTGTGCCGTTGCTTTAGGTCATCTCTGAATTTTATAAGTGTATTATGAAAAACGAAAATAATTTTAGGACAAAGAGTAGAATAATTAACGAGACGAACCGCGACAAATCTAATTATTAATCAAACGTTCACGACGACGAGATCGTATAAAATCATTATAACAACGTTTTCTCGCTATTCCGTACAATTTTTAATGATTTTTCATGGATTTTATTGCTCTTTGGCCCAAAAAATTCATTCTTACGTACAATTATTCCAAGATTATATGTTTTTCAGCTACGAGCCTATTTATTTTTAGTAAACAGGGCGATTGTATGCAATTGTATGCAATTTTTTAGTAATAATCCAATGTCTTCCAACGACCTTCTTGAAAACATAGAGATCGTCGTAAAGAGAATATCGAGTACCGTGAGTTGTATGTACATTATACAGAAAATAGACTATATATAAATATACACAGCTAAATTATAGCAAAAGGCTCTATAGGGCAGAATTTTTTCTGTCGTTCTTGAACTACGTTGATAACGATGATAATAATTACCAAAGATAATAAGAAGTATTAAATAATGTATAGGTAGTGAATATGATTGAGAAAAAAAATGCCAATTTTTGGCTATTCGAGCAAAAAAAAACATATAGGTATCAAAAATTTGTTCAATGAATTTTTGATCCATTCGAAACTTCGATGGTCGATTGAAGAATAAAAATCACCATCGAATTTCTTATCACTGTCTACGTAATCGCAGTCTTCCAGAAATGTCTACCAAAGCGATGAGTATTGCGTATAAATATTATACAAAAAACATATATATATATATACGAAAAAAAAAAATCCAACGCATCCACAAAAAGCGCGACAAAATCGATGTCGGCATTATCAAACGTTACGGATATTGATTGTTAAGACAGAATTAATACAAACTATATATATAGATATAAAAAAATGTATATGTATGTTGAGTACGTACGATGGACAAGCAATTTATTTGCAGAAGTGAGATATTATTATGATTGTTATTAACGAATAATTATCATTTCACGAGATTGTCGATCGTATTACAACATTTCTGCAGAAGAGTTTCTCGAGAACGTGTATAACGTATTATCGTCGTGTAATCTATTCGTGTAATATAAAGAGAAAATAATTGAAGATAAATCGTCGATGCGACGAGTGAAAATGATCTCTGGGGACGAGATTTTGGTATCGAAACGAGATATTTATTTTTCTTTGGTTCGATGAATTGTAGGAAATTTTGTGCGAGACGAAGGGAAGAACTGTGACGAATATGATTTTTCGTTCGAGCTCTTGATAAGTAGATTAACATTCGTCGCCAAAGTTTTGTTTTATTTTCCTCGATACCAATCTCGTTGTCTGTTATACACAGTTGAGAGTACACGTTTAGTAGACGTTATATACACTATAACGAAGAAAGAAAGAAAGAAAAAAAGCAAACGAACAAATGTACGGGCTTCCATATTGTAATGAGAAATGAAAAAAAAATACATTCGTGAAATTTGTCATGGTGTCGTTTCTTCCGTCGTTTTATTATTATTTAAAGAATTTATTCCTTATTAATAAATGATCGCTCGATTAAAGAAAAATCATTAAATGATAACTGACGAGTCATGAATAATTGAGTAATAAATTGAGTAATTAATCTAACGAATTTTTGCTCCAATTGATAAAAAGATATTTATTTGGGACGACGTTAATCATTTACTCTAATTGACGATTGCTAAACAAAACAGAGAAATAGGAGAGAAAATTACTTTCACCAAGAAGAAAGGGACGACTTCTCTTGTTTCGTTGGGACGAATAGAAAACTTTTTTGTCCCATCGTCATGCTCTAAATGCAATCGATCGAGGAATAAAAGGCGCGCTTTACCACGAGATGAGAAAGTATTCCGTGTCGCTTCGATTTGTGGACAATGAGAGTATCGGTGAGTTGAATTATCGATATCGTATATCATCAATGCAAAAAGGATATTTGCGAATTTATTTTACATTACGTTTATATTGAATTTATTAAGACATTTTTTAATTAAATGTTAAATCGTTATTTCTTTTTGTGAATATTGTCGCAAATATTGATATTACATGTTTATGATCCGGCAGGCTGTATTTGTTTGTTGGATCATGTCGCTTCTTCTCGCTATAACGATTATTGATGCGACCAGGCCAAGTAGTACGAACCAACGACACGGTCAGACCGACGAAGAAATTGGTTAGTCGGAATTTATAAACGAATGAAGTAAAATGGGGAATTTTTAAAGTAGTTCAGTCGTTTCAAAATCAGAATATTATGAAAGTATTTGTTTTATAGCAGAATATATTATTTTTTTGAAATTAATGTGTTTTTCGTATTTTGTTGTGTCGCTCGTTGTGAAATGACCCTTTCTTACAGATGATATTTCACGTGTGACTATAAAGGTGTTTCGTGGCGCAAATCGTGACAAAAATGGTAAACAATATGCCCCCTGGGGTTTTTGGATAAAACAACCCAGTGGCCATTAGACCAAGTACGAAAAAACATGGGACGACAGAAATGATTTGACACATATTTATGTATGATGTATTTTGAATAATATAAATTTTTATTACGCGTACATTGCTTTATTTACATCCTAGTTTTATTATAAGCTTATTCTTTCTAGAGTGTACACACCAAAAGTTGAATGTTTACAGAGAAACAGTGAAAAACGTAAACTCTAAATGGTAGGTTTTTCACATGTACGGATTTTGCCTGTTGAATTTCCCGCGGGTAAGTCTCCACTGTACCCTTATGTAGCCAACTTCAGTTGTCGCCTCGCCTGAACCAGGGAAACCCAATCAGAGATCGGTCACTTGCGATTGGCTGTTTCGACGCAAGCGCTGTTTCCAATGTTCGATTCGTTCCGAATTCGCAGACCTCGAAAGTTTAATTCTATCGAATAATAATGAATAAACGAATCATTGCAAGGAGAAAGCGAAGTTTTATTGAATTTTCTGCTAATTAAGAGTTATTATTGATTCCTCGTTACTTTTTTCTAACCACGCACTAATTAGATCGAGCGATCAATTTTTCGACCAATCAGATAACAGGGTAAAAAGCATCAATTCGAACGCGGATGGATCCCCAAAGTGATCTCTCAACAATCATGGCGATTTACGGCTTAACGCGAACTCCGTTGGAGATTAATATGACCTATCCCCATCCAGCGGAATTTCTTCCCATTCGTTTAGCTTCTCACGGCTGGTGTTACCTATAATAGATAGTGTGATAAATCCATCATAACGTCAAAAATTTATATTATTCGTCGAGGAATTTTGTGCTTTTTCTTTCTTTATTTTATGGAATTAACGACGCAATGTCTAATCTTGATCCGAACGACGTGATAGGTCCGGGCGACGATAACTTCGATTATTTATTCAAAATCGTATTGATCGGTGATTGTAGTACGGGAAAAACATGCGTAGTACAAAGATTCAGATCTGGTACATTTATCGAACGTCACGGTACGACTATAGGGGTCGATTTTTCAATGAAAACCGTGCTGGTTGACGGTAAGAGGGTCAAGGTCAGTGATTATTTTTTTTTCATTTTTATACAATGAATACTAAAAATTGTATATACGATTGTATGCGAATGGGAAATAAAACCAATGTGGAGTGCGTTTCATCGCTGTAATTATTAAAACACCTTTTATGCGGATAAGAAATTCTCGTAGGAATGTAACCTCTATTTCTAATTATACGTTCAAATTGAAGAATGGACTAATTCTTAATAATCGCTAGAAACTAAAATTACGGTTTGATCCAAATTACTATACAATGGATGACTCAGGACTAGTTACATCCCACTAATTGTTTCGTGTGTGACAAGTGCTTGCTGGAGACAGGTATGTGATCCTAGTGGCGCTGCTGTCAGCGGATTAATCTTCAACTAGAATCGAAACATTATGGTCACGAGGTAAAAGTTTCACCAAAAACAATTTGTTCTTGGTGGAAATTAATTAATAAAAAGGAATAAATTTTCAAATTTGCTTTAGGTAGCGAACATTATACGGATTTACATTTAGAAATAAGACTATTTTTCAGTAACGTCTACAATGAATTATCGAACCGTAAAACCCCCTGCATTTATTTCCGTATAATAAATTATCGTTTAGATTTGTTTAATTTCAGTTGCAAATCTGGGACACAGCGGGTCACGAAAAATTTCGCACCATAACACAAAGTTATTACAGATCCGCTAATGGCATAATCGTCGGTAAATATGACACACTCGTGGTTAGTGTCTTAAATAATATTTTAACGAATCTCCGACTAAAAAACATGTAATTTTTTTCTCCCTTCCGATTTCAGTCTACGATATAACGAAACGTTCGAGTTTTTTGAGTCTACAGAGATGGGTCGAAGAGGTGCGACGATACACATCATCGCACGTAGTTTTGATTTTAGTAGGTATGTCTCAAATTCGACGAGTTATTTTAATTGATAAAACATAATTTTTTTATAGAACTCCATTTTTTTAGTATTTTCTACTTAGTCCTTCCGGTGCAATAAAAAAAAATAACATTTTAATTTCAGGTAACAAATGCGACCTCGAGGACTTGCGAGAAGTTGAAAAAGAAGAGGCCCAAGCCGTTTGTACGTGTCTCCCGGAAATTCTACACGTCGTCGAAACTTCAGCCAAAGAAAATACAAATATAGATACAATTTTTTACTGCATGGCATCGGAGCTCAAGGTGAAGAATTTTTTTCATTTCAACCAATCGTTCGTTCCTAACAATCTCTAATTTCTATTATTTTCTTTTTTTCCATCCAATCAGAAACGTCACGAGAATCGTCAGCTCAAGACAAACACCGAGGATATTGTAAAACTCGGCAACAGTCGAGAATTGACTACATGTTCAGGCTGTTCTTACAAATTCTCGTAGATTTCTCCATTGTTACGATCTATACCTAGTTTTTTTTATGTAGGTCGAAGCGAAACGCATGATATTCGAGCTTCGTCGCGGTCAGGAAATTTTTCCTCGAGCTCGATCTCGAACCGACGGATTAATTCGACAACGATAATTAGACGCGTGAGAATATATCGTCCTCGTCACTTTATCAGACCGTGAGAGAGCCTGAAACTCGACCGTTCGTTTAGATAATCGCGAGTAAACGTCGTTGAAAGATTCATCGGGCATATATTTAGATTTGACGAGGAAAATTTGCATCGTACGGATACGTTTCGTTCGCTGTTTTACGCACCAATCGAACGGGTGCAAATGCACGATTGGGCTCTTGAACTCCATGACATTGCGATCGAAACTTTCAAGTATTTATTTTAGTCTAAGGCCAGACACGGTATTAATACGCATTGGGAATGATATTATTTCCCCTCGTCGACTCGATTGTTTTTTTCGGTTTTTTTTTTTCGATGCGTAGAAAAAATTCATATCTTATTTTTGGATCGATAGGCTAATTATTCTGTTTTTTTCCTTTAATACTCATTCTCGAAACGATTCTCACGACGAAGGAATATTTTTGCCTTTGTAAAATTATTCACGACAGTTTTTCTTCTAAATCCATTATGGATTTGAAATCTACTTAATAACTTATTGTATAGCAACGAAAAATCGAACAATAGCAGAGGCGTAGGATAATTATTTTTGTAATGGGATTATTCCGTAAAATGCACACGACTTCGTTACGATTTTTCGTGGATCGAATCATTTGTCTTGAAAGAATTTTGTTAGCGCGCACTTGGATACAAGATTTTTCATTGTTGATTAGTAATTTATGTACTGGAAAGTTTATTAAAATACGTACCTTGACGATGAATCAATTTTCTTTTATTTCCATATAGTTTTTAGCTCGTTGAATTGTTCTTGGAAACGATAAGAATCGAAGGAAGCAATTTCTTTTTATTTTCATATAGTTTTTAGCTCGTTGAATTGTTCGTGGAAACGATAAGAATCGAAGGAACAAATTTCTTTTTATTTCCATGTAGTTTTTAGCTCGTTGAATTGTTCTTGGAAACGATAAGAATCGAAGGAACCAATTTCTTTTTATTTCCATATAGTTTTTAGCTCGTTGAAAACGATAAGAATCGAGGGAACCAATTTCTTTTTATTCCCATATATTTTGTAGCTCGTTTAATTGTTCTTGGAAACGATAAGAAACGAAGGAACCAATTTCTTTTTATTTCCATATAGTTTTTAGCTCGTTGAAAACGATAAGAATCGAAGGAACCAATTTCTTTTTATTTCCATATATTTTGTAGCTCGTTGAATTGTTCTTGGAAACGATAAGAATCGAAGGAACCGATTTCTTTTTATTTCCATGTAGTTTTTAGCTCGTTGAATTGTTCTTGAAAACGATAAGAATCGAAGGAAGATAAAAATAGGAATAAAAATTTCTTGCGTTACTGGCTACAAATTTTCAATAGACAATATTTTATTCGACGATGGTCGAGGGCTTAACATAAATATAAAAACAGTTATAAATATTTGTATACAACCGCCACCACGTGAATTTCATATCGTTAAGCATCGTTGCACGTAGTATTCTTTTCTTTAAACTGCCACGAGGTGTTTTTACAGATGGAATCTTGAATCGTAATTCGCGACGGTTATATGATTTTTGGGCTTCGTGGTGCTCGTGTCATCTGTACACATACATATACATATATATATATATATATTCTTGAAATCTTAGGGGTTTAGGGAAAATTTCCTAATAACAGAGAAATTTATTTATCAGCAAAACTTTAGACTTCGTACGTGGATCTTTATTTTCATACGTAAAAACATTTCATCGTGATGCGAATATTCCATTTTCCAAGTTACGAGTACTCTTTGCTAGGAAAGTATGAAAATGCAAAGCTTTTTTTAACGCTTAATAACAAATATATCCTTTAGCTCGTACGAAAGAATCCAAAGGGGAGCAGGGAATGAAAAATTTTGATTTTTCGATCTGTTTTTGTAAACGAGCCGTACAAAAAGTGATCGAAATGTGAGGTTATGTTTCGTTCTCGTTCTAACAAAAAATTGAGCTTTATCTTAAAGGATCAAAGTTCTATTGCACGTTTAGAGTTGGAAACAAGAGAGTTCGAGAATTATATTTCAAGATTCGAGTGAAAATTATTTTTTCAAATTATTCGATCGGTAATTTTGCGATATTTATATAAGGCACGGTTTGACAAATCGCAGAGATCGTTCGAAAAGTTGTTTTGCCGTTTTTATTTTCGTCTTCTTGTAAATTGAGTCACTCTTTGGGAAACAAAAGGAACGTAGATGACGTATTTTTCTTGATATTTGTATTTAATTAACGTTATCAAAAATGTGTCTCGTAAAATTCGGAACGATCGACTCGTAATGTTTCATTTCGAGATTCCTACAACGAGACGTAGGAAATAAATGTATCATTCTTTGAAGAACTTTACCGTATATATTACATGTTCTTGTTCGTTTTTTTAATATAATACTTTTCATCTTCGTCTATTAAGATCCTTTTTTGAAAAAAGTTTATAACTCGCAAGGAAAAATTGCCAAAACGTGGAAAATAGAATTTATTTGGCATGTTGAAAAAGCTTCGAGAGAATTTACTCGTAAATAAAAATAAGAATAATTTACAGACCATTATTTCGGTCCTGTAAAATTAAACAATCTTCAAATGAAATTTCCTTGTACGATTTTGTGTTTTGCTTTTCGAGTATCAAAACAAAAGACGCAAAGAGATCGAGATCGAGAGAGAGAGAGAGAAACAGACGGTAAGGAAACAAATATGATAAATTCGTCTAAATAATAAAAAAAAATTAAAATTATGCAACGGGTACTCTCTTGTAAGTTCTCCTGTGTTTTTCGTCGATAGCATCGAGATAATAAGTGCCAGGAAACATGCCCGATGTTTCGCTCTTGGGCGCAAAAGGCACGGTGTGACAATTTTCTTCCCTCTGTGCCAAAACTTTCGTGTACTCCTCGGGTACGACAGATTTCCGACTGTCCAGCTCGGTTCTTACATAAGAAAGTTTAGCTACTAATTTAGCAAGCAAAGAGTCTTCTCCGACCTCGGAACTGATCGTGATCGAGTACATACTCGACGCGAGACCAGATCCGTACGAGAAAATACCAATTTTATGATTTGCCAATTCAGCAAGGGGTTTATTTATCAAAAGCGAAACGAGACCGGAATAAACAGAAGGCGTGTACATGTTGCCAACTTGATTGGCGATCAATAAAGTCGGTTGAGTTTTTTTCTTAAAATCTTTCTCGCTCAGCTGTAAAAAGGCTTTTTCAATGTCTCTATCGAAATACGTCTCTTCGGGTTTAGCTGCGTGAAATTTTTCGACATTGGCATATTTTTCGACGATCTCGCTCTTCGGAGTATCGAGAAAGTCTATAAATGCTAATCGGGCGAATGATTTTTGTACCAATTTACAATACGGCGAGTGAAAGAGCAAAGCATCGAAATTCGTCAAACGCGCGCAAGAGTTTGGATTTTTGAGGTTAGCTTTTGTGGAATATCTTCGATAACACTCGTCCAGCGAGCTGAGATAACATTGTATTGATAATTTTCCATCGACGACTGGATACTCGGAACGCATATCTGGTTTGTAAAAGTCATAAGCGTGTCTCATGCAAGAAGCGCGAAGACCACGATCGAAAACAAGAGGCGAATCAGGTGCGACGATGATCGCGATGGCACCCGCGCCACCTGTCGGCCGAGCGCTTCCGCTCGCGTAAACTGCATTATCGGCCGCTACTACGAGGGCTAGTCTGCCGTCCCAGGCGCTGCTCTCGATCCATGAGATTGCGTTGAAAAGAGCTGCGGTACCGCCGTAACAGGCATTCGTCGAATCGACACCCTCGATGTCGGTCGAGCCCGAAGGCTCGAACAGTTGCATAAGCACAGATTTTACGGATTTACTTTTGTCTATTATCGTCTCCGTGCCAACGTCCAGTCTACCGATGTCACGTGGGTCAATCGAGTAACGATCCAACAAACGATGTACCACCGTAAGACAGAGAGAGTTTATGTCTTCGCGATCGTTGCAAAAGCCCATTTTCGATTGGCCTAAACCAATTGTGTATTTTCCGGCCGAAACACCATCGAATTTTTCCAGCTCCGTCTGATCGACGTACTGTGCCGGAAAATACAACTCCAAAGCTCGTATTCCTACGTTTTTTGGCCACATGATTGCGATATTTTAGTTTTAAAGGAAATTTGAATTTTCTTTAGCCGTCCAATCACTTATTTTGTTTATTACAAAATATAAAAAAATTAATGACGTTCAACAAGTTCACTCTCGAATGTTTTTTTTTTAAATTATTTCACCGGTTATTTACGTAACAGGGAAATAACGATCGATACACACAAAGTTATAATAAATTATCGTTTTTTTTAAATCTTCCGTTTGTTTATCTAACGGGACAATGTCGTTGAAGACGCGCCGCTGTATTATCGAATGATCGGAATTAATAATTAGCACACTTCGTTGTCGCGTCTTTCAGTCAGGTTTTATCGTTTTTGTTTTCACAATATTCGTTACGAATTTTTTGCTTATTTTAACACTCGAGACGAACGAACGTTTTATGGAAGAGACGCATCGAGAGTTTTTGGTTACGTTCGTTGCAACGGTTAAACCCGCGAAGAGCCGGAGAATTTAGGTTAGAAGTGAAACTTTCACGGATGAAAATTCCGGTCACTGGGTTGACTTCCCGAGTTTAGGGACGTGTCGACCGATCGTGTCGGACGATAACCAACGAAGATAAAATTTCTACGATAATCCGTACGGTCAAGAGTTTCGCCCCCTATTGAGAACGTGACAATGTTCCTACAATCTTGTCACGGCTAAAACGATATATACTTCGGCGGATAGAGACAGCAAAACTTAACCAACGCGTAGTCGAAGCCGCTCTCCGACTTCAACTGAAATAAAACGTGTGGACGCCCGGTCGCCTTACCCACGCTGTACGCTTCGAGAAACGAACGACGAGTGGGGGGGGGGGGAGGGAGAAGAATAGCATCGCGCGACACGAGCGAATTTAATTTCGACTGCGTAAAGATTATAAAACGCGCGGCTACAGATATTTTGTACCGCCCGTTGTACAAAAATAACCTCGAAAAATTCGTTTATTCAGGCGCATCTCTTTAGCATAGAAACAAGTACTCGATCAATCGACCGGCTTGATCAGTTTACCGTGAAAGTGTTTATCGAGCGAGTTTCACATAAATTATAGAACCAACCAGATCCAGTATGTTCACCGCATTACGAGATTCGCGGGTAAATCGTCGACGCAACCGACGCAACCACGGATAAAGGCGATAGAACGTACAGACTAGGTGGCTCCCCGCGACATCCCTAGTGACATGCGCGTATAAGCCCTACGCATGCGCAGAGAATAATTGACGAATTTCAAATATATTTTTGATCTCTTACGTTCTTTTAATGAAATAATCAATATCGAGGACGTAATTCTGTCAAATAAGCTGAGATTAAGACTAAATGAGAATTATATTCTAAAATATTACTATACAAGAGTCTATAAAATTGATTTAAAACTAAATACCCGTTGATAAATATTTTCGACAAATAAATTGGATCGTTGAGATATTTTTTTGAATCGTTTTCACAATTTGCATGTCTCGACATTTCTTTGAAGTCTCTTCATTGAACATTCGACCAAAGTTCATAATAATAAATGTGTTTTCCTAACCCGAACAAAGGAATAACAGCTCTTTTGTTGCGATTGTTGGTCTTAGAAAGCCGAGGTGGAAGAGACGAGGTTAGAATTCGAGGCGACGAGGTTATCGTTGCTAACCCTTCCTTTGTTGCGTTGTATCAAAACGACAACTAGAATTAGTCTCTTTCCTTTTGACTGCCACGAGGGTCGAAAGGACAATTGACAAGAGACCCGTGCTATTTATTTTATGGAGATGTTGTTCACCTCGCTTGAAAAGGCTCGATTTATCAAAGTGCACGGCCTCGACTGTCCGAATTTAAACAGTCAACGATATGCAATTTATCGATCAAGCGTACAAAGGAAAATTGACACCGAGTCATTTGAATTTCAGAAATTTTCTTTATCGACCAATTTGAATATTCTCCAAGAATTTATAATCGATATTTTTTTCTATTCAAACTAAAACAATTATAATATTCATTTCATACAATAAATTTTTTTTTTTGTATTATTTATGTAATGTCGAATATTTTTTTGCTTTAAAAAAAATTGAATAATAAATATTTTTACTCGGTTACATTTTTCTTTTTGACTCGATTTGTGAAAAAAATAAATTAAATTTTTTATTTGTTGAAAATTTGATTGAAAAAATTATCGATGGTTTTACTTACCCGTCTGAATAATATTTGAAATAGAAATATTTCGAAAATCTAGGAAAGACGTTTCGAGCTCGACGCCAATGGACACCTACTTTTCATTGAAAGAATGTCAGTCGCAGGATTCGTCGACATTCCTTGAAGCCCACGATGGTCTCGACTCTTCTTCCCAAACGTGAATGGAAAGTTCGACTCGATTAAGCCGAAAATAGAAAATTAACTGATTATCGACTGTATTAAAAAAAATTTAAACACAAAATAATCGTCGTTAAAATAATTTACCCAAGCTCGAACGTTGCTTCTTACAACCTTCTCTATCAATAAAAAGAAGAAAAAAACAATGCTCAAACTTTCCACAAAAATCTGAAAGGTGATCAAAATTTCGAAAAGCATTGCTCGTTTTTTTTTCAAAATTTTTTATTAGAAAACGACGTTAAAAAAGCAAACTACCCAAGTACATTTATGAGTTTTCGGTCTAGAGGGAAATAGCTGAGTCGATTAGGCCCATCGAGAAACATCAAAAATTGCAACTGGATCGAAATGTAAAAAAAAATCGATATTTCCATGAAAAAAAAAAAAAATTGTAAAAAAAAATCGATACATTAAATTCATTTAACTAGAACGAGAATTATTCCATGTCGTTCGTTATTATTTTTTGGCCGGACGCGTGGCTGAAAAATATTCGTTTCTATTTATTTGCTGATTTATTTCGTTAATGGGCCGCGCACAGAGCGAGAGAAATCGGTCGAGGAATGTTTGCACGACGGATTCGAACGTATTGGATTATCGTCGATTATCGAAGCGTCGATCGTTGTCGCTTTTTTATCTCCACAGCTTGGCGCTCGCTCTTTCACCGGTCGAACGAACAATTTGGGTCATCGACGTACGGTTAATTATCTATTCGAATTTCCCGCCCGCTGAATGAACGACACTTTCGTCTTTATCGACACGAAACTGAATGGAAAATCAAAAATATTTTTCTAAAAGTCGATTTGCAATTTTTATAGTTTTTTTTTCTTCTTTTCATTTAAAAATTAGAAAACGCAGGGGAAATTATAAAAATATATAACCGACAATTGTCGATTGAACGAGTTTCGTATGTTTGAAAGAAAAAAAAAGAAAATAAAGATTTAATATCGAATTTCATGAAAAACTGACACTGTCCGATTCTCTTTTTCCCTAATTAAAATTACGACGACATTACACGCTACGATTTTCTTGTTTTTATATATAATATATATATTTATATATAGATTTTTTTGTTTATATTTTTAAAAATAAAAATACGAACGAACGAACGACAAAGCGAATTTTCACATCGATGCAATCTTTATTGGCAGTGTTCTTTTTTTCTCTCTTCAATCTCGAATTTCAGATTAAACGGAGAATTCACGTTTGCGCGTGTTTACGGTTGACAATGATTCTTTTCTTCTTCGTATTTCAAGATTTTTCATTATTTTTTTCTTTCCGTTGTTTTGAATATTTTTTTTCTGTTTTCTTATTACAACAGTCGAGTCTCGGTGTCGATGATTCGCACAAAGAGAACGCGAGTGTCGAGGGGGTTTCATTGGCGGATGGGGGGAGATTTCCTCGAGTAAAGACAAGAACAAAAAATAAGAAAAAATGGCACGACGAAGCTTACGAGAAATGAGAAATAAAAATTGATTACAATTTTCTGGTTAAGTTTTTTTTTGCGTTTTTTTTTCTTGCGTTTTTCTTTTCTTTGCCTTTTTTTCGTTCACGAATAAATACAACGACGAACGAGCCTTACGTACCTACACGTTTGCAAATCGACGAATCTCTCGCGGTATGATTTCGCAATTTTTCTTTGCCCTTTGTATGCGTGTGCGTGTGTGATTTTTTTCCCTATTTTTTCGCTTTTCTTCCCCTTCTTCTTCCTTTTCAAACGAGATATGTACGATAGGCTTTGTCGCATGAGATTGGAAGCCGATTTTTTTTCTCTTGAATTCTTCCTCCTTCTTTTTCCTCTTATTTTTGCTTTTGCATTAATCGCCCGTGTTTTTATAAATTTATACGTATACACGTATATATATATGTCGAGGTTTAATCCTCGAAGCAAAAAGCACAAAGCACCGACTGTTCGATCAAACAGAGAGAACGATAGAGAGAGAGAGAGAGATAAAGAAGATAAATAATTTTCAATTCCTTTCTCCATGCTTCGCCCTTTTTGCTTCGAGAAAATTTTGTCGAAATATACAAACACGCACGCACAAACACACACTCACATATATATATATATATATATATATATATATATATACGCGTGTTTCGTTTCTTCTTTACCGATCCATTTTTCTTTTCTCTCTGTTTTGTCACCCTTTTGTTTTCTGGTTTGTTTGTTTGTTTGTTTTTGTTTTTCCGTTTCTTCCTCGTTCGATAAATTCGATCGTCGCTTTATAATATAGGCAAAATACGACGCACGTCTCGGCTTACGGACTAAACTCATTTTTATAAAATTACGTTCGCGTTTTTTGTTGTGTTTTTGTTTTTTTTTGTGTCGTCTTTTTATCGATCGGGCTATATATATTTATATATTTCTAAATATTATTTTTATACAATTAATATAAATAAAAAATAGTAGTCCACTGTCGGGGGCAGGCAGGGGTGGGGCGTGGGCGAGGGGGAAGGACGTGGAGAGGGAGGAATAGAGCCCGGTTAATATGGTAAATCGCGGTTTGTATTTTTTAAAAAAATTTTTTTTTGCCTTTTTCGTATCGTTCTTTTTTTTCTTTTTTTTTCTCGTCTTCCTCTCTTTCTTCTTGTTTTTTTCCGAATACCGTGGCGGGACAACAAGCGGGAAAAAATTTCTTCCTCCGATGCGTAAGCAAAAGCGCCCCGATGAAATATTCTAGGCTTGTTTTTTTTCGTTTTTTTAGTTTTTTTTCTTCTTTTTTTTCGTATCTCGCTACAAAGTTAATTATGGCCGGTGACAATCGCGTATCGTCAGTTTATCATCGCTATATTTGCTTCTTTTACGTTTCGCTTATTTTCGTCTTGTTTCTTTTTTTTTGCTTTTGTTTGTTCGCAATTGCCCAATTTTTTTTTTTACATCGGACCGTCATGAGTTTTCATTCGCTTAAAATTAATCGTTTATCATGTACAAAAACTGTAATCTGTCTTTATTTTTCGTGTTTGTGTGTGTGTGTGTTTTTTATCAAAGTTTGTGTGTTTTTTTTGCAATGAAACTTGGAACTTTTTCACTGTGCAGTTTTGGGAAAGAAGAGAGGAAGGTCGGGGGGTAGAGCAGGAAGAGGATATTCGGGCGAAAGTGATCGTTCGACACGAGTTTGGAAGAAAAGAACGAATGGAGAGAAAAAATGAATAATCGGTCGGTTTTCTTTTCCAGCGATTCGACGATTTTTCGGACGAAATCTGGAAAGCGACTTGCGATGTTGTTTCTTTTCTTTTCTTTTTCTTTTCTTTGTGTTTTTTTTCGTTTTTTTTGGAATTTGGCATGTACGAAGACGATTAGAAGAGTCCTTTCTTCTTGTTCTTTTTGTCCTTGCCATCAACAGCCCTGAAAGGAAAAAGGTGGCGTAAAACTTCGTCGGTCAAATATCACCTCGAGACTTCACCCTAACGTGGCTTTCTCTTCGTTTTTTCTTTTTTCTTATTTTGTATTTTTTCCCCTATTTATCGATTACGTCGATTCGTCGATCGAAATCTTAAATCACGAATCGTGCGATTAAGCTACGAAGCGTAAAAGCTATGGAAATGTATGTAAGGTTGATTTTGTCTCGTCGACGCGATTTTTAATTTTTGTGCTTTTTCTTTTTGTTTTAATTTTTTTCAATCGACACGAATTGGCAATTATTCGAAATTTTACCCGTCGAGGATTTTTATCACATCGAGTCTCTCACGTCGAAAAGCTGGGTTCGATGGAAATCGAGAAAAACGTTGTGACATTAAAATTATTTTGAGCAAAAAATTATTTTGTAAATAAAAAAAATTTCAAAGTTACGACAAATTTTATTTACTCACGGAAAAAATGTGAGATTAATTGGATTTTGCTGAAGAATTTTTGATAATTTTGCCGTGGCTGGGGTTGAAAAAAGAATGGAAAATAAAAATTTTTGTAAAAATTCAAAAAACAAAAAATGTTCAGCGAGATTGATTTTTCCTTTTTACGTTGTCAAATTCGTCGTATAAAATTCCCATCGACTCCAACTTCGATGACGAGTAACATAGGTAATCCTTACAATTATTGCACAACGATATCCGACCATGCCAACATAGCAAATTCGACGATTATAGACATGCCGCAGATTAGATTGAGAGAAAAAAAAAATAAAAAAATAAATCCGACGTCAAGAATATCAAACACCGCATGCCTGCTGTCAAGAATATTATTATTGATTAATTAATAACCGATTTATCGTGACTCGTGAATTGGGCAACCAAAAAAAGAATCGAAATAAACATCGAGTCTCGTTAAAATTTTTAGAAAAATCTTGAAAAAAAAATTCTGTTTTTCTTTCTTAAAGAATGAATTTTTATTATTTATAAGCCCTCGAATATCGACTTTATTCACCCGACGCGAAGAGAAACCACTTATACATTCGTCATTCTCCTTCGAATTTGCAAAACGACAAAAGCTCGATCGAATAATAACGAAGAATAAAATTGTTTTTTCTTTTTTTCATGAATTTTTATTATTATTTTTGTTTAATTGTCGCATCTTTCCCTTCGTACACGATGAAATAATTTGTCTCGTTGGTGAGTCGCAAGCAAAAAAAAAAGGAAAAAAAATCGAAAATACGAACAGCAATGAGTAAAATGACAACGAACGAGCGAGAATTTCTTTTAATTTTTTTTTTTCGAAATTCATGAAAAAGCTGCATTCTCGAACGATCTTCGCCCGCGACAACTTCTCGATCATTGCTCCAAGATCGAAGATTTGGTTAGTAAAAAATGTTGATTTCATGATATAAAGCATTAAGTTTATTCGCAAAACAGAAACAAAAAAAAGAAACGAAAAAAAAAATAATAATGTCAAAAAGAAAAAAATGAAAATTGACAATAATCTACAATCGATTCGTGAATTAATTAGTATTATTAAGAAGATGATATCCTCTGTCAAGCTGTCCGGCGAGATTATTTTTTCGTTCGTTCTCGAAATCGTCGAGCAAAGAAAAAAAAATAATTTTTTTTCTTCAATTTTCTATTTTCCTCCTCTTGCTCGAAAATTCGATCTCGACAGCTTGCACAGAGTTTACAATGGAGTGCTGTTATTCTACAAAACGTTCTTGTAAATATTCTACGAATTTTCACTCTTTATTCTTATTTTGTCTTTTTTTGTAAATTATTCTTCCGTCCATTTATTTTTTGTTCGTTCGTTCTTTCAGTCGCGCACTTTCGGAGTTTCGGGTCGTGTTGCGAAGCACAAATGCGATTAAAAAGAAAAAAAGAAGAAAAAGAAAAAAAACGAACAAACAAAACTACAGCTATCATCTCATAGACACGCTTCTCGTATTCATTTTGTTTTTATTTTTAATCTTAATGACGTTTAAGCGCCCTTTTCCTTTTTCTTACTTTTTTTTCGATATAACAAAATGCCAAAAATATGGCTCGGAAAATTCGGCCATTGACTATTATTATTATTATTATTATTTATTTTTCTTTGTTCCTTTTTTTAGGGGTTGGGGGAGGAAGTTGGGAACTTTCGTTAAACAATTCTTCTACACAGTCGGGCGTTTCGAGATTTCTAACAAGTATGACGATAAAAGGACGATTGCTTTCGATTGCTGTGTCAGTGGGTTTGAAAATTCGAAAAAACGACAACAACAAAAAATAAATAAACAGAAAATAACGTGAAAAATACAATCGAGAAAAAAAAACGAAAAGTACGTTCGAATAATTCGCCTAAATATAAAATTTTTTAAACCGAGGGACAGAGAGAGAGCGAGATAAAAGTTTGATTTTGTTTTTCCACAATCAATATTAATTAATGAAAAACACCACGGTCACAGCAATGGCTCGTAGCTTACAGTCCTGTTGTGTTTTTATTTTTATTTTTTTGTTTTGTTTTCTTTCTTCATAAAAAAACCTGACAATTATATAATAATAATAAAAAAGAAAAAAAAGGAAAAAAAAAGAAAGAAAGAGAGAAAGAGAGAAAACGTATTAAGGATGCTCGGGATGTTGAATAACAAGCTGTATCTGTGTGGGGTTGTCTTGAGGTGATTTGAAACTGGTGTGACGGCGTAGAAGACTTCCTAATCCTCGTGAACCCCTCAATGTACCCCCTCCACCGGCTGAACCCTCGGACGACACGGAGCCCGTCCTAAATTTGAATGGACACCGGCGTTTTCGTATACAACAGCAACATGTAAGCGCAGCAAGCGTTTCACAATACTAAACTAGCTTTTTGTATTAAAAAAACACAACAAAAAAAACAAAGGAAGAAAGAGAGAAAGAAAGAAAAACACTCGCACACTCCCAAAAGGCAATATTTACAAATTTTGTGAGCTATCTTTGTTTTTTTTTTTAAATTTTTTACTTTTTTTTTGGGAACGCGAATTATCCATGTTATCCTCGTGGCAAAAATATCCAACTTTTTCGAAAATGGCGATGGTAAGAAAATTTGTTAGAATCGTTAGTTTGAAAATAATATTAGAATATTTCACGCAGAAGTTAGAAATAACACTCTGAGATCGTGAAAAACCTCGATCGACGTTTATTTTTGTGTTTTGAATTTTTTTGGGTTTTTTTGCGAATTGATTTTGATGTTTTGAGGGAATGCCAATTGAGAGATACGAAGAGCACGTGGCTGGAGGAAGCTCGAGAGGTGGCGCCGCCGTCGGCGAGAATTGGAACTAACAATAAGCCACGCTGAGAGCACAGTGGCGATCGATGTGATTCATGCGATAATATTTTTTAAATTCTTTCCTCGTTACGAACGACACGACGGTGTATGCTATTATTTATATACAAATATAAATTTCTATATTTTGATTTTTAAGCCATTCTAAGCGTTTTATCATTGCCAAAAAAATTGTTTCCATCGCCAAGTTGCAGTTTCGGATAAAAAGCTGTGCGATTCTACGTCCCATTGGATTTCTCGCTTTCAAAGTTTCATAAATTTTTCGTCACGAGGTCAAAAAAGAAAAAAATATATAAACATCGAGTTTAGAGTGATTTCTTGCGTCCACGTTTATCTTAGAAACATCAAAAGTAGAAAAAACGTATATGTACACATGTACTTTATAATATATATACACGTATTATCTATTCTGTCGCGTAACTTGCCTTTTATACAATCTGAAAAAACTGCTGCATGCATTAAAAATTAAAAAAAGAGTTGAAATTAAAGATCAGATTCTAAATGGGAATACGATAAATCGAGGAAAAGAAAATATTATGGATTTTTCAATGTTTCGAACGAATTTTGGATTTTGTAATTGTAATTGAGAGAATATTTAATAATTTTCTATCGGGAGGTGGTTTGTATAATTATTTTCTCTCATGATTTTTCACCGAAACAATTAATAATTATTTTTTGTATTTTTTTTTATTTACTGCTTGCGTGCGATTCACGATCATCGTCCCAGCACCCGTTCGAAAAACCTTAATTACTCACAACTCTATCCCCACGCATCGACAAAAAATGTAGGCGTTTAGCCGTATGAAGGAATTTACAGAGAAAAAAAACGTTAACTCAGTTTACCGAGGAGATTCCTTTGGGTAATTATCCCGAGCAGAAAACTGTTGGTTTTTATTTTTTTTACGAATTGCTAATTACTGAAAGATCGAAGGGAAATTAATAATGAATTATTTCTTTCTTATCAATCGAGTTTGGAAGATTAATTTAGAGTTTTCTGTCACGGTTTATTTACGAAACTACCTTCTAACCCAGAGATTCTCTCCTCGATTCAATTTCCCATAAACCCAACGACGATTTCGAAATTTATATCACATTCCATTTAAAATTTACGATGAAGAAGCGGGTCGAGTGTAAAACAAGAGAAAAAAAAGCCTTTTTACGACACAAACGACAGAACGATTATGTTTGTTTTTACACAATCACGAGAGGCACGGATAAAAATAAGATGACGTTTATGATGCGAATTGTAAATTGATGGAAAACAAAAAATCACGACTTACTCTTTCGAATTTGCTTCCAGACTTCTTCTGCGCAATTCTTCAATACTGTGACCGGTTTGTTGCTCCCAAACGGATTTTTCAGCCTCGAAAGCTCGTCTCTTTTCCTCCAACTCTCGCACGTGCTGCTCCAACGAACGACGCATTTGTTCGTGCCTTCGTTGCAACTGAATTTTTTTCAAAAACACAAAATTACAAACGTTTCAATTTTATTTTCTCGTAGGATAAAAAATTCTCGTCAAATATCTCGAGAATTAATTTTTTTTAAAAGCAACTCTCTATTAAAACATCGAGGATTTATCGTCAAGGGGTAAATCGTAGAAACAATTTGAACACGAAGCTAGTTCAATGTTTTTATTAATCGCAAAAGAGATTAAAAGAAAAAAAATGGAAATAAAACTCACATCAGCTTCAGAGTCCTTGAGCTTTTGTTTCTTCTCCCGTACTTTCATCTCGAATACTTGCTCCATTTCCATCTCCATCTTCTTCATCTTGTTGTCATGTTCGCGTTTCTCTTCCTCCAATTGAGCGAGAGGATTCCTGAAAGAGAAACGTCACGAGATTAAATTCGTCGGACGTTCGACTTATTAATTGCGAGATAATCAAATACTACGAACGACTAAGTTGTACCGAAACGAGAAAAAAACAATGACACGGTTCGAACACTACGAGCCCGGAGAGCGTTACGAAGATCGCAAAATATTTACTTTACAATGATTTTTGTAATTTACTTATTTTTCAGTGATTCTTTGCGTTACCGTTGACACCATTGAATAACAGCTAAGCGACAGGCAAACTTGCAGCGTTTTTATGCGTCAAATAAGAAGAATGAAAAAAAAAATGAAAGAAAAAGAAAGAAAACTAAACTGGTTGAAGAGTCGTGGTCGAAAGTCGAGGAGAATAGAGCGATGCAGACCAGTCAAATTTGGAAAAAGTTTGATTCGATCGAGAGAGTAAAAAAATTCATCAAATCCTGTAAATTTTCGTACACATTTTTTTTCTTTCGCTGAATTAATTCCCTCGTTCTCTTCGTTAAGTTTTATCGGTTGTAATGTTTGAATATTATAATAAATTGAATTAATTTTTCATACGTCTCGCGTTGATTATTTCCCTCTTGCATTTTCTCGAATACAGTTGGGTATTAATTTCATTCGTTTCGTGATCGAATTGTTTCTATTTTAATCGTTCACCCAACTTCTCTGCATCGCTCGGTTTTGTGTGTCTCGCACACGATAATTCTAGAGAACTCATCGATCGCGATACTGTCCGAGCCCTCGCGCTTAAAGTAACCCTATGAAAAATTCGTAACACAATTGGAGCCTAAAATTTGCGGAAAAATTCGTTATTTTTTCTTGCAATTCGGGTCAAATTTTTCGAAATTTATAAAACGACTTTCGATTCTCCGAGTCGTACGCGTCGATGCAATTTTCCAAAGAGCCACCTACGCGTCTGGATCGCGAAAAAAAAAGAAGAAAATTTAGAGCAAAATAAAACAAAAACTAGAAACTAAAATGCAGATAGAAAAGTTTCATAAGACTTGTGCACACAAAACAAGTAGTAAATAACAACAAAGTATCGGCAAAACCCTCGTTAAAACGGACTTACCACACTGTCATGAAACTGTTCATCACTCCTGGAGGGCACAAACTAGCCAATGGAGAAATTTACCATTAAAATTTCATTACCGAGAGGGAGAACAACGAGACGACGAATCTAAAGAGATATATTTTTTGATTTCTGATCGTTACTAAAGTCCGAAAAGTCGTTAGGACGAGCGTGAGTTTGTGATCAAGCCCGTTCTAACGATTATATCGATTCGTTCCTGAGTCTCGATCTTTGGGAAAGAAATTCTCCAATTTCACGCAATTCGTCAAATTCTAGATCGACGATTTATGGGACTACGATAAGTATTTTCCATCTCTATTTTTCTCACTATTACTTTCTTTTTTCTTTACGTTTTTCTTCATTAGTTTGCATGCACAAGCTTTTTTTCTCTGCACTGATACTTAAAAAATATATTTTTCTATAATTAAAAGTAACGAAAAATGAATAAAACGGAATAGAAGAAGCTTTCTACGAACGCTTCTCAGGACGTCAGCTCTTATCTACCTTCTTTTTAATTCTACGTGACTTTAAACAAAAAAAATCTTTCTTTTTTGCTATTTTATCGCGCAATAGACTTAAAAATATCGTAGCTTTCCGCTTGGTTTTGCAAACCGCTCGAATACTTAAAATTGTGCTCGACCATCGTGTGACTTACTTGTTCGAAATCCTCGTCGGTTTGCCGTCGACCCCAAGACCGGCCAACCTGCGACAACGGAAATTCTCGTAGTGAACGTTATTTGTTACGTCCTTGAGATCCTGAAGATGCGTTCTTATCACCATATTTCTCAGTGCTATGAAGTCGCAGTGTTCAAGATTTTCGACTGTGAAAGAATTGAAACACGTGTCAGCACGAATATGAAAGAAAAAAAAAATCTTTAGAAAATAAAGAATAATCAACGTTTCTACCTTCGGCAATTCCCCACGGATATTTTCTGCCTCGTACTTTCTTCCCGTCGTGTTCGACAACCGTATTTGCACCGACCACGGCGAATGGCACTCTGTCCCTGAGAACTTTGTGTAATTTACTCTCCTCCTCCTCCTCGATCTCCGGAAATTCGTAAATTTTTATTTTGTGCTGAGCTATTTCGTTCAATATCTGAAAAATTCGTATTCAACACGACGAAACGTACGTTAGAATGTTTTTGGATAAAAAACTACGTGGGTAGATATTTGTTTCTTTGGACGATGCGAGAAGAGAATTTACGTCGATTCGCGACGAAGAGTTAAATATCAGGGATCTCTTGGAAACTCGAGCCGACTCGTATTTCACGAAGGTAGACGAGGAACGAGACTCACTTGTTTCTTGAAGTGGGAACACTCGTCGGGTGTCATCGTGTCGGCTTTGGCGATCACCGGTATGATGTTTACTTTGTCGTGAAGACGTTGCATAAACTCGACGTCGAGTGGCTTCAAACCGTGTCCCGATGGAGCGACGAAGTACAGACAACAGTGTACCCGACTGTCCGGTATTTGTCGTCTCATTACACGCGACTCAGCATTCAGGAACTCCTCGTACTTGGATTCTATGTACTCGATGACTGGGACCCAACTGTAAATTCGAAGAAAAGAATTAACGTCGCGAATTTTCATACGTTTAATTCAATATCGATTATTTGATTTTTTTTTCTTTTTTAAATACCAATTGCTGTTGTCGACTGCGTCTCCGAATCCTGGTGTATCGACGACGGTTAGTGTAAGATTAACGCCGTTTTCTTTAAGTAATACTTTGCTCGTTTCGACCGCAACTGTTTTTTTAACGCGTAGACTAGGTCCGGGATATTCGGAGCTGTATATATCCGCGAGGAACATCGAGTTTATAAGCGTTGATTTTCCAAGGCCGGATTCGCCTGTAAAAAAAAAGAATTTTATTCTATTTTTCCGTGTATCTCGGTTCGATTAATTTTTACTTATTACGAATAATGAGTTTTGTGTAAGAAATTTTGTAATAAGATTTCGGGCTTCGTCGTTAATGCACGAGAACCTCCGTTACGAAAGAAGGGAGGGACAGAAAATCTTCTTCGAACAGCTTTAATTCTATTTTTCCGTGTATCTCGGTTCGATTAATTTTTAATAATTACGAATAATGAGTTTTGTGTAAGAAATTTTGTAATAAGATTTCGGGCCTCGTCGTTAATGCACGAGAACCTCCGTTACGAAAGGAGGGAGGGACAGAAAATCTTCTTCGAACAGCTTTAATTCTATTTTTCCGTGTATCTCGGTTCGATTAATTTTTAATAATTACGAATAATGAGTTTTGTGTAAGAAATTTTGTAATAAGATTTCGGGCCTCGTCGTTAATGCATGAGAACCTCCGTTACGAAAGGAGGGAGGGACAGAAAATCTTCTTCGAACAGCTTTAATTCTATTTTTCCGTGTATCTCGGTTTGATTAATTTTTACTTATTACGAATAATGAATTTTGTGTAAGAAATTTTGTAATAAGATTTCGGGCCTCGTCGTTAATGCATGAGAACCTCCGTTACGAAAGAAGGGAGGGACAGAAAATCTTCTCCGAACAGCTGGTAAAGCTAAAGTTGCACATGTTTGGCAGATGAGGGTGAGAGAGAGAGAGAGCCAGAGTCAATATCCTCGCAGGAATCGGGATACCGCTGGTATTTCATTACCATCCGTTATTCTCCACACAGAGTTGCAACTTATCATTCTTTAAACTCGAATCATTACGACAAAAATTCGTCCAATTTAATTTTAAAGTATTTTTTACTTTTATCAGAATAATTACTCCAACAACGTTAGATTAAAATAAATATCTGTCCATCGGAGAGGCTGGAATGATAATTAACATATTTTCAAGGCAGGACGACACTGCGACGGCAAGAAAATGAATGTTTTTTTTTCGTCGTTCTTTCTTAAACGAATAAATTATTTTAGTCTCACCAACGACCATGAGGGTAAAATCGAAACCCTTCTTCACAGCCTTGCGATAGACCTGATTCGGCAAATTAGCAAAACCGACGTAACCATCGAGCTCTTTAGGTTTCGTAGGTGGCGCTGGTCGTGGATGTATGTGAAGACTGGATTCCTTGTTGTTGCCACTGCTGGCATTACTATTGACATTTTCGTTGCGAGATGATTCGCGCCGGTTGCTGTCCTCGGACGCGTCCGTTTGATTTACATTGACGGTCGTAGGTGGCAAACGAAGTTTAACCGGCGCCGTAGGTGGCGCCGTTGACGGTGGAACGGACGTAGTTGTCATGGCACTCGTAGGTGGCTGAGGTGGCGGAACGGACGGTACCGAGGGCGACGCGTTTGTTAAACCACCGTCACCTTTAAAAAACAACTCCCTCTTCGTTTGTATCTGTAATAATAAATAATTAAATTACATAAATAACGATTACGAGATGTAATAAATTTAATTTATTTAAAACTTAAATGATAACGATCCTCGTAATTCCATTGGGAAAATATTGTATTAAAAAAAAAACGTTTATATATTAATATTAATTAATAAATTAGCGTGTAGATCTAACGTGGCTCAAAGTTTGATATTTAAGCTTTGTTTTAAGTTTGAATTTTTATGATGAAGATTTATTATTCGATGTTAATTGTTTTTTTTAAAATATATTAAGGGGTTACTGTATTGTTTCATCGTTGTACGAATTTCGCCAAGATCCGTTTTTCTCTTAACGTTGTCGGAGAACTTTGCCTCCGTTGAATAAAAAAAAAGGACGGGACGGTCTTCGAGAACGAAAACCGGTCTCTCGTTGTGCGGTAGGTATACCAGTGACGTACGGAATGATACTCGGTGGGAAAGATTCATCTCTCGTCCCAGTGAGATTCGAGCCAAGATCTTTCATCGAAACGCGAGAGAAAACGATCAATGGCAAACTTTTATCTCGATACACGTGTGGATTAAATTTATCGACATATTTATATCAATTTGATTTTTTATTATTTTAGAAAAAATATTTAAAAAAAACAAAACTCTGTTTATTGATTGTCGATCGATCTTTGCACAAAAATTTCAATTTGATAAATTTATATTTCTTTTGGATTTTGTAATTTAGGAAAATATTTAATTATGAGAAATAATTGATCAAAGGCGAGATTTCACTCTAGTCTCGTCTTCAGACGGAGATAGGAAGAGGAGAATTATTTTCGCATAGAAATCTGTCGTGTCTATCTCTGCGAGTAACATAATGGTTCGTAAAATCGTTACGGAAGTGCTGATGGCTAATCAAAGCCAATCTCAGAAACTCGATTGTACGATGATTGTTCACGTCCGTGCAAGGCTTTATATAGCTCGACGTGCAAAATGCAACGGCACGTATATTTATACCAGAGCCTTAGAAGAAAAATTTAAATATAACAAAATTAACGATTTTATTGCAAACTAACGGAATTTTTTTGTAAAAAGAAAAAAAAGTATTTTAAATTCGTCGTTGGAAAAATTAAAAATAAACCGTTTTTTTGGTTCAAATTATGTTCAATTTGTTTCAATTTTTAACTGCAAAATCTTAATCTAAAAGGAAATAAATAAATAAAACTTTATATCGTACGTGAAAAAGTAGAAGCGATAAGATGAGAGAGAATGAAAGAAAAAAGACAAGGGAACGACTTTCGGATAAAAAAGAAAGGTCGACAGTTTCACCAGCGAAATCGATCTGAACGAAGAGCTCGAGATGCGAAGTAGCTTCGGCCGCTATAGAGAGCGTTTGCCAAAGTACTTTTTTTTTTTTCAAAGACTCGAGTGTATCCTCTTTCGCTCTCTCGCTCACGGGTCTCCCCCGAGGTGTGTCCCCCGATAAAATTTCTGCCGCTTGCTAAAACGATCAAATTTCAAATTGACCGTATGGGACGAATAACAATTTTCTCGCAATTTATAATTTTTTAAAATAATTAATCAAAATTTATTGAAATCGATGACATTTATTTTTCTAAAATTATATCGATTCTTTTTTTTTATCATCGATTAACGTAACCGGGTTACGTTTTATATTTAAATAACACTTTATAACCAACCGGTGAAATTTAAAAAAAATTTCAACTGTGACTCATTCGACGTTGCGATAAATTTGCATGAAATCTTCGATTGAATCGCATAACGTTCGTCCCTCATGAATAATTAATACAGATTAGTCTGCCGAATTAATTATTCAATAAAAATCAGATCGAATCAAATATCGCCAAACGATAAAATTGTGTATAAAATAATTTCAATCAAAATGATTTTATTTTAATGAAAATTAATTTCATTAAATATTATTTATTATATTTGGATTAAAAAAAAATTATGTTATATAAATCAATAATTAATCATAAATAATTAATCCAGCAGTAAACAACTGAATTTATTTTTTTCTATTATCGTGTGTAGTCATATATGAACCTACTTGTCGGAAATTAAGTCGAGAATCGATAGTCGACTTACTACCCGAGTCGCACGAACATAAAATACATGCATGCATGGAAAACGACACCAGCACTACCACGAACAGTTCTTTAGTGCGTTGCAACCGCTATAAAAGAGCGCTATACCATATATAGGGAATGACGTGTCGTTCCCTATCTTAAAACCGCGTCGGATTCGCCATGCATTTTTCAGAGATATATCTCGTTGAATATAATGAAAATGGAACACACCGAGCTATACCGACAACGCCGCCACTTTACTATTACCAACGTCTCGTGCATTCCAGACCATTGAATCGACTCGTCAAGCTCGTCCATGCGTGTTCCATTACGTGCGAGAAAATTTATCGTCAAGGTGGCAAAACCAAAAAAATTGTCTCGAGATAAAAAATATGAATTATTTTATTCAAAGAAAAATGTATCCTTTTTTTCGGGAAATAAAATAATTAATTTTTTAATGAAGGAAATTGATTTTAAAAAAATATTTATTGATGAGATTTTTTTGTTGGTGAAAAAAGAAATTTGACGTTCGACTGTTCGGTGTAACGGGATAGAATATTTTTTGAAAAGCGAGAAGCTACGTCGGGTGAATCGTGGAGTAAGGCGTGCGAGGTTCCTGCATGGTACTTCTCTCCCTGACTACTTTGAACGCTCTCGTTACATAAATTACCATCGTTGATCTTCTACCTCAGTCCACTTTTCGCAATCCATCTCTCGTGCTACTTTTTTCCTCTTCATTTTTTTTTTTAGTAGGAAAATGTCGCGAGTCACGGGTAACTCGAAATTAAACGAGCGACAATGCTGAGAGATCGAATAAAAGATTTTTTTTTATCGAATATAAAATGTTTTTTTTGGCTAAAATAAATACGATTTTTTTGTACGAAATTAACAGTCCTAAGATTATTCGAGTCAAACACGTGCCGTATGACAGCGAAAATTTAATTTTCATTTCCTATTTCACGTTGAAATTTAAAAAAACGTTATTTTTCCAATAAAACTTGCCCTTTGGAAAAAAACGAATTATCTTGCACAAATCCCATAGATCGTAATTAAATATCGTACGCCACAATCAAAAGTATCATAAAACGATTGAAAAAAAATGTTTTAACACTTAAAATTTTTACTTAGCAATTGTTCAAAAAAAAATTCTTTTCTTTTTATGTGAAATATCGTGTAATTAGAAATATCGTTAATACACGAGGACGATAAATTTGATTATTGTTCGTAGGAAATGTCGTGATTAATGTTACAGCGTTATCAAACATTGGAATCATCTTCACGGTCGATACGAGCCGAATCGTGAAGGGTAGGAAGGAGAGGGCATTGTCGAAGTGAAGGGACATTGTGATTCGCCCTTGCATGTAAGCAGATCACTAGGCAACTCTCCCCCGATATAGCCCGAGCACATTGGTGAGCAGGGGACCCTGTAACCTTATTCGCGAGTATTTCGCGGAGGGTTCGCTAGTGGTCCTGCTTCTCCGAGTGGTCGATCCCCTCCGGTATAAAAGGAAGGGAGAGTTCCTCTCTCTCTCTCTCTCTCTCTCTCTCTCTCTCTCTCTCTCTCTCTCTCTCTCTCTCAGTATCTAAGTATCTATATTTCTTGCATTGCCCCAGGGGCACAAGTGCACCGCACTGGAGTTAGCACACGACAAAGAGAGTTGGAATTCTCATGGAGAATCGTCATTCGTCAAATTCGCACAGTCGACAAAAAAGTAAAAAGGAAAAAGTGACTTTTATTGTGTTCTTTCAGGGACAAACTCGACGATAAAAAAGAAAATGGGTTATTCTCGATGGAGCCGAGTCGTACTTGGAGTCGACATACTTTTTCCCGAGGACATTGTAATTAAAATATTTGCAATATTTTGTGCTACCTGTTTGGTATTGCGTATTAAAAATTTACTTTAGGGTAGTTTGTACTTAGTAGTCTGGATTTTAAACTTAGTACCTGATAATGTTGTATCTTTTACTGGATCCGTTGGACCCGGAATTCGGTATTTGGTAATTTGTACTTAGTACTTGATATTTCGTTGACTAAGTACTTGGTACTTGAGATTTTGTTTACTCAATACTTAGTACTTGATACTTTTTTTTACATAGTACTTGGTATTTTGTTTACTTTTTACTTAGTACTTGGTATTTTGTTAACTAAGTACTTAGTACTTGGTATTTGGTTAACTACGTACTTGGTATTTGGTTAACTAAGTACTTAGTACTTAATATTTCGTTAACTAAATACTTAGTACTTCGTATTTTGTTAACTAAGACATAATACATCGTATATCGTTAACTAAGTACTTAGTACTAGGTACTTTGCTAACTAAGTACTTAGTACTCGATATTTTGTTTACTTTTGTACTTAATACTCGATACTTTGTACAAAGTACTTGGTACTCTGGTCTGAGTACTCGATACATTTTTACTCAATACTCGATTGTTTCCACTTAGTACCACGTACTTGGTTGTAATCGTATAACAATATCGATCACTCGTATCGACTGTAGTGAATATTTCAAATAATTATATATTTGTTTATTTAAGGCGTCGTCACTCTCGCGCAAAATCGTAACGAAGTAAAACTTATTTATTTCGCATTTCTATCCATCGGCGGGAATTCCCAACTTGACCAAATTGAGACTAATCGACGTTACGTAATTACGATAGATATACGAGGGAGGGGGTGGGGGTGGGGGCTATAATTACAGAGATAAATCGTTGCCTGGCACGCAATGAATCTGCATTGAGAGTCCCCATTGTTCTCTCCCGCATGATTTATCTCACGACGAACTCGACTATTACTCGATCGGGTCTGTACGAATTTTCGTCCAAGATACCACGAGAGAAAGATCATCCCCCTCGAAAAAGCACGAAAATATTGAACTAATCCCAAAGAATGAAAAAAAAAATTCGAGGGTGCCAAAAATTTGTCAATACGTGCTCGAAGCGCAAGCACGGGGTGAAATGAAGTGCGGTTGAATCGAGGGTGCTGATATTCAGTGCAGTGTCGGTGGTGGACGAAAAAAAAAGAAAAAAAGAAAAAAATAGAGAGAAAATGTTAGCAGTGGAACACTCGCCCCGTTTTCGTGAAAGGGGTGCTTTGTTGCAGAGTTTGAGCTTTCCACCCTTTATCCTCGCTTTCGTTCCTTGCTTCGCCCTCTCTTTCTCTCTGTCTCACTTTCTTTCACTCCATCTCCCTTTCTCTCTCCTTCTGCCAGGCAGAACCCTCGACAGATTTTACAGAGAGAGAGAGAGAGAGAGAACGAGAAAGAAAGAGGGAGACAGAAAGAGAGAGAGAGCCAGGCGTGCATTTATCCGTCTTAATGCTATGGGCGAGAACGTTTATTCAGCGGTGTGGGCCTCTGGGTGTTCTGGTTTTATATCACCAGGCGCACATAGCTGTCGGTATTCATAATGAGTAAGCCTCCCTCCCTCGATGCATGTGTGTGTGTGTGCATTCGTGCGAGTATTCGTATTTTTAGAACATTTTTTTTTAGGGAAGCTGATGAAAACGTCGCCCCGGGATGGAACCATCGTGTTATTCTACACGGGCCAAGCCCTTAAGCCACATTCAGATTTTCGAAAAATCTTTAACTCGAAGGGAACCTTCTTCTTTTTCCTTTATTTGGGCGTTTTTCGAAGAAATTTCTTTTCTAATTAAGAATTCTCGAAAATTAAAAATTAAAAGTTTCGCGAAAATTTTGTTTTTAATTGTTTTAGGGCCGGGGGTCGAGTCGAAATGTGATTATGAACGTAAATGCACGTGGTCTGGGAAGAAAATAAGGTCGATATTAATTTCGAAACTTAAATTCGATTTGATTTAATTTCGAATTTAGGCTCGAATTAAGATCTAACTTAGATTCGACCTCGAGTTTTTATTTTTCTTCAAATTAGACTCGAACTACGGTTCAAGGTCAAATTTAGCTTTAAATTAAATTAAATACTAAATTTAAATTTAAGCTCGTACCAAGTTCGAAGCTAGGTCCAAACTAAGATCGAATTAAACTTCAAACCAGAGTCCGAACTAAGTACGAATGTTAATTTCAACGATAAGTTTTAAAGTAAACTCAGAATTTAGGTTCAAATTTTCGCATCCTTCTACCTTAATTACGAACTCGAGTCATATTTCCCATCTAAACTCGAAATTACTCGAGCCATTTGAAATTTAAGCTCGAAATTAAATTCCCCCGAATGACCTTGGTTCTCGTCTCAAGGACACCTCTCCGTTTATCCACCATTACGTCCGTTAATTTCTTACCGTGTTGGGATCACCGCCGTTGGCTTTTTCGCCGTCGAGTATTCTCTGTCGAAGGGCGAGTCTGTCGAGGCTCGCGAGCCTGTAACTACCACCACTTTCGCGCTCCCTGCTGAGCCTTTCGGCAGTCCCGTTGGAGCCAGCGTTGAAGCTCGACGTATATTTTGGCAATGTCGGAGGTGGCGCCTGTCTAGGCTTATCGCGATTACCACCAACGGCATTTGTACCGCTGTATAGAAAGGACGAATTCGTCGGTACGGTCGAGTTGCCGCGAATGCCACCAGTCGACGCTGACATCGTAGCGGACGAAGAGGTCGTCATTGTCGTCGACGACGACAAATTTCCTATCATACTCGTGGATTTTATTCCATTGGCGTGGGGCGCGGTGCCATTATGATTTTCCGTCGACGACATTCTTGTTTATATCCGTATTTCACCTTTTTCGTTTGATTTTATACGAAAAAAACAAAATTTTTTGTTCGCTCGGTCGGTAAATTATATAGTCCGGCGGTAAGGTTTGCTTCAGGGGCTGGGAATGGCAATAGGGTGGTTTGTTTACTATTTTTGTCCACTTATTTGTCTTCTAGGGCGATTTTTCTTGGAGATATTTTTGTTTGGTTGCTCCGTCGGTAATGTAGATACGAGTTATCTTCTAATTTACGATAGGAGAATCTTCCCAGGCCTTGTAGTCGTTGTTGTCCTTTTTTTAGGCTCTTGATAAATTCGTCTTCGAATCCTCGTTCGACCTCTTCGACTCTGTTAACGACGCTTGGACCACTCGGCTTGGCCTCGCTATGAATGAGGCCCCTTTCGCTGCGATTTCAAAGCACAAACATCATTGAAGTGACTCCAGTCCGTGGGTCATTATGAAGGAGATTCTTTCAGCCTACGGAGCTATCGCGATCGAGACAACGATGGTGGGAACGGGGTGTGGTAATCGTTTTGTGAATAATATGATGCTTTTATGTGTATTTTATTTTGTGGGGAATTCATCCAAGTGTCGGTATAGCTTCTGGAGTCTCTTGCGAATTTCTAATCCTAATTGAAATTTTTAAGACGATTGAATTTATATTGAAAATTCCTATTTTTTAAAAATTATCTCTTGATGACTGGGATTAAAAAAAAATATTACAATTGTCGAATTGTTATTGCGATTTTTGGAATATTAAAGCGATGAAACGATATCGAAGGGACCGTGACCGGCCCAGCAGAAGTCGAGTATTGTCGAGGGAGAGGTTGAACGACCCAGAGCAATAAATAACTTTTTGAAAGCAAGTTTTGGCAACGACGCCTGGTGCGAGGAGAGTTTAGCTGGCCTGGTGGTGACTGGACTCGGTTCTATGCTGGCCAATCGCCTCGGCCAAGTTCCGATTATACTCTTGAACTTCGTGAAAGCCGAATGCACGTGGCGGTTCGCGAGAGGCAATAACCCGGGGATATATAAGCTCGAGGCTCGAACGAGAAGAGAAACTAAAAGGGCGGCCATCGAGTTACCGAGAATTTAGCGATATTAATCGATGCATTGGAAATCTAAAGGACTATCGTAGGAACCTTGAATATTCATTTAATATTTCGACCTGGATCGATTGTAAGACAGATTCGTTGGAGATTTTGTTATTATTTACAATTTTTGTAATTTTTTGTAAACGATGATGGAAAAATAAATGTTTGGGGTATTTTTTCTTGCCAGACACGTGATTACAGATAGGTCATGGATTCTTGCCATTCTTGAGAATTCGAGAGCGTTTTTATTCCCTTCGAAAACAAATTTTTAAAAGCGCAATCAATTGTCAAACTTTCGAGGTGGACTCGATCCGCCATGATGGATATTGCGTACTTCGTTAAAATGATTTTATTGTAACTTCTATACCCAATTCCCAGGGTCTTTCGCTACGTTTACAAGTTTGTGCCACTTTGATAAATGTCTCCAAAAAAAATCTGTACAATTCTTGAGAAAACTGAGCGATAATTTGTCGAGAAAAATTCGAGGTGGTAGGGAGAAATCAGCGGCCATATTGTAGTCATGGGCAAAATGGCTTCATTCGAATTCGAGCCTGAGTCGGTCACGTGCTTTCGTCGCTTTTTCATCTTCTAACCTAACTTCAATGAAAACATCAAAATAAAACCATTTTATAACATTACCCACTTTGAATTTTGTATAAAAATAAAATAATTTTTTCTTTTCTCCCAACAAGATTCCTCAAAATAAAAAAGCCTCCACATTTTTATAATTACAACAATTACTAAAAAAAAATATTTTTTATTCCATGACAAATTCAGTATTTCCCCCCGGATTTTAGATTAAAAATCAAAATAATCGAAAATCAAATCGATATTGTTCCCAGACCGGAAATGCTTCGTCGTAAAAAAACAACTTATCTCGCGATCGATCAAGGATGAAAATAAAACGAGTCAAATCGATAAATCATTATTATCGACTCTACTTCGTTCCAACGTTCAAAATCGAGCGTTCGACACCGAGCCGATAAAAAGAAAATATCTCCATGTTCCTTTTAACTATATCGACAAAAGTCCAAGTCTACGACATAAGCGATACACTCTGGACGCTTAAGAAGAAAAGAAAACAGCACACCAAAGGCATTCTCGCGAAAGATCGAAACTCAAGGTTTTTCAAGGGTTTCTCTCCGCTATCGGAGAGTTACGAAGCGAGTAAAAATGTTTCCACCAGCGTTGCCATCGTCCTGGAAACGCCTCCCACCCAAAATCGTATCACGTTTCTCCCGACCGCACTCGTCGAAGCATCTATTCGATATCCGTCTATCTTTAACCCTGATACGTGTGATAATAATAACAACGATAATTATAATAATTATAAAAGCATACTTCGATTGGCATTAAAAGAAAAGAAACCAAAAATCGTTTGAAAAGAATTAAACAAACTTTTCCCAATTCCGAAACTTTTTTTTTCGAACCGAAACAGCGAGTCGTTTTTCGAAATAAAAAAATCATTGAATAATTTAATATTTTTTAAATGAAACCTAAGCTGGGAGAAATTACGACGTTAGTTTAGTAATAAATAAAAAAAAAT